>JAAGEH010000307.1:18970572-19050370 GCA_011751065.1 Lasiurus cinereus
TTAATTTTTTCTAAAATCTAATTTAGCATTATTTCTTTGATAGTTTGTACTTTTTTTGGTATCCTATCTAAGAAATCTTTACTTTCCCCAAAGGCACATTGATTCTTTTATTGTTATAGTCTAGAATTTTACAGTTTTTGCTTTTATGTTAAGTCCATAATACATTCAGGTTAAATCTTTGCATGTGGCTTGAGGTAAGAGTCAAAGTTCAGTTTTTTTCCTCTCTGGATATCCAGCTGTTCTAGCCCCATTTGTTAAAAAGACTATGCTTCTTTATTTCCTTGGCATCTTTGCCCTAAATCAATTGGCCATATGCTAGTAAATGTGGGTCTATTTCTGGACTCTTCTGTTCCATTTTGGTTTATATATCTGTCTTTTTGCCAATGCCACAATTTTTGATTACTATAGATTTACAGTATGGCTTGAAATCAGATAGTGTAAGTTTTCCTACTTTGTTCCTTTTCAAAATTGTTTTTGAAATTTTGCCTGCCGAAGTTTTGCTAAAGAATTTTTCCATTTATGTTTATGAAGAATATTGTTATGTAATTTTTTCTTTTCATAATGCCTCAGGTATTAGTTTTGGGATAACGTTGACCTCATAAAATGAGTTGATACAAGGTTCTAGCTTCCGAAGGATTTTCTGAAAGATTTTGTGTAGAATTAATATTGTTTCCTTCTTGCACATTGATAGAATTTACCAATGTAGTCATCTGGGCTTAGCATTTTCTTTATGGGATAGTTTTAAATTACAAATTGTATTTCCTTAAAGGACATGAAACGATATAGGTTGAAGCACTTTTTTTGATTTGTGTTTTTCAAGGAATTTGTATATTTCATCTAGGTTTTTATTTATTATTATAAAGTATTTATCTTTATTCTCTTATGTTTTTTAATGACTATGGAATCTGTAGTAATGTCTCCTTTTGTTTCTGATATTGGTAATTTACATCTTCTGCCTTTGTTTTTCTTGACAATACAGGTAACAGTCTTATAAATTTTATTGATGGCAAACCAGTTTTGTTTTCATTAATTTCCTCTATGGTTTGTCTATTCCATTGTTATTTATTATTATTTTTATTTATTTATCCTACTTTGTGTTTAACTTTTTGGTTTCTTAAGATAGAAGCTTAGCTTATTTCTGCAATTTTCTTCTTTACTAATATAAAGCAGTTATATTGCTTTATTTGCTTCCCACAGATTTTGATATATTGTAGTTCCATTTTCATTGCATTCAAAATTTTAACCTTATTTTGGTGATTTCTTCATTGACCTGTGAATTATTTAGATTTGTGTTTTAAATTTCCAAACATGTACAGGATTTTTCAAATACTTTTCTGTCTAATTGAATTCCATTGTAACCTAAGAACAATTCTCTTTGATTTTAATCCTTTTAAAATTTCATAAGTCTTGTTTTGGTCCATATAACCTACCTTGGTACATGTTTTATTTGATTCATTTTTATTTATTTTATTTTTTTAATAATGTATTCTTTTTTAAAATATATTTTATTGATTTTTTACAGAGAGGAAGGGAGAGGGATAGAGAGGTAGAAACATCAATGAAAGAGAGAGATATCAATCAGCCACCTCCTGCACGCCCCCCACTGGGGATGTGCCCGCAACCAAGGCACATGCCCTTGACTGGAATCGAACCTGGGACCCTTCAGTCCGCAGACCAACATTCTATCCACTGAGCCAAACCGGTTTCGGCTGATTCATTTTTAATATTTCTTAATTTCCCCTTCATTATGCATGTTTTCCTTTAAGTCTTTGAGCATATTCATACTATTTATAGTACAGTGGTATCTCGAGATACGAGTTTAATTCGTTCCGTAGCCTTGAGGCGTGGGAAACTATGAGACGCTCGAGTCTCGGTAAACTGGTGGGTGGGTCGTGTGCAGCCGGCTGATCCTCGCGATTACTCGTATCTCAAATGTTGCTCATATGTCAAAGCAAAAATCGCTCGCTCCACGGCTCGTATCTCAAAAATCTCGTATGTTAGGGCACTCGTATCTCGAGGTACCACTGTAGTTGCTTTAATGTCTTTGTCTGCTATTCCATAATCTTTGCTATTTCTGGGTCTATTTCTGTTGACTTATTTTTCTCCCGGTTTTGGGCTATATTTTTTTTCTGTACTTGGACTTTGTTCTGATGGGCAGTGAAGTTACTTGTGTGGTTCAGTTTGATCCTTCCAAGGCTTATTTTTGTTTGTTTATTTTTTTATGGGGAGGGGTACAGTATAGGCTTTACTGAAAGGCTAGTTTAGGTCCACTGCAAAGGCATTGATCTTTTATGTGTCTCTTCCTTGGCTGCTGAGAACTAGAAAGATTTCTTGCCCCAGGTGAGCTCTAGGAATCATTCAGTTTACAGCTTCCCTCAGGAGCAGTCTTTTGCCCGGCCTTGTGCCATTTCCCAGGTGATTTCTGACGCAGTGTTTCTGGGCAGTTCTTTCTCCAGCCTGTCTCACACATTTTCGTGACCTCAGCGTCCTGGTCTTCTCCGCTCTACCTGCTCAGCTCACCGAAACTGTCGGCCTCACAGGCAGTTCCTTCCCCTGTGCCTGAGGTCTGGAAATTGCCTCCCAGCAGGAAGCCGGGCCAGCTTATTTCCCCATTTGTTTCCCTTTTCTCGGGGCCCACAGTCCGGTGCTACCTGTAGCCCAGTGTCTGAAAACGGCCTGTTTCATACGGTTGTCCAGTTCCGCGTTGTTGATAGCAGTAGGGAAGTCTGAACCCTCTTGCTCTCCTGCCTTGTGTGTCCATTAGTGTTCGTAAAAACTGAGTAGCTCTGGCTGTTAAATAGGACTTCACAGCTTGTCCTAGGGCAGTGCCTACCATTCCATTACAAATATTTGAGCATGCCACTGATAGTCACGTACATAAAAGTGATAATACATATATAGATATATATTAAAATGCACAAAACTAACTATTTTTAAAATTTTTTTATTGATTAAGGCATTACATATTTGTCCTCATCCCCCCATTACCTTCTCAAACCCCCCCCCAACTCATACCCCTATCCCCTGGTTGTCTGTGTCCACTGGTTAGGCTCCTATGCATGCACACAGGTCCTTTGGTTGATCTCTCCCCCTTACCTCCACCCTCCCCTACCTTCCCTCTGAGGTTTGACAGTCTGATCGATGCTTCTCTGTCTCCGGATCTGTTTTTGTTCATCAGTTTATGTTGTTCATTAAAAACTAACGATTTTGAAATGAGATTAAAAATGCCTACAATAAAAAGTATTTTCTTTACGTATCTCCTAGATTATGTTCTGCACTTTGGAAACCACTATAACTTTGGTGACTTTCGCCATCAGTTTCTTCCACCAACTGACTTCTATTTATTTTTGATCATGCAGAAAACTCACTAAGTTCTCAGTTTTGGGGGGTGTGGGGTGAGGGTACTTGTATGTACTTAAGGATTTACATCTTTTACTTCAGTGGTATCTGAGAAAGACTACAGGCAAATGTTTGTGATGAGTCTGCCATTATGAACTGGAAGTCCCATCTGATAGAGTTCTTAAAATAAATTTTTGAATAATTAAAATGTCATCATTTCTTGCAGTTCAGTTTGCTTTCCTAAATAAAGTAGAGCAGCCTCAGAATTGCTTATAACCTGCAGAAGGTTCTTGTTTTAAATGCAACAGTCTTTAAATGTGGATATGTCAAAAGGCCTGTGACCCAAAGTAATAAGTAGTCTGCATATTTCACTAGTAATGAAAAATAATAAGAACCAGTTGCTTTGAAAAAATATGGGAATCATGTGAGATAGACTTCTCCCCTATTTATGTTACATTCCTTAATTTGGGGAGCTACAAATAAAGAATACTATCTCATTCTTCAATTGCTTGTTGTGCCTGACTATCTACTTTCATTGTCATTTTAGGTTTTTATACTGTTGCTATACCAGCCCTAAAGCCAACAGCTGGCATAAACCCAGAACATGCAGTAACTAATATGATATATTGAGAATATTAACCAATTGATTTTTCTTAGGAGAGACAAAGTGGAAAAAAATAAGCCCACTATGAATTCTTTGCAGGAATTTCCCATGTCTGATGATTTAAAAGAATAAGTTCTGCATGCAAATGAATCATTGCGAGCTTAATTAAAGCTTGTTGGATATTCAAGATTACTCAGTGTGATGTGTTTTTGATGGAGACAGGAAGTAAAAAAGCAACGTCTATAAGATTTGTGTGTGTGTGTGTGTGAAGTCTCAGCCCATCATTTAATGTTTCTCATTGAGGCTCATCAAGGTATCTATTGCTTTTTAGCTGTTTCTAAGGGGAAATTCACCCCCACATTCCTCCCCTCCCCAAAATAGCTAATTATATACTGGAAGTTTCAGTACATTGTTCTCAGTTTGTGAAGTCAGCATATTTCTGGAAGCGCACTGTGAGTGTAATTCTTAGCTGCACTGATGCCTTTGTTTCTCCATCTCTGCAGCCAGCACTGTACTGTAAGGACACAGTTCTATCGCTATTTTTCCCTCACATTTGATGTGGTAGTTTGCATACAGCTGCAGAGTAGACAGTTACCTTTGAAAGGAACATTTGGCTGCTCTAATTTGATTAAAGAAAACCACCTCAATCATTTCTAAACTGAGAACGTTTTCATTTTAACTTGGCAGTAGGAGTTGGGAATGTACTCAATGCACTTAGATATGTGGGGGAGCAGACCAGGGACAAAACCAACAGCTTGAATGAAGAAAGCTTTGGTGCAATTTTTTCTTTTGGAGGCAAGCAGTGTTATGGGGGATTGATTCTCTTTCTCTTTCCCTTGCAAATTTTCTGGAGCCATGATTTTCACCTCCATCTTCTTTTCACGGTTATTTTCTCAGTAATCCCAATAAACCTATTTTGGCAGGGGTAGATTGCCAGCCTAATAAGATTGGAAGGACTCTGAGGTTCTTAAAAATTATTCCATGTTTATATAGAAATAGAACCCCAAATCATAAATGACTATGCATTGCATGCGCTTTCTTGGCTACTGTTGGGAATGGACTGAAAGGCCCTGGGTACGTAGACCAAGGTTGAAAATAGAGTTGTATGTAGCTTGTGTAGAAGGAAATTGCTCCCCATCAGATGCCTGTAGCCCTAGTGCTGGGCATTTATCTCACACAACGTGTACTTGCTTCTGAGATAGAAGTTCTAATCGCTCAGTTGTGTATGACAGTTGAAAATTTATTCTGCTGATTGTGGAGTGGCATCAATTCCATGCATATGTTATTGCAAATGCTTGAACACAGGCTTAATGTCTGTAGGGTAAACCATCAACAAATTCACGAATCATAATTTCGTAATTTTAATATATGATGTCTTGGGAAAAGCACGATCCTGACATCTCAGATTTTAAAATTTGAGCATGAAATTTTAAAAAGTTTGAGGGCATGCATGGGGTCTTGGAAACAAAATCACATTATTATTTATGGACCCTTGGATATTATTGATAATCTAAGAGGAGTTCAAATGTGGGTTCACATTCTCATCCTACAATGTGACTCTGTGACTTGGCTTATATTATGCTTCTTACTGCTAAGCTTCAGTTTCTTATTTTGTAAAATTAGGACACATATTAAATGATGTGTATGAATTTAGGTTCCTATTATGTGCTCAACACTTGGCAAATATTTAGTTACCTCACTGTCACATTTTCTCCTCCTTGGTACAACCACTCAGCTACTTGGAATGTTTTGAAGAAGAGTGATTTTCTTCTGAACTCAATAAAGTCCTCTTCAGATTCTAATGTTATGTGTGTCTTTTATTTTCTTGAAACGAAATTAATAAGTACAGCAGGAATCTGTCAGGTCTGCCTAGTATTCCTATAGATAACAAGCCACAGTTGCAAGACCTGGCCACTGTGAACATGAGAACTGTTCAATAAATGTTTGTTGGATAGACTTATGTTGTCATCTTGAATTCTTTTCCATCTTCTGCCAGCCTCAGATGCTAGAGTAATTTCCACATTTCCTCATAAGATTTGAAGTCACCCTCGCCTGCTCCTTTGAGAGCCAAGAGCAGTCTTTCTGTTTGGTTTTTATATACAGTAGAAAAATATTAATCTTTTCACGTTAGTATCATCTAAGTGTACCAACTGGTAAAGGAACTACAAAGGTGATTGCCCAAAGCCCTCTGGATCTGGGAACTCAAGGTTTTTCTAGTAGATAAAACTTGGTAAAACATGTTACTGTCACAGTAGGAGTAATGGAGGTGGGGAAGATAGTTTTTCCCATTTTTGTAGATAAAGAAGTTGACACAGAATTTAAATGACTTGTTAAAGATAACCTAACTCCTGGTATTATTTCCCTATTTTAGAGTTTTCTATCTGGTATTACAAGTGTTTGAGTTATGCAAAGATCATTTGAATATAACTGTTCGGTAATTAAATACACAACACTGAATGCTGAAAAAGGCATGCCAATTATTTGAGGAGGAAACTCCTCTGTTACCGAAAACAAGAGGTAGGATTACTTAATTCTGACAGATATTAAATTCCATATGTGTGTGTTAACTTTATTTATTTTTTTGTTAATTTCATTTTTTTAAATGGTTTGTTGTAATAGCCATAAATAGAGACAAATGAACGTGGAATGAGAACTATTGCATGCTGTTATTTGTCGTTCATGTTGCTCCTCAGCTTGGTGGCATTCAGCTCTCTGTTACCTACCCTAGCCCAGTGAGAAAAGGAAGGAAGAGTGACAGGTCAAAGGAAGTATGTTCTCTCTGAATCTGGCACCTGAAGTGCTGACAGCAGTGTCACTTGGGCTCACGATGACTCAGCACTTCCTGGTTTCTCTTTGCAGCCCTGCTCAGGCTAATAATATTGAATGACCTTGGTCCACATTGAGGGTTTCAGGGAACCTTGGGTTTCCTCATTGTCAAAAATTTGAGTTCAGAAATCATTCCTTCCTTTTGGTTTTTAATTCTGGTATTAAACAGAAACCATTAAACTCTACACTGGATTAGGTGGTGGTAGTTTTTTGTGGGTTTTTTTTTTTTGAAGTCTTTTATCTTCTTTATATTTTATTGGGGAATACTGATTAATAAAATTATGTAAGTTTCAGATGCACAATTCTATACTACATCATCTCTATATTGTATTGTGTGTTCACTGACCCCAGTCAAATCTCCTTTACCTCCCTCCAGCCCCTTTCCCTCTGTTAATCACCATATTGTTGTCTGTGTCTATGAGTTTATTTCTTTCTTAATTCATTCACCTTTTTCACCCAGTCCCCCAAATTTCTCTCCTCTGCCAGCTGTCAGTCTGTTCTCTTTATCTGTGAGTCTGTTTCTGTTTTGTTTGTTAGTTTATTTTGTTCATCAGATTCCACATATGACTGAATTCATAAGGTACTTGTTTTTCTCTGACTGGCTTATTTCTATAGGTAGAATAAGGACCTGTTCTCCAGGTCCATCTATGCTGACACAAAGGGTAAGATTTTTCCTTCATTTTTATGGCCAAGTAGTATTCTATGGTATAAAAGTAGCACAGCTTCCTTTCTTCCTCCCTCCTCCCCGCCCCCTCGCCTCATCTACTGATGGGCATGTGGGCTGCTTCCAACTCTTGGCTATTGTAAATAATGCTGCAATGAACATAGGAGTATATATATTCTTTCAGATCAGTGTTTCAGGTTTCTTCAGATGTAGTCCCAGAAATGGAATCGCTGGGTCATAAGCCGTTCCATAATGCTTCCCCCAGTGGCTGCACCCGTCTGCATACCCACCAACAGTGCAGGAGGGTTCCCTTTTCTCCACATCCTTGCCAGCACTTGCTGTTTGTTGATTTATTGATGGCACCATTTTGACAGGTGTGAAGTAATATCTCATTGTGGTTTTAATTTGCATCTCATGATTAGTGACCTTGAGCATGTTTTTGTTCTTAAAGATGTTCACAATCTAAGGAAGTAGCTTTGGCCTTGAACTATAAATAAATGTATCCTTACCTCAATTTAAAGCAGTCTTATTATAATTCATTTCGTCTTTGTATTGTTTCTGTGCAATCAACTGGGGCAGGAATGGAAGGAAATGAAGTTCAGACTACAGTTGCAGTGTACTTGCTGTTTAATTTTAGGACAGGCTTAGTGACCAAACAGGGAAATCATGAATCTGTTCAGTGGATCCTTGACCCTTTCTGAATAGTCCAGAATACAGCCTCTTTGTGAGTAAAAGCAGAATGTTTTTATTAGTTAGTTTCATATTTAGAACTAACCCAAATTGTTAGACTCTACAGTATTAATATTGAGCCATCTGGAGATTAAATATTTCAGAAAATTTTAGAAAGTCTGGAAACCTCTTTACCTCTTTTCCTGGACTATTTATCATTACTTATAGGGCATGGTTGAGAGTTTATCCACGTTGACAACCTACTTGTTTTAAAACTGATTAAATAATTTAAAAACCATTTTATAGATTATCCAGACATGAAACTTCTTTAGAAATATATTTTTTAATCATGATTGTTTTATTCTTTTTTTAATTTTTATTTGTTATTAATGTGTTACATGTATACATATCTTCCCATTGCCCCAACCCCATTCCCATGCATACCTTAACCCCCCAGTGTCTTGTGTCCATTGGTTGTGCTTATATGTATGCATACAAGTCCTTTGGTTGATCTCTTATCTACCCCACCTCTCCATAACCTTCCCACTGTAGTTTGACAGTCTGTTTGATGCTTTATTGCTTCTGTATCTTTTTGTTCATCAGTTTATAATGTTCTTTAGTATCCATAAATGAGTGAGATCATGTGGTATTTTTCTTTCATTGACTGGCTTATTTCACTTAGCATAATGCTTTCCAATTCCATCCAGGTTGCTGCAAATGGTAAGAATTCCTTCTTTTTTATGGCAGCATAGTATTCCATTGTATAGATGTACCATAGTTTTCTGATCCAGTCATCTGTTGACAGGTATTTTAGCTATTGTAAATTATGCTGCTATGAACATAGGAGTGTACATAACCTTTCTGATTGGTGTTTCTAGTTTCTTAGGATATATTACTAGGAGTGGGATTGCTGGGTCAAATAGGAGTTCCATTTTTAGTTTTTTGATGAAACTCCACACTGTTCTCCACAGTGGCTGCACCAGTCTGCATTCCCACCAACAGTGCACAAGGGTTCCTTTTTCTCTGCAATCTTGCCAACACTTGTCATTTGTTGATTTGTTGATGATTGCCATTCTGACAGGTGTGAGATGGTATTGCATTGTCATTTTGATTTGCATCTCTCGGATAATTAGTGACTTTGACCATGTTTTCATGTGTCTCTTGGCCTTCCTTCTGTTGTCTATCAAAAAGGTTCTATTTAGGTCCGCTGCCCATTTTTTTATTGGATCATTTTTCTTCCTTTTATTCAGTTGTTTAAGTTGCCTATAGATGTTGGAGATTAAACCTTTATCAGTGATAACATTTGCAAATATGTTTTCCCATACAGTGTGCTTTCTTGTTGCTTTGTTGGTGGTTTCTTGCTGTGAAAAAGCTTTTTATTTTGATGTAGTCCTATTTGTTTATTTTCTCTTCAACTTCCATTGCCCTAGGAGCAGTATCAGTGAAGAAATTCTTTCGGCATATGTCTGAGATTTTGCTGCCTCTGGATTCCTCTAGTATTTTTAGGGCTTCCGTCTTATGTTTAAGTCTTGTATCCATTTAGAGTTTATTTTTGTGTATGATGTAAGTTGGTGGTCTAGTTTCATTTTTTGGCATGTATCTGTCCAATTTTCCCAACACCATTTATTGAAGATACTGTCTTAACTCCATTGTAAGTTCATGCCTCCTTTGTCAAATATTAATTGAGCATAGTGGTTTGGGTTGATATCTGGATTCTCTATTCTATTCCATTGGTCTATGTGTCTGTTCTTGTGCCAGTACCAGACTGTTTTGAGAACAGTGGCTTTGTAATACATAGAAATATATATTTATTATTGAATTCAATTTTAAAGTAATAGCTTACAATGAAGAATGTATACCTATATTATAGCAAGAATGCTGTTGTATTTAAAACAAATATTTATTATTAAATGCTTCTTGATGTGTTTTTCATCTTTACAGAGATATCTAAATAGGAAGAATTTCTGGGCCTTTAACTGTTTCCAAATAAGCAAAAGTGAAAATTCCTACAGAAAACATAGCCCTGACCTTTTTGCACATGTAATCCAAATAAAAAGTTAGCTTTGAAGTGGCGTCTTGTTACATAATCATACTGAAACATGCAATGATACGGATTCCTTTGAGTATTTTTCATTCGGAAACATTTTGCTTATTTGACTATCCTATCAGCTGAAAATAGATTATATTCTGGATATTCATATAATCTCCCGGCCTCAAAATACTTGAGAATTTACACAAAGAACTCCATTCCAAAGCATCAGATTTTCAGGAAGGTTCAGGCTATTGGAAAATCTAATGTGGAATTTTACACCATTGGTTATTAAAATAAAAAGCAAATAATAGAAGATAAACAGAATTTACAAGCCCACGTTTTGCCAGTCAGAGTATCTGTCCAATCAACAGTAAATTACTTGAAATAGCATTTACTTTCTAGAAGGTTAATGTGTGAATCATGTTTTTCAGACATGCCTATCTGCATTTCCACCAAACTATTGGCCAACTCGACATACAAAGCAAAGAATAATGATCAATATAGGTAAAAGCACACAAAACCCCTTCTTGCCTTGTGTGTTCTCTGAGATGCTGCTATAGAAATCTGAGAATGTGTAGCATGCGCTCAAGACTCCATGTTTCTGGTGCGGCCCACAATATAATAAGAGACATTTTGACTCTTTTTTTTTTTTTTTCTCATCTGCTGACTTAATGAGCACTCTGCATCTTGAGCTGTAGTAAGGAATTCTGTTTAATTATCACCAAATAAATACCAAATGAGATTTCTAATTTAAACATTTTTGACATTTATAGGAAAGTCTTTTTGTTAACTTTCATAACTGAGGAATTGAACAGTTCCATGAAAGAAGTCTAGTTAGTAGAAAGTTCGCATCTCTTCTGTGCATTAAGTCCCTTTTTCAAAGAATGAGCATATGACAAAATATATTTAACACTAAAACTCATAATTTAATACTTTGTCATTTGAGAAAATATTTCAAGGTTCATTGTTTATTGTAATCCTTATGGCCACTTATAATGAACAGTGACTGTGCCTGCTATTAGAGAATTCTAGTTAATAAAATGTTTATTTTCTTATATGGTTTGGCTATTTGTGATAGGCGAGGGAAGGCATTTTGTCATGTCTATTGAAACAAAATCTATTGTATTACATTTTGGTTAGACACAAGATTTCTCTCTTTTAAACTTTCAGATTATGGAGGGAAAGGTTGAGAGGTTTAGATAGTAATAGTGAAGGGCAAGCAGAAGTTTTCATGAGGAACAAAATAATGGGAAAGAAAAAATATATAGGAAGGAGAAAATTCTGAATGGACAAATAGAATAAAAAATATTACAAGAGATCAAAGTAAATAAATAATTTTTAGTTTTGAAATATAATTAAAAGATCAAAATTAGTAGGGTAAAAAACTTCTATTTCTGCAAGAGTATCTATAGAATAAACAGAAAGAAGAAATGAAGTTAAAGGGGAACAGGGATGGGAAAAAACATGCCTCAAAGTGCAAAGGAGTAATATAAATTAAAATTGGTTTGGTTTTAAAATTGGTGGAAGCTACAACTTCATGATGCTTTATCTTAAAACCTGTTGCCCACAACCTGAACAAACATACACTTGTTTTGTTCTCTTCACAGTCTGTCCCTTGTGAGAAATGTAAGGTAAATCCATTCTGCATTCATCCAGCTCTTGGTTTTATAGTAGGAAAATACAGATAAAAGAGTTGTTATACTTGATAAGAAAACAAGGTATTTTTGGTCTACTCCACAGGTTATAAATTTCCTGTTGGATTTTATTGTTGGCTTTATTATACATGGTATATCCTGTGCCCATTTTCTGGTTACAGAGAAACTCTTTTTTAAATTTATTTGTCAATTATAGTTGACATACAATATTATATTAGTTTCAGTTGTATACGGTTATAGAGAAAATTGGGTCCTGTTATGTTAAAACTTGAATTGATGCCTGGCCAGCATGGCTCAGTGGTTGAGTGTTGACCTATGAACCAGGACGTCATGGTTTGATACCCAGTCAGGGCACATGCCCGTGTTGCAGGCTCAATCCCCATGTGTCGGGGAGTGTTGGAGGCAGCCGATCAATGATAATCTCTCATCATTGACATTTCTGTTTCTCCATTCCTCTCTGAAATCAACAAAATAAGTTTAAAAATATAAAGAATATATGGAGAGTGAACTCTCCTCCCTCAAAAGCAGTAATTCTCAGCTGAGGGCGAATTTGTCCTGAGGGGACCTTTGGCAATGCCTGCAGATAATTTTTTGGTTGACAACCTATATATGCTGGTTTCTAGTGGCTAAAGGCTAATGATGCTGCTAAACACCAAAAATGCACAGGGCAGCCTCCATAACAGTTACCTGGCCTCAATTGTGAACAATTGCAAGGTTGAGAAAATCCTAAGCCTATAGCATTGTGTGGACACAGCCATCAGCAGACTTCACCACCTAAAGGTGATGAGAACATGAAAAAGTAGTGCATTATAAACTCCTGAGCAGTGGGAGCTGTGGCGATGTACGCGAGCCAGCGTAGTCTGACTGTTGAAAAGATATGTGATAGTGCTTGTGTAATAAACGGGCACTTTATGTCTTTGTGCCTATGGGAGAAGAGGACAGTTAAGTAGAGTGACTGTGCATATCCCACGACTTTAGGAAATAAGAGGCATTTGCTAATGCAGAAAGATCTATCCGAATATTAAGCCACATTTTTAATAAGCTGGAGTTCCTCCAAAAGGATGAATAGTTATACTAAAATATTGAAGCAAACATTCTTCATTTTCCAAATATTTTTAAAGCTTCCCTGAAGAACACTTGAACCTGTTAAAGTGTAAGAATACTTTGCTTTCCCTCCTGAAATTAATTTTAGAGGTACTTTTGCTGTGTCCTGTTGTAGAATTGTATGGTGGAAAGGGTTGTTCCCAGGAGAAACTGTGCAGGTCATCTTAACCATTCCCTCCCTCGGTTTTCTCATTCTCAAAAGGCAGGACTAAGGCTTGATGACCCCTAGCTTTAAAATTCCACGTTGCTGTAATTTTAGTTTCAAATAATAAAAAAAGATATTGTTTACACGAAGTCTTTTATGAGGGAAACTTTGAAGGCATTAATTATTCCACTTTGATTCTTCGAAACTTCAGAAGTACCCCTTCCTACAAAGGCCTACGTCCATGTTTAGGAAAGAAAGGAATTTCTATGATAAATGGAAATTTGTCCCCCACCTCCAAATAAAATAAAGAGTCAAGTGAAATTTATAACTGATTCTAAAATATAATGGTTAGCTAATTTTGAAAGTTTTCCCACTTATTGTTTGTACTTAAGTAACTTAATAGTACCAGTATTACAGCATTTTTCACCCAATTTATGTTAAGGTAGCTGTTTCAGCTCCTTAAGAAATTTCCTGTTTGTAAAGGTGAAACGAATTTGGAGGCTTTATTAAGGTTTTCAGTTAACCATTCATCATTCTGAATGAAATGATGAAGATTTCGTGTTTACTGGATTGAAAATTAAATAGAACTTTGATAATTTTCTCCTTTTTGTATTCCTAAAGTTTGCAGTTCAGATATGATGCGATATTATAGTATCACAGGAAATGAAGCTTGCTTCTGTGGTGTCTCTGTTCTGATGAGACTGGGGATTAGTTCTGATATATTCTAATTTCCCTGGACCCTATTCTAGGACTGGCTGATGGGATTGTCTGGATTGAAGATGCTTTTAGAATGGACCCAGAGATACTAAGAGCATCTAGCTACAGTGGATCTCACTCCCAAAATGTATTTTGCTTAGAGGAATAGTGGTATCTGACATGGGATACACTCATAAAATAGTGCCTTCAGTGATTTTCTCTTCATCAGAGGTTAACTGAGCACCTCCTTAGTGCAAGGCACCTACTATAGGCAATATGCACACAAAGAATCAAAATGTGTATGACTCAATTCCTGCCTTATCTAAGTGGTGTAATTATAAGTGAGTTTATAACTTAGAGGATCTATGCAAACTACTATAATGCAAAGAATCTTAATAATAAAAGGGTAACATGCTAATTAGACTGGACATCCTTCCTGATGAAGCCAGGGCCAAAGGGAACCCACCCCGGGTCCCAAGTGCTGGAGGGAAGCTGGTGCTGGCAGCAGGGAGGGGGGGACATGGGAGAGCAGAGAAGGAAGGCCTACTCTTGCATGAATTTTCATGCATTGGGCCTCTAGTATCCTCTCTAATAAAAGAGTAATATGCAAATTGACCATACTTCCACTACACCCACCCGCCATGCCCACCAGCCAATCGGAGTGAGTATGCAAATTAATCCAACCAAGATGGCTGTGGCCACAGAGAGAGCAGGAGAGAGGCTTGGGTTGCCCTGGTGATGGAGGAAGCCAACCTTTCCACAAAGCCTGATCTATGGAGGCCTCCACTTAAGGCAACAAAGTTTCAATGGTTGCCACCACTGAGCAATGCTTGGGTTGCCCCTGGCGATGGAGGATGGAGGAAGTCAAGCTTTCTGCACACCCTTTTGGGCCCAGGCCTCCACTTAAGGCAACAAAGTCTCAATAACTGGGTGAGCAGAAGGCTTGGCTCCACTCCAGGCTACAAAGTTTCAATTGTAGAATATAAATAAATCCCAGATACCAGGACCTCTGCTTGAGTCGCCGGAAGGCGTGGCTGGCCTGCAAACCACCATAGGCCCCTCGCTCAGGCCACCCCATGCCCCAAGGGAACCCCCAATCTGATCCAGGACACCCTTCAGAGCAAACCAGCCAGCCCCTACCCCATGCAGCTGGTCTCTATCCTATCTAATAAAAGAGTAATATGCAGATGGACCATCATTCCAACACACAAGATGATTGCTCCCATGTGGTCAAAAGATCCTGCCCCATGTGAACACAAAATGGCCACCACAAGATGGCCAGCAGGGAAGGGCAGTTGCCAGGGACCAGACCTGCAAGGGAGAGCATTTGGGGGTGATCAAGCCTGCAGTTGAGGGCAGTTAGGGGTGACCAGGCCAGCAGAGGAGGGAAGTTGGAGGTGACCGGGCCTGTAGGGGAAGGCAGTTAGGGTGACCAGGCCCACAGGGGAGGGCAGTTAGGGGCAAACAGGCTGGCAGGGGAGCAGTTAGGCATTAATCAGGCTGGCAGGCAGAAGCAGTTAGGGGCAATCAGGAAAGCAGGCAGTTGAGCAGTTGGGAGCCAGAAGTCCTGGATTGTGAGAGGGATGTCCGAATGCCTGTTTAGGCCCAATCCTATGCGGAGAGGGAACAGGCTGGGCTGAAGGACACACAAATTTCATGCACCGGGCCTCTAGTATATATATAAAAGCCTAAGCAATCAACAACTGGCCAGTAGCTATGACACACACTAACCACCAGAGGGCAGACATTCAGCTCAGGATTGGAAACCACAGGCATGGAAACATGGAACAGACTGATGAATCTCAGGAGGGAGAGGGGAGGGCAGGAAGAGATTAACCAAAGATCTTATATGCATATTAGAGTCCTGGATTCATGCACCAGTGGGGTCCCTCAACCTAGTCTGCAGAGATTGGGATGTCGGCTCTCTGACATCCCCTGAGTGGTTCTGGATTGCGAGAGGGTGCAGGCCAGGCCGAGGGATTCTCCTGGTGTACAAATCTGTGCACCGGGCCTCTAGTAAAGTATAAGGACCATTCAGAGGTACAGATACAGTTCTTAAGAAGAAATGGTTTAACTTGTGGGACAGGAATGTTAGGCTCCCAGGAAGAGGTTAACAATGTGAGCAGAAGCACAGACATGGACAGGAATGACAGGGTGCATGAGGGAGGAGCCTGAGGTGCCACGCTGACCAGAGTGTGAAGAGAAGGGGAGTAGAAGAGAGATGCTCAAGCGGTGTGGCCAGCAGATGGTAAACCTGCTTGAAATAGATCTAGAGACAAGCAAACTATTCAGGAGATGGGCCATTTCCTGGGGATAGGGGGAAATGATAGGGGTCGTTCCCTGAGAAGGAGGCTAGAAGTTAAATATGAGATACAGACCAGGTAACGGGCTGGGTATGAGGCTGATCAGGTTATAGAGTTAACAAAGTTAATTGCAGTGTTAACAAAATGAATCTTGAGTGAGAGGATGGTGGTGCTACTGTTAGAAGTAGGATTCCCAGAAGGAACGGGTGTGAGAGGATACGGATGAGTTCTGTTTTGAACATGTTGAGTTAATATGTGCTTTTAGGAAATAACCAAGACAGAGTTATAGTTCAAGTATAAGAATCAAGAGCTCCAAAGAGGAGTCCAAAAAACCTATACCATTCTTAAAGGAGATATAGATCTTTTGAGTCCCACACTTGGAATGCCACTACTGGGCACGGTATGTCCCACAGAAGCAACCCACATATGCCCCATGTGAAAACTGAGCACATGACTAAGCTTGTGTCACCTGCTAAGTGACGTGTTCACTCACACCAGCCTTCACAGCACCGGTAGTTCAGATAGTGCCCCAAACACAATTGCCATCTTCAAGGTCACTGGCAAATAGGGTCCTGATGTTCCATGAGTGACTGGGCGAGGATGCACACATTTTAAGGGGGAAATAAGACTGAACATAGTAACTTGGAGATTACCAGCATTTAAAATTGAAGGAGGAAAAAAGGGGCAGAGAGGAAGGCAGAAACCAGAGAAGTGAAGGACGAAATAGAAGAAAACTCGGAGAAGCCATGGGAGGGCAAGTGTTTTAAGGAAAAGAAGGCATTTCACTCAGGTATCTCAGGTGCTGCCAAGAGACTGAAGACTGCATTTAGTAGTGGGAAGTTAGTCAGTACCCATATGAAGACAGGTATTGCTGGGAGAGAGAGAACAGGAGCCAGTTAACAGATAGCAAAGGAGTGAAAAAGTGTAGCACCAAGTGTAGACTATCATGAAATAATCGGGGGGAATGGAATGTTGTTGGTTGAATGACAACCAGGTGGAAGTAAAGAGTAGTACAATCTTTTTGTTCTTGTTGTTATACAAAGAAATATGAGTACGCTTATAGATCTAGTGGTGGAGGAGAAATTGAGGAGGAATGATAGGGAGTAAACATTGATGAAAGGAAGGCTTATCAGAGGGTGGAGAGCCAGTGGATAAGGAGACACCTCTCCTTGGAGAGGAGGATACTTTCCTATGAAACACAAGGGACAGAGGATCCATAGATGAGGCGAACAGCTTTGATTTTCTTCTATTACTAGAGAGGTGAGGCAATGGGAGCCTGGCATGAGAGCTGAAGAACGGGTCTAGAATTAGGCAGAGAGGGAGGGAGAATGAAGAGCCACAGGTTGAAGACCAGGAAGTGAGTTGGCTGTCCTAAGAGGGACTTGAGTAGGAGAATCTAAAGTGGTCAATACCCTTGGAGTCCTGTAGCCATAGAGAGGCTGTCCCTCATTGATAAATGAGGGCTTTGTAAAATGCTTAAGGCATGCATCAAGAGAAGACTCATGCTTCAAAAAATAGCTCTCATGAATTAAATAAAAACTAAAACACTTCAGAATAAGTTGTCATTGTCATCATCTTACAATCAATCTTTAATTGGAACACTTAACATGTCCCAAGCTCTAGTCTGCCTGAAATATATGGTTTTATCTTCTCAGCAGCCCTACTGTATAGATGAGTTTAGCTTAAAGTAATTTCCTTGTTTTTCATTATTTGCTCATTGTTTAAAAGCTCTAGATAAAAAATAAATTAATTAATTAATTAAATAAAAGCTCTAGATATATACACAGACCATTTTTGGGATATGCAAAGAGTGGATTAACTAACTTATGTGTAAACACTTAAAAATCATTAGGGTGACATTTTAAAAAAGTCAGAACGCTTTTATTTAGCCAGTCTGGCAAAAGTGTTGTGCTTAACTGAGCTTAGTAATAAAACTTGGGAGAGCCTCCTATAAAACACAGTTACTATTTGTTGAGTTCATTTTTCATCAAAATGTTAACTTAGAGTTGAAATGCAAAAAGAAGAGATTTGATACAGCATTTTGACATTTTACATTTAAAGTAATTTTGTTAGATCATCAAGCTATGAATTATTGAATATTTCCTACTATAAACAGTTGTGTGTGGTTTTTTTTTTTTCATTATCTTTCTTTGAATTTGAAACAAGTTGCGTGCATTTGCCTGGAAGAGGATAAATTTATTGTGCACTAGAATATACAAAAATTTTGGCACTATGTTTTTCTCTGCTTTTTATTAATGAATGCTTTTGTTTAGTCTTACATCAGATGAATAGGACAAATTTGTGTTTTGAATAGCTAAAGCCAGGAACAAAATTCTCTTATAACGTGTTGACAGAATTCACTTGAAAAGTCTAATCTGACTCAGGGTGAGTAATTTTCAGTGTATTTCTACCCCAGCACACAACCGAGATAGGAAGTAGACTCTGATCAGCTACAGTGGGTCCCCATGACAGTGACTCCAATAACTTTCTAAAGAGACAACCTAGCTAACTGGCCAAATCTCTAGTTGTTAGCACATCGAAGGTGTACAAGAACCCACTGTAGATTAAATGGCTGATTTTCAGTGAGGGTATGGAAGAGATGTTTGACAAGGCCCTAGAGGGATTTTATATTATCGGGTCCTCACCCTCCAGTGTTTCCCACCCCAGGAGGCAATTCGTAATGAAAACAATTCAGTGTTGTATAAGTTTAAGTCTAAGAATTAACTTTTTTAAACGCGTTCATCTGTGCTGCCCAAAAAGATGGTTTCTTTAGAAGATCTTCTAGCAAACCCGGGTAAATACGTCCTCAGATTGTGCTTTTCTTCTCAGAATTGAAAAGTTTCATGAATTAAAAGTCAAAAATGCAGAAACATCCTCTTGCCCTGTGAAGAAAAGGTATGCCTCAAGGTCAATTACTGTTGCCTTTTCAGGAGGCTGTCAGAATGATGGCTGGCTGCCCACACACTGGGAGCCAGTTCAGTGGTGTGGTTGCCATGTTCCAGGATCTGCCTGGTATTAAAGCTGGGGGCCCGGTTTTATGAGTATACCTAGAAGGGATTGAGAGTCCAGAGATGGTGGACACATGCCAACCTCACAAGGAACTGAAGTTTGAACCAAAATGTTCATTAGTTCTTTTCCGATAAAAGCTGTACTTTTCAAGTGTACTGGGATTTGCCAACTAAGGCGCATGGCCTTCCTTGCATGCTCATCTATGGGAAAGCCAGATTGTAATGAGACAGTTGATTGCTGAGTGTTGAATCCATGCAGGGAGTTGGCTGATGATCTCACTGTCTGATGGTCTCAGGCCCTGTGCCTGAAATAGCCATCTTGACTGTAGAGAAGGAAGTTCTTTTTTGTCACACAAACTCCCTCACCTATGACAGGGTCCAGACCACCCTGCCAATATTAGGTCTTTCCAGACAGCTTTTATATAGATAAATTATAGGCTTTTTTGCAAAAGTAAGTTCAATTGATTTTATTGCTCTCTCTTAGTAGCCATCACAGCCTTGTCTCTTAGGTTTGGGATGGTCATAGTCTCTTTGGCCTTTTCTGCTGGTAGCTCATCACCTATAGTTTCATTTCCTCTTCTTCAGTCATTGAGTTTTCCCCTTTAGTTTGGTTCAGGGACTTCCACGTGTTCTGTCTCATGTCCTACCTATGGATACTTCTGTGTATGTTCACTGAAATAACTTTCCTAAAATTAACCTCCTAGAGATAACTTTTTGACATAAAAGTTATACTAGTATAACCTTTTAAAAAGGTTTCACTGGTATTAAGTAGAGTGTTTTAGAGTTTCCTTATTTTACTTGCGTCATTAATAGACACTAAATTATAAATTATATACCTTGAGGTTTTACATTTTTTATAAAAGATTTTTTTGAATTCTAAACAAATAATAGTATATATTTAAGGAGTGGGGGGGATATCCTGCTCTTACCAACTCATTTTTTTTTCCTTTAAGAAACTGCTATCGTAGTTATAAATACACTGTATACCTAAAAACAAAGAAAATAGAAGTAAATATCCAAGGAGGAGGTCAAAAACAGTGTAATATATTTATAATAAATAAACAGTATTTGTACATTTAGTAACTTGTGAAATATAATTTTCCCTCAAATGATTCTATTAGAATGATTAAAAGGAGACTAACTTACTGGATTTAACATTTTAGCATGTCAAAACAAGTCAGTAGAAACTGTCAACTCTACAAACTACTTGTTGTTCGCTCATTTCTCTGTTAAAGGGTAATATGTAGCTAATTTTGCTTTTTTGGTTTTACTTCTAACAAAAAATATAAGCCAAGAGGGCAGTGATTAAATATCCACATGTCTGTAACTATAAAAGTTGTATAAATATGTTCATTCCTAGGGTTATATTTTTTTAAAGTATTGTTCATTACCTAACAACATTGAAATTCTTTTCTTTTTTTTTTTAGGATTGGATTTCTTTTTCCAGTTAATTTCAGTTTGCTGGTGATGTGGCCTTTATTCTGCATTTGATACCATTGTTCTGTGTTTACTATTTTCCATCTTAGTTCCAGGGGTTTTTCTGTGGATAGTGGTCTTACTCTCGAGTAACTGTTGCCAGATAATAAGGGGGTGCTTTAAGTAGCGTGAAATCCTATTAACAGCTAAGACACACGAGTAACTGATGTTAGCAGAGATATGCTTATTAGCCGAATGCTTAGACTTAACTCTTATAGCTACCAATTCAAAATGCATAATGTAAAGATCCATAAATTTCTAACTTAAAGACTGGTTAAATTGACATAGATGGATAGTTTTATTTAGAGAACTGGACAAAATCGTTAAGGAACAGTTGAACACGATGGGCTTATTGATGTGTCAAGATTTAAACTTGGGAGAAATGGTGCGGTTGAACGTGTGCCATGACACAGATTAGTTCTCTTCCATGTTGATAGTGCCCTGAACCCAAATTGGGGCAGGGCTTACCTGGGATGTGATTTAGGGTATGAGGTTGTTTCTTTTCAGGGAGCTTGCTTTTTGTAGTTCCTTGGAAACGTCTCAAAATGGCAGGAGAGTGGGACATGTTGTCATGTTAAAATATTTTGTGACTTAGATTGGGGGATAAGTATACTTTAGTACTGGCAAGATACCTGGAGATTTAGGATTTACTCAAACAGTGAAATGAACTCAAATGTATACTGAATGTAAATTGCTTTGAAAGCTGTGCCTCACAAGTTAATAGATTCTAGACTTTGTTTTTCCATCCATGAGCAAAGCATTCCTTGGATTTAGGAGTAGCTTTAAATTAAAGACTAGCAAATTGCTTCCCTCTTTGGAAATAAGCAAAGTCACCCTCTGATAATAAAATATCTCTTTAACATGTCAAGACACTTACTGAGGAAAGACAACATGAAGCAGGGATCACTTCCTTAGCAGCTTGCTCTTTCGGAAATGGAGTATGTTTAATAAAAAGTGCACTTGCCTTATTATACTGCACTGACTTGAAAATAGTGAGACTAAGAACAAAATGAACACCGCCATATGAGAACTTATATGAACAAATAAATCTTGTCCCACGGGAGGCAGTCCAGTTTTCCTAGCTCTGCTCTCATTGAGCAGAACATATTCAGACTCTTGGAATTTTCTTCAGAACTGTTTTATGAGTCAAACCCCAAAATCAACATCTTTACTTTATTATCACACCTCTTTTTTTGGACCCAAAAGAATATTACTCAGCCTAATCCCCCACTTAATTTATCAGACTTAGCTCCGGCTATTTCTAAAAATATAGTGTACTCTCTTATAGGGCAATTGAATATTTTGATTTATTTTTTGACTCAACAATCATGGCTTGGTGCCTCCAGTGAGTCAGGTATGTTGTGATAAAAATAGGAGTCTTGGCTCTGGAAGTGAGAGGGTAGAAAGGGATAAGTGAGGCTAATGGGGCGATGTTCACCCCTGAGCAGACTTTGTGGATGAGTAGAGGAGGTCACCAGCTAGAGGAAGAGGGAGTTTCTGGGCAGAGGCGGTGGCAGCTTGTGTTAAGGAACTAGGCTCATTTCAGGAACCGCAAATAGTTTTCAGGATGGGCAGAATCTAGTTAAAAAGACTAGAGTGGTAATGATGGTGGGGATCAGGAGGGTCCTAGTAAGCTGTGGAGTGGAGAATAGTAAGCAGTTGAGAGTGAGGGTCCTCATGCCTGATGGCCTGAGCTCAAAGCCTGGCTCCTTCGTGGACAAGTTTCTTGATGGTGGGTATTCTCCTTACCTTCAACGCTTTTGTCCTTTTCATCTATAGAGGAGATAACGAGACCTACTTTGTAGGTTAAGAGGTTGAAATGCGTAAGCACAGATAAAGTTCTTAGTGCCTACCTGAAATACAGTAAGCACGCAATGAATACTAGCTTTTTGTACTGCTACTTTGTCCTGTACTTTGTTGGATTTGGTGCTGTTGTAAATGGAATTGTTTTCTTTTTTTCTTTTTTTTAATATATTTATTGATTTTTCACAGAGAGAAAGGGAGGAGGATAGAGTCAGAAACATGGATGAGAGAGAGAGACATCGATCAGCCGCCTCCTGCACGCCCCCCACTGGGGATGTGCCCGCAACCAAGGTACATGCCCCTGACCGGAATCGAACCTAGAAACTCTCAGTCCGCAGGCCGATGCTCTATCCACTGAGCCAAACCAGTGTTGGCTGCAATTGTTTTCTTAATTCCCTTGTATTTTTCTGATATTTTCTTTAGCTGTTTTCTTGCCCACTTCTCTGACTCATTCAGGGGTGCTATTCTTTTTGTTGCATGTTTCAGCCCCCACGCTTCTGTCTTATTTGTGTTTTGCTAGCTTCCCAAATGGTTACTTGATCTTGTCCAAAGCTCCAAGTACGTGTCTATAGTTGTTCCCTGGACATTATTACCGCTTGAATGTCACAAACCTCTCAAGTTCATCTCTTCTGGAGTGAACTCATTAATTACTCCTCAACTATTCTTTCCCTCATTTTTTTGTTTTGTTTTGTTTTGTTTTGTTTTGTTTTGTTGTTGTTGTTTTTACTGTTTGGAGCACTGTTATCTACCTTGTTGCTTAAATCAGAGCTTGAAAATGATTCTAACATTCCTTCCCTTCTACTTTTATATCCTGTTCGGTCACCAGATCATATAGGGTCCACTTTTTCGATTTTATTATGGGAGTATAAATTAATAAATCATCTTTTTTAAGGCCATTTGGATCGAAAATTTTTTAAATACATATACACAAGAGTGGGCAAAAGTAGGTTTACAGTTGTTCATATGGAAAATTATACAATACTCCGTGTTCTGCATACTCACAACTATAAACCTGCTTTTGCCCACCCCTGTTTTTATTCAGAAAAAGTGTATACCTTTTTATTTCTGCAATGCCACTTTTAGGGATGTGATTATAAAGTAATGAGCCACTGTTACAAGAATAGGAAAATGATGTAATAAAGTACATATATAACATAATTTCATGCAATTTGAAAAGGTTTTATACACACACACACACACACACGTACACACACACACGTACATGTATAGAGAGAAGGACTTATGAAAGCACTTGAGGCATTGCTAAATTTTCTAAATTGCAAAACATTATGTAAAGTATGATCATCTTTTTGTTTAAGATAGAAAAGAAGCTCTAGGAGAGCAGAGATCTTGGTTCATTGGCCTTGATAACCCCTAAAGAATGTAGGAGCTCAGTAAATACTTGTTGGTTGCATTGGTCTTTCTCTGCTGCTTCTATTTCTCCAATGCATTTATATTTCTTACCTGGGCTTGTGTAGACATTTCTTATCCATTTTCCTCACCTCCAGTTTTATTCCCCTACAGTCCAACTTCTAGTCTGCAGTCAAAGCGGTATTTCCAAGTGTTAAAACTGGCCATAGTATTGCTCATTGCGAAGTCCTTTGATTATTCCCCAATACCCAAAAGATAATTTCCAGGCCTCTTAGCCTGGATTACCAAACTCTTCTCAGTTTCGCTTCTGTGTACTTTTCCAGCTCTTCTCTTGCCATTTTCCAAGATAATCACCAACTCATTCCAAACTACCCACAGTTCCCTAAATATGAATTTCCTGCATACCTACATACCTTTGGATACGTTTCTTCTGCCCAGACCATACTAAACTTCCTTTACTTATCTGGCAAATTCCAGATCATCTTTCGCGATGCATCTCCCTGGCCACTTCTGCTCTAGGCACCATTTGAGTGCCTCTTCTTCAGGGTTTCCATAACCTCTTGAACTCGTTTACAACCCTTAGTGTATATGGAATAACTCCCTGGGGCTAGAGAGTTAATAAGGGCCGGGACTGTGTATTCTGTCTTCAATTCATCATCTTACAGCCAGACATACTTCTTCTCCTAAATCTCCACCTCAGAACTTCCCAGTGTTGGTGTGAAGCCTGGTACCAATTTCTCATCATCTAGGATGAAATTAGAAAAATAAGGTCCTGTGGTGATTTTTGCAGAAAGCTAATTCTGTTTACATTTGGGGTGTTAAAATGTGCTCTCTTTATAAAATGATACTTAATGGTAGATGGTAGGGTGTATTTATGTCTTCGGTTGGCAATGTTGTGTCAGAAACCTCTGTCTATTGGAAATTTTACAGGTCTCTGCAAACCAAAGGTCTGGGAACACTGCTCTATCTCATGGGGTGGCACCAAGTCCCCAAAGTCAAAAGCCTATGAGTCATCCTTGGCTTTTCCTCCATCCTCATCCCGCCACCCCCGCCACATTCAGACACTTAGCAAGTCCTGCCAATTCAACCTCCTAAATATTTCTGGAATCTGCACTCTCCTCTCCGTCCTTGCTGCCAATTCCTTAGGACAGGCCCTCTTTATTTTCTTGCAGTAACAGTCTCCTTACTGGTCTTCTTGCCACTATTTCCCTCTTATCCTTGCCCATTGGAGTGAGCTATTTAAAAATTAAAAGTGCGTATTCATTGCCCACAAAATAAAAGTTTCTTATGGCATACAAGGTTTAGCTCCAGTAGGTTATTTGTTGTCCCTTGTTCACACTCTCTCTTGGTTTTGAGTGGCTTTCTTTGCCACTTGCTTGAGTAACAACTAATAATCTAAGACGGTGGTCAGCAAACTGCAGCTTGCAAGCCGAGGTTTGCCGCTCTGTTGACTAATGAGTTTGCCGACCACTGACCTAGACTCTCCATTCTAATAATTACAGGCTGTTGTTGCTCCTTGTGATTAAGCCCCTATCCCAGTGGTCAGCAGTTTACCGCTCATTAATGATTACATTAGAGATGACAACTAACATTTTAAACTTATAATTAATCTAGTTTGAAAGAGCAGTTTTTATAGTATATAAAAACTTTTCTCCACCTTAATCAGATGGTTCGTTGGTTGTAGTGTCATCCTCTATGCCAAGATTTTGGGTTCAGTCCCGGGTTGGGGCAAATGAAGGGGTCAACTGATGGAATGCATGGATGGATGGAGCAACAGATCGATGTTTCTCTCTCCCTCTCTCTCTTTCAAAACAATAAATAATAATAATAAATAATTTTAATATACAATCTGTCCCTCCTTCTTAGGTTGTTATTGTCACAAATTACATCTTTATTCATTGTGTGGCCATTAACATAGATTTATTACTATCATATGCATTTGTCTTGTTTAAATATTTTTATTTCTTTCAGAGAGGAAGAGAGAGGGAGAGAGAGATAGAAACATTAATGATGAGAAAGAATCATTGACCGGCTGCCTCCCACAGGCCCCACACTGCAGATGGAGCCCACAACCCAGGCATGTGCCGTTAGTGCTCAACCACTGAGCAACACTGGCAAGGTTGCATTTGTCTCTTTAATCATATCTGGATAAAAAGTTTGAAATCAAAATACAGTAATATTGGCTTTTATTACCTTTGCCAGTGTTTGTTTGTTTGTTTAGATTCTTCACTTTTTAAGTTTGATTTATAATCTGTCTCAGTGTGGATCTCCTTGCCTCGTATTCATGTGTTTAGAAAGTGCTCAAATAAAGGATCACAATAACAGTGATGAATTAAACTATTATAATCTAATGATAGTAATAATGATCATGAGTTATCCACCAGTAGAACATAATCAGTATGTTGTGCTGAAAAAGTCAAGAAAATGTTAAATGCATGCTATAAAGAATTCCATTAAAAAAATTATTTTTTAATTAAATGTATTGGAGTAACATTGATTAATAACACTATATAATTTTCAGGTATACAAGATTCTAATTTGACATCTGTGTACCCCTCCCAAAAGTCTAGTTCCCTTGTTTTACCTTGTATTTGACTACCTACTTCACCCTCCCTCCACCCTCTTTCCCTCTGGTAATGACCAATCTATTATCTATATCTATGAGTTTGTTTATGTCTGAAACTTTAATGTTTTAAAAGTTTGAGGACTTAAGATGGGTAAGAATAAGGTATCTAAAATACTCACTTTTGTGAAATACCTATTTGTCTAAGAGATTTCCAGTATGAGTTGTTGTTGTTGTTATTGGTGTGTGTGTGTGTGTGTGTGTGTGTGTGTGTGTGTGTCTGTCTGTGTGTGTATGTGTGTGTATATGTTTCAAAAGAAAAATTCTGCCTTGGAGGAGTTATAGTTACCACTACATTTACAAATTCTTACCTGCTTTAGTTTTTTTTTTTTATTAGAATCCCATTTTTATTTATTTATTTTTAATTTAATAAATCTTTATTGTTCAGATTATTACAATTGTTTCTCTTTTTTCCCTCCATAGCTCCCCACCACCCAGCTCCCACCCCACCCTCTGCCCTTACCTCCCCCCTCATTGTCCTCATCCATAGTTGTACGATTTTTGTCCAGTCTCTCCCTGCACCCCCCCACACCCTTTTCCCCCCAAGAATTATCAGTCCACTCCCTTTCTGTGCTCCTGATTCTATTATATTCACCAATTTATTCTGTTCATCAGATTTTTTATTCTCTTGATTTTTAGATTTACTTAGATATGTATTTATTGTTAATAATTTTTATCTTTACCTTTTTCTTCTTCCTCTTCTTAAAGAGTACCTTTCGGCATTTCATATAATACTGGTTTGGTGTTGATGAACTCCTTTAGCTTTTTCTTATCTGTGAAACTCTTTATCTGACCTTCAATTATGAATGATAGCTTTGCTAGACAGAGTATTCTTGGTTATAGGTTCATGCTATTCATCACTTTGAATATTTCTTGCCTTTCCCCTCTGGCCTGCATAGTTTCTGTTGAAAAATCAGCTGACAATCATATGGGTGCTCCTTTGTAGGTAATTATCTCTTTTTCTCTTGATGCTTTTAATATTCTCTCTTTGTCTTTTGCTCTTGGCATTTTAATTATGATGTGTCTTAGTGTGGTCCTCTTTGGATTCCTTTTTTGGGGGGGTTCTCTGGGCTTTCTGGACTTGTAAGTCTATTTTGTTCACCAGGCAGGGGAAGTTTTTAGTCATTATTTCTTCAAATAGGTTTTCAGTATCTTGCTTTCTCTCTTCTTCTGGCACCCCATAATTATGATGTTGGCATGCTTAAAGTTGTCCCAGAGGCTCCTTACACTATCTTCCAATTTTTTTAATTCTTTGTTCTTTTTGCTTTTCCAGTTGTGTGTTTTCTAATTCTTTGTATTTCAAATCTTTGACTTGATTCTTGTGTTCCTCTAGTCTGCTGTTATGTCTCTGTATAATACTTTTTATTTCAGTCAGTGTATATTTAATTTCTAGTTGGTCCTTTTGCATATCCTCAAGGTTCTCATTAAATTTATCAACATTTTCTAGGAAATTCTTTAAAAACCTTATAACTGTGGTTTTGAACTCTATGTCCAGTCCTTTGTTTTCCTCCATTTCTTTTGTTTGTGATCTGTTCCTTTGTCTCCACATTTTCACTGCTTTCCTGAGTTGGTAGAGTAGCTTTGTGTGCTAGTTGTTCTATGTGGCCCAGTAGCTCCGCCTCCCCAGTTACCTGAAGTGGACTCTCTTGGTGGACCCCTTTGTGGACTGTGTGTACAGCCTTGTTGTAGTTAAGTCTTGATTGTTGTTGATATCACTGGGGGGAATTGACCTCCAGGCCAATTGGCTGTGAGGATCAGCTGTGTCTATGCCTGAAGAACTTCTGTGCTGGAGTCAGCCTTATGAGATAAGACCTGCAAAATTGCAAAAGCCTCTGTGCTCAGCTTGGATGGGGCGAAGTCTCAGGGCTGAGCAAACAGTCTTCGCTTCCTGTCAGCCCTGCCTTATGAGGTCCCGGGGTCTCAGTGTCCCTCAGTAATCACTGTAGACCTCTCTGCACACTCACACTCACGCGCCTTGAGACCTCTGCCTTTCACAGTTCCCCTGAGTTTCCGTTCACTCCGGGACCTGTATGAGACTGGGTCCTTAGGGTCTCGCACAAAACTGGGGTTCAGTGTAGTTGGAACTGGAGTTCAGCACAGTTGGGAGGTTCTGTTTTCCTCCCGCTAGAGAAAGCCAGTGGCACAATCAGCAGTCAGTCCTCTTAGCATGCACTCGTATGTACATCTCTAGACCTCTGCCTTTCACGGCCCCTAAGTTTCCGTGCACTCCTCCCTTTTCCCGACAGTCCATATTCCCCCCCGTATGAGTCTCGCCCAAACTGGATTCTTTTTTGATGTTTTATGTAAAAAAAGGGTAATATGCAAATCAGAACTGAGGTTCAGTATAGTCAGGAATTTCCGTCTCCCTCCCGCTAGAGCAGTGGTTCTCAACCTTCCTAATGCCGCGACCCTTTAAGACAGCTCCTCATGTGGTGGTGACCCCCAACCATAAAATTATTTCCGTTGCTACTTCATAACTGTAATTTTGCTACTGTTATGAACTGTAAATATCTGATATGCAGGATGTATTTTCATTGTTATAAATTGAACATAATTAAAGCATAGTGATTAATCACAAAAACAATATGTAATTATATATTATGAAATATTTATTTCTAATTACAAATAAATGAAATTTTGTCTTGAATCGTGGTGTAGCATGGGTAACAGTCTTAATATGACAACAGTAAACTACATTGTTACATTTTGCTGTACCGAGGAGCAGTGTATTGGTTCCTAAGACCATGGGAAATATGTGTTTTCCAATAGTCTTAGGCGACCCCTGTGAAAAGGTCTTTCGACCCCCAAAGGGGTCGCGACCCACAGGTTGAGAACCACTGCGCTAGAGGAAGCTAGCCATGCACTCTGCCGCCTGTCCTCTCCACACGCGTGTCTCCGTACCTCAGCTTTTGGCAGCTCCTCTGAGTCTCTGTGAGCCCCTCTCTTTCCTTCTAGTTGTAGAATTTCCACTCAGCCAGCTTTCCTGTGGTTCTGGATGATGTCCGTTCTGTCTTTTAATTGTAGTTCTGAAATTGTTGTGCTAGGCAGCACAGCAGTTTAGGTGTTCACCTATGCCACCATCTTGGTTTCTCAGAAATCTCTGCTTTCGTTTTTAATCACTCTTAAAACCATGAAATAACCTGTCTGAAATATTTTTCAACCGAAGATCAAACTCTAAAATAAAATTATGTGGACATATTAAAAATCATAACATAGTATTTATACATTTTTTCATCTGAACAAAACATCTAATTTTGGATCGTTCAATTTAGTAGTTGATAGAGCTACCACTTCTTTTCTCTTTTCCAACTGTGTTTTATTTTTTTATCTTTTAATGGTTTCCTGAGGATGTTCTTAACACAATAGCTCCTGCAAATTTTGCTAGAATAAATCTCATTTTTAAATGTAAGATGTTAGAAGTTAATTTTTATGGTGACTTTTTTAAAAACCACTCTTTGGTTGTTTTGGTTGAGTTTTTAGTCATGAGACCTAGGTGTCTTACTCCTTTATTTAGCTAGCTTTGCCATTGTACACTCTCTTGGCCTGTTTCCTCATTATTAAAACAGCTGCATAGCACCAGGTGATCCCTAAAGCTGTCTCCATACTTATAAAATTCCATAATTATACCATGCAGGATTTTTCTTTGGCTTGCATGGTGACCATTAGGGTAATTTGAAGACTTGGTGAGCTGTCATCATTTCTCTTGTGTTCCATAGTAATTCTGTCGCTTTCAACCTGACAATTAGGCAGATATCAGAAAAGTAATTTTATTTTTCCCACATTCTTTTTTATGGAGTTATCCCTTATTGAGGGAGGATCAAAATTCATATGTCTTGCCCAGCTGGTGTGGATCTGTGAATGAGGAGGTCACTATTCTGTTCCCAGTTGGGGGGCAGTTGCTCTGGTTGTGGACTCAGGCCCCATTGGGTTGGGGCCGGCGGGTGTGCAGGACGCAGCCAATCAATGAATATCTTTCATCATTGATGTTTCTCTTTCTCCCTCTCCTTCCCTTTCTGAAACTAATAAAAATATTTTTTTAAATCACATACCTTTAGCAAGACAGTAAATCAATGCATATTTTCCCCCTAAAACAAAGTTAAACTTAAGTTGTTAATATATTTAATTTAAAAACCACCTTATCAGGAGTGTTGATTAAGGGTTTTCTCGGTAACTTGGAGGAGCAGATTGAAGAAAAGTAGATGAGTGATGAAAGGAAGAAAAGTTGAATGAGAAAATAAGCTTTTATAAGGCTTAATTTTTCCTATGAGTGTTCTGAAGACCTGTTTTTCTCAGCCCAGCATGTAGAGCAAACTTGGGATATCCAAGCTTACTAAAGACATTTGGGAATTGGCATTCCTGCAAGGATGTCTCATTTGTCACAGAAAGGTCTCTGCCCCCAAATGCTGTGCTGCCTACAGAGGGGTTAGGAAGTTAGGCTATGGAACTAGTTAGACCGACTTCACATCTCCACCACTTACTGTCCTTGTGCCTCAGGCAAAGTACTAAAGCTCTCTGTGGCTATGTCTTCCCTCTTTCTGCTTTGGAAGGGCTTTATTGAGATACTAGAGGCCCAGTGCACGACATTCATGCACTCGGGGAGGAGGGGGGGTCCCTCAGCCCAGCCTTCACCCTTTCGCAGTTAGGGAGCTCCTGGGGGGTGTCCAACTGTCGATAGTCCAACATCCTTAGCACTGCCTTGGAGGCAGGAGAGGCTCCGCCACTGCTGCTGTGCTCGCCCACTGTGAGCCCGGCTTCGGGCTGAGTGGCACTCCCCCTGTGGGAGTGCACTGACCACCAGGGGGCAGCTCCTGCATTGAGCGTCTGCCCCCCCACCCCCCAAAACACACACACACACACACACACACCCCTTCACATCCCCATCCCTGGCGTAGCGACCGGTTATTCCGCCACTTTGTCGCTTTGCATATTACCCTTTTATTATATAGGAGGCTTTACATAAAACATCAGATTCGCCGAAACCGGTTTGGCTCAGCGGATAGAGCGTCGGCCTGGGGACTGAAAGGTCCCAGGTTCGATTCCAGTCAAGGGCATGTATCTGGTTGCAGGCACATCCCCAGTAGGGGGCATGCAGGAGGCGGCTTATCGATGTCTCTCTCTCTCATCGATGTTTCTGGCTTTCTATCTCTCTCTCCCTTCATCTCTGTGAAAAATCAATAAAATATATTTTTTAAAAAAAAACATCAGATTCACCTGTATAAATATATACAGTTCAGTGGTTTTAGTACATTCACTGAGTTGTGGTCTAATTTTAGAACATCTTATCAGCCTACAAAGAAACCCAGAACCCATTAGCAGTCGTTCTTCATTCCTCCCCCACCTCTCCTTCCCTACGCTCCCCAGCCCTAGGCAATTCCTGCCTCTGTGGATCTGCCTATTCTGGACATTTCCTATAAAAGAAATCATGCAATAAATGTGTGTCCTTTTGTGACTGGTTCCTTTTATTAGCATAATTTCTCAAGGTTTATCTGCATCATAGCATGTACCTGTACTTCATACCTTTTCATGACCAAAAGTTTTCCATTAATATGAATATGCCACGTTCTGTTTATCTGTTCATCAGCTGATGGACACTTGGGTCGTTTCTACTTTGGGGCTATTATGAGTGATGCTGCAGTGAGCATTTGTTTACATACATCCGTTTCTTCTTCTGTAAAATGAGTAACATCCCTTAGAGTTGTTGTGAGGACTCCAAATGCCAAATACGAAGAAGTGCCTAGTAGACAGGGAGCAAACTAACAAGTGTTCATTAATAAGTGCAACAGATTAGTGTGTGATTCCTCATTTAACATCAGTTTTAAGATTTGACTTAAGAGTGCCATGCTTTCCTAATGACCCAAAGGTTCTCTCTTTTACTTTGCTCCTGACTTTTCCCTGAGTTACAATTTTTAAAAATTTGATTCATTCAATGAACATTGAGCACCTAGCATGTGTAAGAGACTGTGTTGGGGAGAATTAAAAGAATATAATAAGCAAAGTTAAAGTTTTTTTGTTGTTGTTTTTGTTTTGTTTTGTTTTGTTTTGCTGCAACAAGCTTTATTGTTTTTATTTGGTCCAGTGCGTGGGAGAGGGGCTCCAGGGTGGTTAAAAGAATGGCTAGGGGTTTCAGGGACAGAGGCTCAGGCAAAAGCCAGACACCAGGGGAATGCAGAGGGCCTCTCAAAGGGTTGTGCTTGAGGGTGAGCCTTTCAGAGATCTTTGCCCAGCCCAGCCTGGGGGCCTGCCGCCTTTGGAAGTGAGTCAGGCGGTCACCTGTCCACTTGATGAGTTTCACCTGCTCATCCAGGAAGTGGTTCTCCAGGAAGCCCCAGAGATGAGGGTCTGTGCAGGTAGAATGCAGGTTGAAGGCATCCCAAATAGCTCATCTGGGACCGAGCTAATCGTACACCAGTTTTGTGCTGACCGGTTCCAGTGTGTTTCTATATACACAAGTTTTAGCGTTTGCTCGGTTTTAAATATTTACTGTAGTGCAAGTCACATCTTGTAAACTTGTCCAGTTTTGGGGATTCCCATTTAATTTGTAAAACATCTTTTGGCTAATGGATACAAAGACGTTAACTCATAGATCCACACTGCCAGGTGTATGTAGATAGAAGCTAAAACTAGATTAATAGAATCTTTAAATATGAACTGGAAGAACATGAATCATGAAGCTTTCTTGTAACACTCTCTTTAAGGCTGTAGAGAATAAAATGATCCAGTAAGTAAAAGATGTTGCCTGTATTTACTTCTCAGGTTATGGGTAGCCTTAGGTGTAACAGTACGAAACAAAAGGGTTTCCCTGCTTTAGTTACTATTGATACACGTTCCTGTCTGTTTCCCGGTCTGAAACAACAGCGAAGTTGGAGAGGGGTTGTTTAGTTGAGGGTTTCAGGAGAACATATGTCCTAGCATTGGACTCAACCTTTACATTAATTAAGTTCTATAACTTTGTATTATTTTAAAGTATTTCTTACCGACTCTCTTTTCTGTGCTAGCTGCCATATTTCTGTTTGTGATGACTTGTCTGTCTGTCTTCTTCCTTTCTCTACTTTTTGCCATAAAATGTTCCTTAAACCAGGAACCTTGGATAGGAATTCTGGGAGAAAGCCTTGTGGCTCCCTGGGAAAGATGAATTAGTCCGATCTGCAGCTGTCAATTACTTTTGCCCAGTGGATATGCTCATGGATAAACCATTTCAGGCGAATAGTCTCCCAGCAAGTCAGAGAATGGGTATAGCTACCACAGCTTATGTGCTTGAGCTTCATTCATTTTGTCTAATATATAAAACACATTTGAAGTCAGATAGTAATGTCTCACAGTCACTTGATCACTTCAAAATGTTGATACTTAGAACTATTTTTGGTTGTAATAAAAACTGGAAGCATGCAAGGGACATTACTGGCTCACATAACTAACAAATCCAGGGGGAGGTCGGCACAGGCAGGTCCAGGTGCTTAACCAGTATCACCCAGAGTCTCTTGCCTGTCATCTCTCTGCTCTGCCTCTATTTGGTGTTGGCTGAGTGTTCACCGGGGAAGGATCGCTGAAGGGGTGGCAGAGATGGCCATCAGCAGCTGCAGGCTTATCTGTTGAGAGTTTAGTAATCCCAGAATAAAGAGAGCTCTACTGTCCCAGAAGTTTTAGTGAAATCCCTGGGACTGATTCTCATGGTCCTGTCCATCCCTGAATTAATCATTGTCACTCTTTTTGTCCAGGGCAGGTTACATGCCATCCAGCCCTGAGTACAGGATAGAGTAGTTCCTTAACAGAAAATGAGAATATGGTTTCCACAAGAGATGATCGATATGGAAAGGCAGACACCACAGATGTGTACTATAATAGATACAGAATGAATTTACTCCAATATGACATATAAAGTTTCATACACTGTTTATAGAATTTATTTGGAATTGCTACATACTCGTGCATCATTACTGTTAGTTTTATGTATCAGCCTTCTCTCCCACCTCTAGATAGTCAAGCTCTCAAGGGCAATACCCGCCTTTAGATCCATTGGAATCTCAAACCAAGCACAGTGGCTGCACACAGTAGATACTGATATTTTATCAGTGCCCCTGAAATGGCGGTTTCCTTCTGGCAGGATACTCATTATTGTTGGTGGCAAATACTTCTGGAGTTACACCATCCGGTATCAGTTGAGAATAAATGCACACCCAGTCCATATTTATTGAGCAAAATGTGAACACCCTGGCCAGTGTTCAGTAGTTAGGCCTAGTGGAATGTGGGAACATAAATTCGTCACATGCAAGCGTTAGCCACAGAACGTGCTTTGGGGCTATAAAGGAAGAGATTAGAGATTTTTGAAAAGTCTTCTCAATTCCAAAGACAGGCTGTAGTTCAAGTAAAATTTTGTTTAGTGCCCTTAGTCAGCTGTGCCCAACGTCTTAACATTTGCAGTCTAAGGATTCAAGCAAGATTATAGGGGGGGGGAGGGGGGAAGTGACAGGAAAAAATCCTCCTAGGCCTTCCTGTGACAGGTCAAAGTTTAATCACAACAAATAATGCAGATTTGCCTTCTATTATAAGCACAATAGAGAGGCAGGGCTTGTGTTTCCAAAGCATGTTGTTTGGGAGACCTTTGTAAATTATAATCTTTGGAAATCCCAAATTTATTGGATGTAATCCCATCCATTAGATGAAGACAACTTGCCTATGCAATAGATCCAGAATAGCAAGTTAGAGAACGTGGACAGGAAGCAATCATTAAGAATTACAATGGGTCGGATGCAGAGTTAATTCACGGAGATGTTTTGTTATGAGATAATTACATCATCGGGACAGCTGGAAAGCTGAGTGCTGTGCTGGACCACAGTGCTTGCTCCAGCCCTGCAGCTGGGGGTCAAGACAATAGAGACAGTGAGAGAATTACTTTATGAGATAGTGAGGGGCTTGGCTGACTTAATTGTGCATCTTCTGGATTGTGTTTTCATAGCTACGCTGGATTCACGGACTCAGTCAGTGCTGAGAACCCCCTTTTCACCTCTACTTTTTTTTAAATAATTTTTTAAGGATGTATTTTTATTGATTTCAGAGCAAAAGGGAGAGAGAGAGATAGGAACATCAATGATAAAAGGGAGTCAGTCATATATTGGCTGCTTCCTGCATGAGCCCTACTGAGGATGGAGCCCTCAACCCAGGCAGTGCCCTGACCAGGAATCGAATCCTGACCTCCTGATTTATAGACCAACGCTCAACCATTGGGCCACACTGGCCAGGCCACTTCGACTTTTTGAACATTCATTTGGGTCACATTCAGCGAAGCTCTCAGGGGTAAATATGGAATGGTAGTTTTCGTTTCCCCTGAAAGTAATCTGAGATATTGCTCATATTCAACACAGGCTGGTTATATTTCTCTTATGGAACTGCAGTCATTGAAATGGTATTTTTGTCCGTTTACTGAATAGGAAAAAAAAAATTTTTAAAGTCTTGAGATGTTAGTCAACACAAAGAATCATACAGTTTAAGTTATTTTCCAGTGTTTGTTCAAACGTTCAGACCTGTCTGGCTCTTTTGGTTTACAAGTGGAGAGGTTCTAGGCAGCCTGGCCAATCCTCATTGGTTTGTATAAATATACTAGAGGCCCGGTGCACATAATTCGTGCACAAGGGGCAGGGGGAGGGTCCCTCAGCCCAGCCTGCACTCTCTCCAATTCAGAACCCCTCAGGGGATGTCGAACTGCTGGGATCGGGCCTAAACCGTCAGTCAGACATTCCTCTCTCAATCCAGGACCACTGGCTCCTAACCACTCATCTGCCTACCTGCCTGACTGCCCCTAACTGTCCACCCCCTGCTGACCTGATCACCCCACGCAGTCTGCTGCTCAGTCATTTGGTCATCCCTCACTAACCCCCCATGCAGCCTGCTGCTCAGTTGTTTGGTCGTCCCTCACTAACCCCCCTCCCCTGCCGGCCTGGTCACCCCACATAGTCTGTTTGGTCATCCATTCAGTTGTTTTGATTGCGCCGGTCGCTTAGGCTTTTATATAGATAGATTACAGATTGTTACCCTCTTGCCAAATATCAGGGATTTCATTTCTTGTTTAGCTCAGTTACTTATATGAGATTTGCATCTGTTTTCGCTTTATTTCCCACCAAAGTGCCAATTATTTGATTTGTGGTAATTCCAGAGGGAGTCTTTGTAGATGAAAAAGCATCACATATATTTTGTGTTCTAAATGCTTAAGATTAATAGTCATAACTGTTGAGTCAAAAGACATTTTCCTACACATTGTGATTAATGTAACTTAATTATTACTCTGATAATGTTTACTGAACAATTAAGTCAAACTAAATTTCTTATTTAAGTGAAGAGCAATATTTCCCAGTACTTCTGTGGAGTACTGGGCTATAGGATGTTGATACCCAACATTAGAACCAAAAAGGGGATATCCTGCAGGTCTTCCTAGGACTTTTACTTCCCTCGATGTCACTTAAGAATTTTGGAAGAGAATGTAATATGCTGTTTCCCAAATGAAATTAATAATGCCACCTTTAAAAAGGATTATCTCCTTGAACAGCATGAGCTGCTCCTACCTCACACCATTCTTTTTTTTTTAATATATTTTATTGATTTTTTACAGAGAGGAAGGGAGAGGGATAAAAAGTTGGAAACATCCATCAGCTGCCTCCTGCACACCCCCTACTGGGGATGCGCCTGCAACCAAGGCACATGCCCTTGACTGGAATCGAACCCGGGACTTTTCAGTCCGCAGGCCGATGTTCTATCCACTGAGCCAAACCAGCTAGGGCCTCACACCATTCTTTTTGTAGCCTGGAATATGTATATACATTAACATTCATATAAGAAGATTCCACTATGTATATTGTGATACAGATCTTTAAAAACTCCACTTTTTAAAAATTACCAGTTAAAATTAAGGCCTTTCAAATTGGCAGTTACAAAATAGTCATGGGGATGTAAATTTCAGCATAGGGAAGAGAGGCAATAACATTGTAATAAGTATATATGGTGACAGGTGGATACTAGAAATATCGGGGGAACATTTTATAAAGTATATGATTATCTGACCACTATGCTGTATGCTTGAAACTAATACAGAATAATACTGAATGTAAATTGCAACTGAAAAATAAAAATTGAAAAATAAATAAAATAAAATTAGGACCTTTTGTCAAAATGGTGAGTCTTAATATTTTGAGTAAAGTGATATAACTGTGAGGAAAAGTACTTGGGTGGGTTAGATGTTATTCTTGTATTGTGTCATACAAAGAGTGCTTGCAAACGGTTTCATGAGCTGAAGCAACATTATACTGCCACGGCTGTTTGGTAACTTAACGGTTTGAGAGCAGGTGACCTTAGCTCAGCAGTGTGTTGTGACCACTTCATTCTCCAGTTATGTCACAGTCAAACGTTTCTTTTCCTTTTGTAAAGTACTTAAATGTCTTACATATTAAAAACTCTAAGGCTGGGGAGGGTTGGGGGCAGAGGGAGGTAAGAGATCAACCAAAGGACTTGTATGCATGCATATAAGCATAACCAATGGACGCAAGACACTGGGATGGGGGTGAGGGCATGTGCTAGGGGTTAGGAGAGGTTGGGGGGGTCAACTGGGGGGAAAAAGGAGACATATGTACTTATATTTGTAATACTTTCAACAATAAAAAATTTAAAAAAACTAGAGTTACTAAAATCATTGCCATCAGAAGCAGTGGTAAACACTGTGTCCTCATTGAGGAAATGTAATGGGAAGCATGTTTAAAGGAACATTTAAGAAGCACAGTGGCAATGGTGCAGCCCCATGTTTGAGCTTGAGTTTAGTATATTCCATCTTTATTTCATTGCTGTTTTATTTTATTACAAACATAGATGCAACAGATAGGAAGAATTTTGGTTATTTAGAACTCCTTTTTCTTCCAAAGGAAATAAAAAGTGAAGCCATCAAAGTCCATGGGTTTAATGGGAAGAAGATGGTTCTCAGGAGCCTATGAATACATGATTGTTACTAGGAATTACCCAATTTGTAGAGTTGTTTTGATAAACGTCTCAGGTGTCAGATCCATGCATAATAGCAGTCATGTTTTTTATAGTGTGGCACTCAGATGCCTTATGATACTTTCTTTAATACAGTTACTAACTAGGAATTTTTACTTTATCAGAAGAATATTCCAGAATAAGTCACATTGGTGACATTGGAAGAGTTTAGAACTTAGAAAAAAATAACTTTGGAAGTAGATGATTAAAACTTTAACAGTCACAATATTTGGAAGTAGATAAAAGTGAGGAAGAAATTCAGTTGATCTTAGTGGATTTGAATGGAGTTATAAAACTCACCTCAAACTGCCCATAATTAAAAAGTAGTTTGAATCTGGATGTAAAGTGTGTATGGTTGTTGGTGGTATTGTTCACCCCACTAAATTTAACTTACAGTGTTCTTTAGTTTAACATTGAGTTTAGATTCACAGAGAATGTTGTGGGTCCCATATAGCCTAGACATGGAGTCGGGTGGTATGGTAACCAAGTAGGCACCTGCATTTTAGTAATTGGGTTATGTGCATATTTATAGTTAGTCCCTTTAAAGAGGGTTATTAAGTTTTTTAAATGAACGAAAATAATATAACATTTTATTAGCCTTTTCTGAGTGTTTCTATTACATCCTTGTCAAGAAATTTACTGACAGTTTGTTTATGAGTGGCTTAATTCTTCAAACATTTGCTGAACATCTCATGTACTAGAGAGTGTACTTTTATTATTGAAATCAATGGGAAATGTGTCTTTGACTTAAAAATTGTTTTGCTACTGAAAACTGTTTTTGAAACAAATTTTAAATTGGTATAGGATTTTATGAAAAAAATTGCATTTGACCAGCCGTACTTGATCATGAAGTTGGTTAGTCTGTCTTTATCATTTAAGGTGACATAGTTTACCAATGCAGTTTCTTCCTCTGAAAAGGAAAGTTTGAATTTTACAGTTTTCATTAGCATGATATGTGGAATTTGAAAGCTAGGAATGTATGCCCTTTCTAGGGAAATCATTGGATTCATCAGGATGAGAAGGCTCTCTTAGAAATAAACCAAATTTCTCCATATTCCATCCTATTTATTTTCACAGACATGATTATTCACACCTTAAATTCCAGGGAAAACTTCATTGCAGAGTCCAGCAACTCCAAAGAATACTCAGTTGGGTTTTTTAATGATCCTCGAACTGTGAGCTAAGAAGAACCCTATTCTTCCTAGGCTGCAGGTTTTTAAACTAGCAGCAGCAGCAAGTTCACCTAAGGTTTTAAATAAGGAAACACTCCACACAGATATTCTCAAGCTCCACTCATGTTCCTTTCTCTTTGCTACTGTGTGTCACGTCCTACTGGGTATCCTCACATATTATCCCAAGGAATGGACAACACTGGTCTTTTTTTATATATTCCTGTTTGATCAAAATGAGGGACATATGTAAGACATACAGGTTACTTCTTTGCTGATGGCCACCTATTTACAATCTCTTTCTTTTTCCTTTCAGGTTATTCGATGTGTGCACAGTGTCACGAACAGACAGAGAAACTAAACTGACATTAGTGTTTGAACACGTAGATCAAGACTTGACCACTTATTTGAATAAAGTTCCAGAGCCCGGAGTGCCCACTGAAACCATAAAGGTACCAAGAATCATCTTTTTGCCTGGTCAAACAGTCACGCTGTTAACAGTCTATTAGCAATGGCATTCTTTCCTTTATGGAAATTGCCAGAATTGGAGCTTTTGGAACTCGGTGTATAGATAAATATATTTAGTATAGCTAAATGAGATATATTGTAGTTCGTTAATGTTAGGGCTCAGTGGAAAATCCTTTAGTTCTTGTACACTTATTGAAAAGTATCTATTTAATTAGGTGGTTCTAACTTTGGAAAGTATAGTACAATGAGTGTAACTGGGGTTTTTTCTGATGATTCATGAACTCTGAGAGATATAATCTGAAACATCATATGTGAGCACAGTAGATATTTTACTTATACATTGACTCCAGGATATACCATGCGATGCCAATCAGAAATACTGGACTCAGGCCTTTCTTTCTCCAATTTTTCTCCTTAATAAAAACATTTATAGGAAGCCAGTGCTGAGGACCATCCCAAATCCTTGGGCTTTAAAGATGACTTTAGGTTTTTTAGAAGTTGACAAGCTAAATGCAGTGTACTGGACTAGAAATTCTTTCTTCCTCTAAGTCTAATGGGAAAGGCAACTTATAAAGTTTAGTTGGTGTCTTCGTTCTGCTTAATTGAACTTCTCAGTAGGTCTTTTAGATCTATGACAGCATGTGCAGGTCTTCATGAAGAACCTTTGTTTTTGTGAATTAGGTGACTTAATTAAGCAGATTCCTTATCTTATTCATTGTTTATAAATGAGTTAAATCATATTTATAGGAATAAACAGATAAAAATAGTTTATCCTTTTTTTAAAAAGACAAATCATCTCTTTTTTAAAAATATGTTTTTATTGATTTCAGAGAGGGAGAGATAGAAACATCAATGATGAGAGAGTATTATTGATCAGCTGCCTCCTACACAGACCCCATTGTGAATTGAGCCCGCAACCCAGGCCTGTGCCTTGACTGGGAATCAAACCTTAACCTTCTAGTTCATAGGTCATTGCTCAACCACTGAGCCATGGCAGCTGGGCAAAAAAAAATAGTTTATCTTTTAAACAGAGTTAGAAATGTATTTTATGATAGTAGGTCAGTGGTTCTCAACCTTCCTAAGGCCGTGACCCTTGCATACAGTTCCTCATGTGGTGGTGACCCCCAACCATGAAATTTTGCTACTGTTCTGCATCGTGATGTAAATAGCTGCATTTTCCGATGGTCTTAGGCGACCCCTGTGAAAGGGTCGCGACCCACAGGTTGAGAACCACTGTAGTAGGTGGTATTCCCAGGTACTGACATGTAGAACTTGACTTATTCCTTTGGTTTTAGACTAATATAGAATTTACTTTCTCCCATCTGCCTTTCATAAAAGAAAATGGTACTCAGTAATTATCTCATTTCTTTCTGAGCAGGTTTAAGGACATTAAATCTCTTTAAATGTAGGTATTCGTAACTACCTGTTCTTGGTCCTCTTCTAGCTCTGCACCCATCTTTCCTCTCAAATTCTATTCCATTGACTTTAGTTTCCTTCCTTTCGAGTTTGCCCTAAACCCCAAGCTCAGTACACAGTGCAGAGCCGAGCCCCTTTTCGCGTGCTGTTTTCTGGCCACATTGGACTGATCCTCTTTCTCTTAGTGTAGCTCATAATTTCCTGCCTCTGTGGTCCTCATTCTTAATGCCACTCCTTTTCTCCCCCCACCAGTAATCACTGCTTAAAATTGTCAGGGTATCATTTGATCAGCTTTTATAGCTGGATGTACTCTCATTACAGCCATTGTTCTACTTATCTCTCCCTCTTTATCATATTTTCTACCTATCATTGTGAATATTTATCCATCTTTCTTACCTATTCATTCATTTTTGTATACTGATAGTCCCTACACAAGGATTTATACACATAGGTACTCAATAAATAAGACTTATGGCTAACCAATAGCTTAAGCACAGACTGACAAAATAATCACTGGCTGCTGATATATTTCTAAGTTCAAAATTTTTGTTTTGGGGAGGTCATATTTTTCAAGCCGCAAGAGAAGGTCACCATATATTTGTCCTATGCATTACCACCTGCATAGATCTTTTGAGGTTCCCATTAAATTCTCCTAGGATGTTTTGACCTTGTTTGCAAAAGTCTCTGTAGTTAAAGTGATGGATGAGCCAGAGTGGACCTCAACTAAGGCTTCACCTAGCAGGAATATAAATGCAGAGTGGTGGCAATTTTCGAGGGAGGAAGACGAAAGCAGGATAAAATGAAGAACAGGCAGAAAGGTGCTCACCAAAGAGAAGTAAAGTAGAAGAGAGGAGTGAGGGAGTGACTCAGCAAGGGTTGACTTGGGGTGGGGGGACGGTGCTTGCCAGCAGAAACTTCAGACAAGGTGACTTGTTGAAAGTATTTCTGAGTTTTTCTCTCTCCAGGGAAAGGGAATGTCACTTTGCTCTGGGCTGAACAGGAGCCCACAGACTGTTAATTTCTTCAGCCATCAGGGCAGCACCTCCGCTGATCCTGTCGGGCCCATTTTAGCTGGTAGGGGTGGAGGTGCTGAGAGGGACTGTTGGTCATTTAAGGATTGTGGTTAATGGTATATTGAAGTTTCCATAGTAAAATAAAGCTATCGTCAATCAAAATATTTCAGATGGTTAATTTGCATCTTTATGGCTAATTGAACATGTGTAATAATCATTTTTGCTAACTTAAGGCTAATCACAATTCGCTTTGTCTTCATCCCTAATTTTTAAAAAATTTTCTAAGCTAAACTGACATACTTATCTTCCTTATTAAATGTAGGATTATTTTTTTTTGTTTTGTTTTTTTGTAATTAGAGAATTTGTGATCCTTGAAGATCATTATTGAAAACGTGAATAACCATTTAAACATATGAGAATACCATCAAATGAATACTTATAAGCTAAATATATAAAATTGATGCAAATTTATTTTTAATAAACACTTGTATCTTTTGTTTCTGTAATTGACTTTTTAAACAATTGGAATGCAGGATAAATACCTGCTAAGTAGGAGGTTCTGGCTAGTTGAGATTCTGGTTAATTGAACTTTCAAGCACATAACCAGAGAAGAGAAATATTTCATTGTCTAGGCCAGGCCTCGGTTTGCCTCTCTGTTGACTAAATAGTTTGCCGACCATTGGGATAGGCTCATTTGTGAAATATTTCAATAAATATATCAAGTGAATATTGTTATTATGAACAACCTATTGGGAACACAGATTGGATTCTTCAATAGAATGCTTTGTTATAATAAGAATACTTTTCTAAGTATACTTGAACAATATCAACTGAACATTTACAGGGAGAGTTCTATGCTAGACACTTCCAGGACACAAAACTAAATTAGTCATCAACCTATGCTCAAGACCTTAGAGTATGAGAGGAGAGATAAAGTGCACCCAGAAACATGTGGCACACATTCTCTGTGGTCATTTAAATAACTTAGGGTGTATTTTCAAGCTAAAAAAAAAAACTTATTTATCAATAAGCACAATCTATAGCTGATTTTTGCATTATGGTACCAAAATATTTTCTAAAATATATTTCGAAGTCATAGACACTGTTAATTGACATTATTCATAGATTAGAACATGTCATGTTGCAAAATAATTATAAATGTGTAAAATATTTCAACATGTAATAGAATAAAACAATATCTAGAAAAGGCCTCATATCAGATCATTTAGGTCAGTGGTTGGCAAACCATGGCTCGTGAGCCATATGCGGCTCTTTGGCCCCTTGAGTGTGGCTCTTCCACAAAATACCAAGTGCAGGTGCACCCATACAGTGCGGTTGAAGGAGCACTCTAATCAAGTTAATAACAATGTACCTACCTATATAGTTTATGTTTAAAAACTTTGGCTCTCAAAAGAAATTTCAATCATTGTACTGTTGATATTTGGCTCTGTTGACTAATGAGTTTGCCGACCACTTACTTAGGCTAAGGGAATTTCTTCAACCACCTCTCTTCTACTGTATTTTCTATGGCACTGTTTACCTATTAGCCCCCTTAAATTTGGGATATTCTAGTGTATGTTCAGAACATAAATTGAATTAGGAGGGCACTAGTTGGATAAAACTGGGATGCTCCATGTCTCTGACTAGATATTCAGGGGTAAAATCTTTGTGCTCAATACCTGTTTGGTAGACGAGAGCCCATGATAGACTTATTTTCCCCATTTACATATATCACATAACAATGTTTCAAGTTCTTTAAAATACCTTTTGGGGTTTTTTAAGGAAGAAAAACACCTTAAGTATTTGTGATGGTTGATAGTTGGGTGAACTCATTGGGGAGATCTTGTAATTATTGTGTAATGCTCATGTCAGACTTTGATAAAGTAATTTAAGGGTGTAATCCTGAACTGCTCATTGTGATTGAGGGGATCGTGAGAATAAAATAAAACCATAGGTGTTTCTTTCCAATATTTTAAATTGCACCTTATTCTAAAAAAATTAATAAACACATATAGAGAGCTTATTCATACTTCGTCGTGAGGTTTTCATCACATTCTTTAATCTCTTTTCTTGATGTTCCAAGATATAGCCATTCATGTTGATGGTTACCTTTGCTTAAAAAAGCTTCATGCCTGCTGTACTATGAAGTCAACAAATAACAAATTTGGTCTCATAGGCTTATCATTGCCATATCTTGCTTTCCTCTTTCTAATTCAGAAGTCATTTATCTACTTAATTATGGAGGACTTCATTGCTGTCTTTGTTTAATTTTTATTTTATCGTTTGAGATTTGATATTCTTCTTGGACTTTCATGTTTAATTAAACTTATAGGCAGAAATTGACACTTTATACACTTTTGGGGTTCATGATAAATTTTCAGTGTCTTTGTTTATATAGCACCTTCTATTTATGGAGACTTCATGAGAAAAAGGGAGCTTTTAGATTGTTATTTTTTCTCTTTCATGCATTTATGTGCCACCCTATGAGAAAGCATCAGAAAGAACTATAGACAAATTCCTTCACCTTGTTCCTTAGTTATTTGTAACTGCCATCCAGAAAAAGGATCACTATGTAAAATCATAATGCTTTCAAAAAGTAATGCCCTCCTTTTCTTTTTTTAAGATATATTATTGATTTTTTTTTTAACAGAGAGGAAGGGAAAAGGATAGAGAGTTAGAAACATCAATGAGAGAGAAACGTCTATCACCTGCCTCTGCTAGGGATGTGCCCCCAACCAAGGTATATATGCCTTTGACCGGAATTGAACCTGGGACCCTTCAGTCCATAGGCCGGTGCTCTATCCACTGAGCCAAACCGGTTAGGGCTGCCCTCTTTTTCTGAACTGTCATTTGGTACTTAGGCCTCCCTTTATTAGTACTACATTATCTTTCCTCACATAGGACCTGGCTTATCGACTGTCTAATCAAGTCTTTGAGAGTCTAATATTCTTTGGACATTCTGTGAATGTAACATGTTCGATGAAGTTGGCAATATAATTTCACAAGTGAGAATTCAAAGATCCTGAAAGGTCACACAAAAGATCAGCCAAATTAGGTCAGGGCTCTTTTAGTACAAGACCATATGGCCTCTTTAGATGACTCAGTCCTGGAATAGAAATTATATTTTACTTATGCATCTTTGACAAATGAATTCTATAGGGCTTGAGAAAGCCAAAAAGGTTTGTGTGTCTGCATGGGTCATTTTCTCTGTGAATTACATTTCATTTTATCTTCAGTTGAATGTTTCTTGGAGATTTCTATTGGTTGTAATAGTTTCAGTCGGAGATTACATGTACTATTAGGTTTGTTTTATAAAACCCAGACTTCAGAGGCTGACACACACTCTTAATAGCACCTGTTTTCTGCCTCTGGAAAATATCTGTTTTAATGAATAATATCTGCCTGCAGTAAACAGTGGCTCTGGTATTAATATGGGATGCCCGGGGCTGATTCATCTTTTTAGAGCTGACATAATACAAAGGGACTGACCAGTCCCCTGTACTGCAGATGAGGAAAGTCTTCCAGAGCTTCTCTCTTCTCACCCCAAAGGGATCAAGCCATGGCCCCTCTCTGCTCCTGGTGGTCTCCACTTTGCCTGAATTATGAGCAGGTGATTTGTCTCATCTTTGCAGGACACAGAGCGAATTAACATGAAAATATCGCTTCTCAGAAAACAAGGCAGGCTTGAATGCCCTGTCGCTGCTGGTCATTAGCCATCTGCCACCAGCACTCATACTCTGTTTATCACATTTGAAATTCAGAGCAGATGTTGCATAATAAGGTGATCTTAAAAACAAGGCAAGAGACTCAAAGAACAAATACTTCACAATAATGATAAGGATTCTGGAAGGAAATTCTTTCTAATCTAATGTCATGACTGGAGTAATCAAAGAGACCATGTTTTTTAAAACCCACACGCACACATCTCTCCTGATATTTAATGTTAACTGCTTTTTGTAGTAACGTGGAATAAATTGAAAAGAAAGTATATATGTGAAAGATGCCTGAGAAGACTATGTAATAAATTTCGTTTTAATAAGCAAAGTGGGATGTTGTAATAGTAGTTCTGGTGCAAAAGACCTCCGAGGCCAGCCTTTTACTCTAAGATGGGACTCAACTTAGAGCAGTTTGACTTTCTGTAGTTCACTCCTATAGCACACTTGGATCTCTTAGGACTCATAGCTGGCCAGTATGGTTTCCCTGAAAGTGTTTTTTTATTGGTCCTCAAGATCTATGTTTCCCATACCTTCTCTCTCTCTCCCCTCTCTCTCCTCTCCTCTCTCTTTTCTCTCTGCTCTCTCTCTCTCTCTCCCTCCTCTCCTCTCTCTTGCTTTCTCTCTCTCCCTCTCTCTCTCCCTCTTTTCCTCCCTCCTCTCTCTCCCCCTCTTTTTCTCCCTCTTCTCACTCTCTTTCCCCCTTCTTTCCTCCCTTCTCTCTTTCTTCTCTCTCTCTCTCTCTCTCTCTCTCTCTCTCTCTCTCTCTCTCTCTCTCTCTCTCTCACACACACACACACACACACACACACAGACCATGCTTTCCTAGCCTCTCTGGAACTGGACCACAGCTTCCTCTTCAGTTTCTACAACTTGAGTCCTAAGAGTCTTTCATTTAATTGCACTCTCCTTCCACATCAGTGGTAACATTTTAAAAGATTGATTATTGTAATATTTTACCCAGTCAAATAATGCACATTCTAGACCCTTATTATATGCCTTATATAAAGCACATTACTCACAGTATATTACCTATTATGCTTATAGGCATTCTAGTTTTTTAAAAAACAGGTATCTGAACTGTTATCAGGAATGTAATGTATATTATAATTTTTCTTTGAGGAAAGTTAGCTTCAAATATAATTTTTTGACTCAAAGGAAATGTTTTCTCCACACAAACCAGACCCTCATGTACACCTTCACCTGTGTATGTCCTTCCCCACCCCCACACACAGAATTTGGGGCCATTTTTTTTTAAAGAAGACCATCAGATATATGGCTAAGCAAAAGTGAAGCAGCCAATCTGAGTGAGTTCATTCAAAGTCCCACCAGCAATTAGCCATTGACTCCAGTAGGAGAGATGATCAGAAGTGAATCAATACTGAGTTTACCCCAGATTCTGGGGGAAATGTAGGATGAGTGAGCTACAACTGTGGTACCTTTCAATAATTCAAGAAGCTTCTTCAGGGAAGAATATTTTTAGAACATCTGACTTTGAGGTTTCTTCCAGAAATAAATCTTGAAGCAGTTTCCCAGGCCCTTGTAGTTGCTGAATTTATATCAGGAGAAAGAGAGGATAGAATTATGCAAATATAATTATCTAAAATACATAATAAAAAATTATAACAGTTATTTAGTGGTTTGGGTGTGTGTGTTTTTTAAAAAAAGGAAATATGGTTTAAAAAGTAAAAGCTAGTGTCATTCTAAAGGTACTGCTAGACTGACTCGCTAAAATAAATAATGACTAACTAAAACAAGCAAATGACACTTTGATCAAGCTAAGTTGGAATCGCTATAGAAAATACTCTCTCACCTTACACATTGGATCCATTTATAGAGTCCATTAAAAAGTTACCAGCAGTATATAACCAGTCTATAGCACCATAGCAACCGAGCAGCGTGATGCTCTGCATAGAAGAGGGATAATGCTCATCCAAGTTTAGCATGTGCCTCACCTTCCTGGTTACAGACTCCTTTCTGGGCTCTCTTCCTCTAAATGTTGGAACATTCAAGGCTTCACCCTTCGCCCTCTTCTCTTCCCTGCCTACACTTTCTGGCAAGTAATGTCATTTAACCCCAACTTTTCATAGATCATTTATTCTCAAGCTTGACCTCTCCCCATGCTCTAAATGCATTTTAGTCAAGCAGGCATTTAATATCTTTTCATCAAAACATTGTCCAAGCTGAAACTGGTTTGGCTCAGTGGATAGAGCGTCGGCCTGTGGACTGAAGGGTCCCAGATTCAATTCCGGTCAAGGGTGTGTACCTTGGTTGCGGGCACATCCCCAGTAGAGGGTGTACAGGAGGCAGCTGATCAATGTTTCTCTCTCATCGATGTTCCTAGCTCTCTATCCTTCTCCCTTCCTCTCTGTGAAAAATCAATAAAATGTATTAAAAAAAAAAAAACATTGTCCAAGAATTATCTCCCTAACTCCAGCCTTCCCTATCTATCCAGTTGTTTGAGCCTCAAACCTAGGCATCATTTTTGGTTTATTGTTTTCCTTAACTATCTTTATCCAATCCATTGGCAACTACTTTTGGTTTTATCCTCCAAAGATATCCCCAATTTCACTACTTCTCAATGTCTTCGTTGCTAAAGCTGTAGTCCAACTCGTCAAACTAGCTTCCTAGCTCAACATGCTGCCTCCACTTCTGCCCCTTTATAGATCATCCTCTGTATAACAGCCTTGTTAAAGCATGAATGAAAGTGTTACATCCCTACTGAAAACTTTCCTCCACGGTCGCCTATGACCTATAGAATAAAATCAAAAGCCCTACGTGATCTGCAGCTCTTTCTTCCTACACCCTCCAAACTCTCTCTCATCTGCCTCCATCCTTCTCCTGGTTCACTGCTCCTCTGCCACACCTGCCTTATCCCTCTGCTTCCAACATCCTTCCAGCCCAGTGTGTGCTTCCTGTTCATTCTGTTTGGAATCTTCCACTTTTCTATTTCCCAAGCCCCACAAGTAGGATGTCTACATCTCCTTATTCTAGTCCCAACATATATTTTCATGATTCCTTCTCTTACCACCTCAGCAACAGCTCCACATTTAGTGATGATTTACCACATTACACCATCTTGTCCTGTTGTCTTTTTTATAAGGCTGAGCTGACATTATCACATTAATTTTATCTTTCCCAAGGAAGGCTGGAGTTTTAAAGTTAGATCTCTAGTTTATTATAGTATCCCCAATACTAGCTTATATAAGAGACCCTATAAACACGTGTTGGTAACCAGCCTACATCTTATATTTAACCCTCTGAAATGTAGGCATCAATATTCCCATTATACAGTGAGTAAACTGCTTTTTCAAGGATAGATTTTATGTACATACACACACACACACACACACACACACACACACACACACACACACACAAAGCAAGCTGAGGGCATGTCATATCTCAGCACATCCACTTGATTCTTTTACTTTAGTTTTTATGCTGGGCAGGAACTCTGTGGGATTATCCATATTGTAATTAAGGGTTTGCTTGGGTGGTTTGGTTTAGATATTGTTTAAAACCAGCAACTGATCTTCACTGAACAAAAAACATTTTCTCTGTAATACAGCACTGACTTAACAAAATTCCAGAAAGTGTTCTATTTCACTCTTGGACTGGGTTAAATATGTTTTATACTAAAGATGGGAAACCAAGAATTTGATTGATGCTCTTAATCATAGACCCCATCTCATCTCACAGGGGTGTATATCTAAAAGATAATTTGGTTACACATTTTAAAAAATTGAAACAAGATTCTAATAATTCATCTTTGTGTGCAAAGTTCTTCCCAGTCCCCACGATCAGAAATGGCAGCTTCAAAGAGTTAAATTACTTTTTAAAATCTAATTGAAAATACACTTCTTATGCCTATGCATTTGGATTTTCATTTATTTTTATTTATTTTTTTAATCTGGGAATTTCAGGTACTTATATATATTGTGAAGTTTGGAAGTTAAGAAAGCACCATTCTGCTCTGGCCATTGTGACTCAGTTGGTTGAGCGTCCTCCCGTACAGTGAAAGGTTGCAGTTTTGGTTCCCAGTCAGGGCACATACCTAGGTTGCTGGTTCATTCCCTGGTTGGGGAGCATACAAGAGGCAAACTATCAATGTTTCTTTTTCTCTCTTACTCTTTCTAAAATCAATAAACATATCCTCAGGTGATGATTTTTTTTAAAAAGCACCATTCTACTAGATCAGTGGTTGGCAAACTGCGGCTCGCGAGCCACCGTGGTTTGCTGCTCTGTTGACTGATAAGTTTGCCGACCACTATCTCAATTGCTAACAATTTGCAATCACTAAATTTTAATTACTTAAGGCCTATAGAGAAGGTACCCACCAGTTATCTAAGATAGTATCTTATTCTTTATTACTAAGAAAAATGGAAGAATTAATTGATCCTTTTATTGAAGTTAAGAAAATAGTGATTTGTTACTAGTAAATATTTGTTGAATGAATAAGTGCTTTCACAAATGTTTGGTAACCCCATAATGGCATTCATGAGAATAAAATAATCACCAGCATGTAAAATATTGTTAAGATTACTATCATTCTGCTCTTCTTCTTTCTTGTCACTCTCAAAGAGCAAAATTCTCCTAAAAGATTGACTACAGTGGAAAATCAAACGAGGAGTGTTTGACCTGAATTTGGACTCATGTATCACCAGCCTTGTTGCCTGTGACACTTGAAGTCTTAGGAAGTAAAAGAGAATTCCTTGAATATTAGAAATAATCAAGTATAAATCTAACCTCTAAAAACTCTGGCTACTACCATACATTGGTAAGCTTAATTTGGATGTCTGGAAAATAGACTAACCCCAACAAATTTTGAAAAAATAAGCTACCACCTAATAAAAGGTTAATGAAGTTAGTTAGGTAACCATGATGCTCTGTTTCTCCCATATGGTCAGTGAATCACCTACATACCCACAGTCTGGGGTGCTCACTTTACATAACCCTACCCTAAGCCATGCATCAGTCCCAAACGTAAACTCAGGGAGGAGTTTCTAAGAAGTTCAAACGACATGACTGAGAAATGGAAAATATACCTCCCTTACGTTCTAAGATGACTCTAACCTGGGGAATATTTGCTTGCCTGTGCATCAGTAACTTCAGCCATTCAGAGATTTTAACCTTAGACCAGGTAAAGTCAGGTGTGGCATCTTAACTAAAGTTGCCCGCACTGTGACACTTGTTTAAAGTTTTAATTCTTTTAAGATTTTTTATTGGAAAAATGTTAACTCATTAATATGAATGAAGAGAAGACGCTTAGGAATATGAAAATTCTTACTAGAAATTCTTAGGCCACCCAGAAATCTATTCTTTTAAAAAAAGTGTTCATGATTTAACCTTTGAAAGATGCTTTTGTTTCATTTTACTTACGTTTTCATGGTTCTCTGTGATCTTAAATTAGTAAGCCATTACCAGACTTGCAAGTGTAACTAGACAGAATCCCTAAGCCCGTTTTATAAATGAGGAACCCCAGCCATATGAATCCTAAGTGGATGATAGGCATAGGTTTTTTTCATTGACACTAGTATGGCCAAACATAGTATTCAGGTACTCCCCGTGGGACTAGAAGCCTTGATTGCTCAGAATTATTTCAGTTGTGGTTCTAAGCCTTTAACAAATATAAATAGTAGCTTTGTTGATTTTTGGATGTACCATTGCTTTCTGTTGTCCCTGACCATACTTGTTCATTTTTCCTTTCTTGGGCAAAACCAAAAAAATATTTATCATTCTATTCTAGTATAGTCACAACACTTTTAGATTGGACAGCTAAAATAGAACATAGCAGGGAACTGGGGACCATGGGCCATAGGAGATTTCACCATGAATTAAGTTAAGGAACTTCAACATTAAAGGTTGATTGAGTCAAATTTAGCAATCAGATATTGATTGATCTGGAAACAGTGATCCTCAGTTGAAGATACTCGGATCATAGGGTTAGCATGGAATGAACACTTGATTGCTCCCTGCTCACATTTCAATTTCACTAATGTATCACATTTTAATGTTCAAATCTGGAATTGAGAAATTCATCATCACCCGTAGCTGAAGACCTGAAGTATCCATGGAGACTAGAAGGTTTAAAAGCTGTGTGTGAGGGCACTGTGTACCTCTGCTCTCTCCTTCTATGAAAGTAGATTCCGGGTCAGAGGGATGGGATATAAAAAGAAAGAAGAAATAGGTTTGTGGTAAGAAGAGAATTGATTGAATGGGTTCCAGGAAAAAATAAAAGAGTTTTATGAATCTACAATAAACCCTCAAAAGTAGCTTTTTTAAAAGCACACAATAATGTTGAGTGTAGATCTCAGAAACATTAATTACTAGCTCTTATTACCTCATTGTGATTATTACTCTATTCATAGCAATTTAATATAATCAAATTCTTAAATATTTAAACCAGATATTAAAGATGGGCTGATTTACATCTCCAGGGCAAAGCTATATGAATGCAATAAATGACACACAAGGTCAAAAATATTGGTCAAGTCTTATCTTTGACATCACCTCTTCTGAATGTTGTTACTATACTTATAGCCCTTGATAGGCACCTCATCACTGCTGTAAGATCTTGATAAAAACACTTAGGAACCGAGAAGAAAGTAAAATATAAATTGCATTATAATGAATTAAGAAAAGAGCTGCATTTTGGTATCCTCCCAAGTGGAGAGATTTATGAAAGCATCACACACCAAGAGAAAGGACTTCTCTCCTTTCCTGTTTCAACTTCACCATCACTTTCACCACCACAGTTTCACAGGACTTCTTACTTTATTTATCACCAAGTTCCATAATTAACATATGGTTCATGTTATTGATTTCTCAGGTTTCAAAGTAAAATAAATTGAGCTTTCTTCCACATTTAGAATATACACTTTTTTTAAGGAGCTCTAAACAAAGACACGCATTATTTGTAAGTTAGAGAGCAGCTGCCAGAAAACAGAAAATCAGGAATGGAGTCATGGGTGAAATAATGGAGATACTGTTCAGAGGTAACCCTTTGTACAGCAGGAAATTTTCCTTAGAAAAGAGACAGCTGAGTTTGCTTGTAAATTTTGCTAGAAACAGGCCTGATTTAGTAACATTTAGTGCTGGTTAGGAGGCTGAAGACAGCACTTTTCAGCTTTGGATACCAAGCAAGTGCTCTCTTGTATGCTCTAAACACTTTACGGTCTCAGAAAGTATGTGTGTATGAGTAGGGCTGCTACTAACTTTTTAACAACTAGAATAATATATAAACAAATGCTAGATTTGGGATTAGACATAAATTTTCTAATAAAAAAACCTGTAGATATTATCATAAAATAAATAATTCATAGATTATACTATAAAATATTAAACTTAAAATATTTAAATACAACTAAAAGGCAAATAAAATATTTGCAAAAATTCTACCAGAAGTTTGATAGCCTTAACATATAAAAAGCTCTTACAAACTAATAAGAAAAGAAAATTAACCAGTTTTAGATATGGGTAAGAAACATAAACAGATAAATTCACAAAGAAATACATGTATAACCAACGGCTGATAGACAGATGAGGGAAATGCTCAACCTCACAAATAGAGAATTGTACATTAAAAATCAGAGTGTACTATGATAGAAGAAGATAAATAAATTATAAAAGTTCATTTCACAGAATGATTTTTCAAAAAAACTCAGTTTTGCCGAAATCGGTTTGGCTCAGTGGATAGAGCCTCAGCCTGTGTGGACTGAACGGTCTCAAGTTCGATCCTGGTCAAGGGCATGTACCTTGGTTGTAGGCACATCCTCAGTAGGAGGTGTGCAGGAGGCAGCTGATCGATGTTTCTTTCTCATGTTTCTAACTCTATCCTTCTCCCTTTCTCTCTGTAAAAAATCAATAAAATATATTATTAAAAAAACACAGTTTGGAGGATTATTGCCAAAATAATGAGATCCAAACTGTTAATGGACTGTGATCCCAATTTTGAAATAAATTTTACTTACATGCATAGAAAACTAAAAGGAAATACACTAAAATACTAACAGTATCTATCTCTTGTTTATATTTATGGTTTAAAATGAACATGTACTATGACTATATTAAGCCATATGAATTGCCAGTAATCAACTACAAAAATGACATTTTTATAAGATTTAATCTAATATTTTTATGATCTGACAAGGGTGTTTTAACATTTGTTTTTATGGAGAATGCATTCTATGACATGGGAGTTCACGTTCTTAACGTCTTACATACCTGATTTCTGCATAGCCAAACATAAGTTTTAGCAACATGATACCATTTTCTTTGCTGCTAGGCAACACATTAGAACATACTTTGTAAAATAATATATATACATTTAAAATATGTAGTACATTTTCTTTGATGCTGATATTGATAAAATGGCAAACATTGAAAGACTAGGGAAAAAATAATGTAGTTAAGACTGACTGATACCATTGTTTTTATCTGCAATAAAGATTATCTGTAATCTTACTGGCATTTGACCATTTAGTATAACTAGGCTGTGGAGAAATTTCATTAGATTATAAATGGGAGCAATTGCTGGTGAGCAGTGAACTTTTAAATTAATGTCTGCATATGGAAAAACGTTACGAGTATTTTTACTATAGTGGCAGCCACTTAGTGTGGGTTTCTTTAATAATCTTTCGCTTTTCAATATTTTTTACTTGAAACCAACTTTCAGTTCTCTTGTTAAGAATGAGCTCATAACAATCACATAATATAGGTAAGCAAAGTTTTTAGAACAGAAGCATTATTCTGGGTCTGAAAAGGAACCTTTCTTTTCAAACCTGTATTGGCCTACGTATGTATGCAGATTGCCCACAAATAGAAAGATATTGTGAATACCGAATTAGTTTAATGGGGTGTCAAATGTCTTACCAGTGTTTTCTGAAGCAACAAAATATTTGAGATTCGAAATGCTAACAGTGATCTTCCAACATGCATTCGCCCTTACAATAACACAAATAACTCCACCCAAAGTCAGCTTACATCTCTTCTAAATTAAAGGACAGAAAGGGCGGGGGAGAGGGGTGGAGGGGCGGGTTTGATGCCAAACAAAGGGAATTTGTATGTTTATTATTTTTCAAGCTTTTTCTCCTGTCTTCCTTTAAAGTCTGTTGTCCCTTCCCATTGAGGCCCTTGGGCCGTCCGGAGGTGAAAACAGCGTGGATGACAGTAAATGAAAACTGGCGGATACGCTGTTTACAGAAAGTTAAATGCCCGAAGCTTTGGTAGTCCCCGAGTTGGGTTTAGAAAATAGGCGTCACCACACACATGCAGAGTAGCTTTTTCCCCAGACTGAACCATCTGCACACTAGGTAGAATTGCTGAGTTCCCGCCTAGTTAGCCCTGAGAGCCCTAAGCTGTCAAAGGTGGAGACAGCACTAGTTGGAGAGAGTCCCGTCTCACTCAGAAAGAAACCACTGAGCTTTCTTTCCTCCAGTCAGAAGAACAAAGTCCCAGCCTCTGGTGATTGATGAGCATGTTGCTGGGGGAAATGGACTGGAAAATCATCGACTTGTCTTTTGCTTGCCACAGGAAAGCCATAACAGAGATCTCTATTCTTCTCGTCCTGATAAGAGGCCTACGGAAGCATCAGGGAGGGCTGGGAGGCCTGTAAATGTGTTAAATCCAGCTGCTTGCTGGATTGTCTTTTAAAATACAACTCGTAGTTCCCTCGCTCTCCCATGGAACATGTGTGCTGTTGGATAGCCTTTGACAAGCCATGCAGCTTTTGACCATGACTATGTGGCCTGTAAGCGGAGAAAGGCTATTTTAATAAGGACAGGTATCCCCTAGGTAACCTAAAAACATGCGTTTCTAAAACGTATCTATGAAATGAAATTCCATGTGCAGGATTCTTGTACCCTCTACTGGCATTGTGAAATCGGATATTTATAGTCTGGAAAAACTTGGGACCTCAGAAGTGTGAGCTGGAACTAAATTCATAAATGCAAAATTTTAACTAATGAGCTATGATGTCAGAAGCACCCCCCAACAGCACACCTCTTACTGGAGCAGCTGTAGGCATCACTCTTCCAGCTCAGGATTGTACATGCACATGTATGTGGTAATATGTGAAGAATCAATTTTGAGAGATTCCAGTTAACGCCATCTAGTTGTCACGTAAGCGAGAATATCTGTGAAGTTGAATGGGATTCCTGATAATATCCAAGTTATTAATGTTTCTACATTGGTCTTGGCAAAAAAGGACCTATTACTTACATTGTATGTTCTTAGCACCCTATATAATATTTCATTAAAATATTACTTTGTGATCTGAAAGCAGGAATCCTTAAAGACTCTGTTGGCACTGAGCTTTTTTTTATAAAAAAAAAAAAGCTCAGGTCACATTATATACTAGTATATTGGGAAATGTGTTTAAGAAATTAACATTTCCACTCCCATGATTTCTTGTTTTGTGTTTTTTCCAGGCCAACATTCCAGTTCTGAGTTAGGAACATTTTTAAACCATTCCTAAAGTCAGTAGGTCTCTCACAGATTGTATTTACAGAAATGACAGCCCATCCACTAAAGTTATGTCCAGAGCCTCTATCTGGTGGAAGTGGTCATGCATACCATTTTATTCTCTCTCTGGTCTTGTGCTTCTTGCCAGAGCAAATTGGAGAATTTTGTTAATTCCATTTGTTGGTGGAAAGATAGACTGCCTGTCCCTGTAACTAACTCTTTGTGGCCAAAGAATGGCCATTCTGAGGCCACCACTCTAATGTTGGCTTTGAAAGCCCTCTGGGAAGCAGAAACACAAATCCTTTTTCTCCCCGGGGTCAACCTGGTAACGCTGTAGGTTATTGCATTCTGTCTCTCTATTATTTCCCCCCAAAAAACGAGAGGACTTTCTAACCTAGACTAAAAACTTCCACATCGTCCCTTAGCTGAATTCCTTTGTTGCTGTATTTCTTGTTTTCTTAGAAACAAGGAATATTTTCATATCAACTGGTATACTTTAAAACGTTGGAGGGGAAAAAAATGAATTGAATAGATTCTTGGTTTTTTTGAGACTATCCACTGCTTCAGAGCCACCAAAGTTTTACTCCCTGCCATGAACAGACAAAATTGAGGAGCCTCTTTGTTGTGTCTTTTTTAAAAATCCCTTAGAGCTTCTCAGATTTTTTTTATAAAATGCTCAACAGGGTGATTTTTCCATCACAGCTTTCCATTTATTTCTCCTTCAATTTACTTTTGAGTGGTTCACAAAGATGGTGCACAAGATTATGGTTCCGTGATCCTCTGCTGTATGCCTTTTTTTTTTTTTAATTGAGTGTCTTCATCATTTGTTCATCGGAGCTGAAATCAGCAAGGCCTAATCCATTGCAGAGCCACCATGTTTACCGACCCCTGGCAGAGTTTGATCCCTGATTATATCAAGAGGAGAAAGTGGATCTTGCCCAAGCAGGGATAGATTCCCCCATCTTGCAAAACGTTGCGGGCAGTTAATGGGCTTGAACTCGAGATTCATTTGTGTGTGCGCTAGTATGTGGGAGAAAGAGCGAAAGAAATGGCCCACACATGGAATTTTTAAACTGGGCACCACTGGGATCGTTCGCTGGAGGCCAGAGATACCGGGTTGGCTCCCAGGCCTTCCTGGAGGCTGCCTGCTAGGAAACACTTCTTGGAGATGAATCTCATGTGGCTTCCTTCTACCTGAGGGACGTTGCTATCCTGACTCACACCTTCGAAGGCCTTGGAAGAGGAAGGCTCCTTCTATCTGAAGCACTTTGGAGATTGGAGACCTGCAGTTTGCCACTCAGGAAAATAAACCAGCGTATTAACTCCCAGCAAATGCTACCTCCTTGGGTTGAGGCGGTTTATAAAGCCCTTTCTTCCTGGTTTGTGCGCCCCACATTGTCTGGGATCCTCTCATCACTGACCAGCTGGCTTGCTGGTGAATAGAGCCGTGGGCCCCTCGCCATGTTTCATGTGAGGTCTTGGCTGGGTGGCAAGCAGGCAGCCTGTAGCCAGTGTCAGCAATTCAGGAGGAATTGGCACAGCGTGTCCCCATTAATTTCTGCTTGTCACATACTGTCATGCAAGTTACACCAGAGAGGAAATGACCGTTATAAAAAAAAAAAAGGTACCCTTGTGGCAGTGGGTCCCCTCCAGACGTTCCCCGAGGTTAAACAAGTGGATACAATTAGCTCTACACACAGACAGCTGCCGGGAAGGGAAAGCCTAGAAGTGGGCCCCACAGCAATGTGTCTTTCCTGTTAGCAAGGAGTGTCAGCTATCAACATCTGCCATATTTTAACCCTTCAAAGGGCCCGGTAAATTAAGGGGAGCTATTATCCCACGCTCTGCTGATCATTATCAATCATAATGCCTTGGGAAATGACCACAGCGCTTGCTGCCTTGGTGGCGGGTTTTTGTCCTTTTGGCGAGCATAGTTTTTGGTATGTTTTTTTTTTTTCCTGTCTTTGCTGGGAGCAGAGAAGAGTGGTGGGGGCGATGAGGGTGAGGGAAAATGGGCTCTTTAATCGTGGGCAATTTACTGCCACAAGAAGGGGCACCAGAGAAGGCAATAAACTCCTCTTCAGTTCAAACTGAAGTCATTAAATTGGTGGGCTCCAGACGGCTTCCATTTCCAGAGAGATCAATCTTGCTGACGGACTTTTGTCGAGCCGGCTTCTCCCAGAGCTGGGGTGGTTTGTAGAGCACAAACAAGAGCTCGGGAAATGAGAACCAGTTCTAGAGGAGGAGGGCCATCCAAGATGAGCAAATAAACTCAAAATAAGTTAGAGGCTTCCAAACACTTTTTTATGCTTTAAAGATTGAAATGATTAAGCTGTTGTAATCCAAATAGCATCTTCACTAACCTTTGCAAGCACACACTTTGTTTTGGGGTAGATTTGTCTAGTGAAAATCTGATTGCCAACCTGGAGGGGACAGTCCCAAGTGAACTTACATTTATAGAAACTTATTTGTCTGAACTAATCCTAAAAACTGTGTAGAGAAAAAACAGAAAATGGTATATTACAGTGTTTAATGGCTATTGGGTTCACATTTGTGAACTTGAAACTCTCTTTTCTGAAAAGATGCCATCTTGCTTGGGGCATGCGTATCTCTATCAGACAAGTGTTCCGAAAATGATCAATAATGATGACTGTAAGAGGCAATGTTCATCCGTGTGATTGCACCAAGAACAAAACGTTGGAAGGAATTTACTTAGATTTTGCCATGTTCTTAATGTTACTAAGGAAAATTCTGGCACCATTTAAAATAAAGTGAGGGCTAGGACCACCCGTTAGGATGATTGAGTAGAAGGAACACTAGGTCGTATTATCTAGAGGGCACCTCTTCCTCTGTGGAAGAAAGAGGTGGCATGGTCACTAAGGAGAGCGTAGAGAGCTAGCCAGTGATGGACGTTAGAGCTGTTGCAATCCTCTAATGGCTTTATCTAGTCTGAGACCATCATTTTATAGATTAGGAATCAAGCTCAGGCGGGGAGTAAGGAGGGGGGCTCCATCTACGATCTTACAGTGAAATAGGGGCAGAACTCAAGTCTTTCCCAGGTGAGCTGTTTCTATCCTTCAATGGGCTGATTTAGTACAGCAGCAGCAAAGGCATCTCCTTGCTCGTTAACAGAAGAGAGTAGAAAGGAATGCAAATCTAGGGCAGAGGAGACTTTCTTCACTAAGGGACATAGCTTCCACCTAATGTCAGGCTATAAATTGTATGCGCCAGTTTTAGTTGGCCCTGTAAGAGCAAGAAATGCCAACTTTAAGAGATTGTCTTCTTGTCCAATTTCAAAAAAGTATATCTAGTAATACATAAAAGTATTTCTTAATTTTAATGTCAAAATAATATATAGTTTAGAGAAATTTACCTCTTTAGGTATTTATAATCTTTTAAATACAGGGTATCCCCCAAAAATGTATACCTACTTTGAATAATTAATTCCAGTGGGTTAAATCTGAAAAGAAAGAAACATCAATTGAGCTATTAGAAAGGGTGTGTACATTTGGGGTCGGGGGGGTGGAGGGGGGAAGGATACCCTATATTGGATCACAAAGAAACAGCAGTAAAATACACATAAATGGGAATTCACAAAAATACATACTCAATCCCTAACTGTGGGTTGACTCTATATGAGTTTTTCTATCACTCATGTTACAAAGATCTGATTTTAGGGGTAATTGGTCATTGACTTCTGTTTGAGCTTGGGCACATAAAGAAGCATATAATTTAATAAGTTAAATATCAGTTTGCTGTTCAGAAGTAGATTTATTCATCATAAAATAGATTCTTATTTCAGTAAAAATGAAAACAGATAGAAACTAAATTATACTTCTCCATTGTTTTCTCATAATTGTTTCTTAGGCCTGATTTCAGAATCTGTCCTACAGCATCAGGCTTCCACTGAAGCACATACCTGAACATTGTGTGGGCTCCAGAGGAATACCAGATGATGAGAAACAGGATAGCAGAGAAAATACCAATTTAGTGAACAATGATGAGCCAATTAGATGAAAAAACATTGGCTTGAACTTCATGGGACGGCACCGAATCATTACTAACTCCTGTGGTATTCAGAATCATAACATCAATCGTGATGAACTGCTTTGGGAGTCGTGTGTCCATAATATGTAACTCCATAAAAATTCTCTTGGTTTTGGCATCAATAGTAACTATATTTTTATAAAATGGCATATTTCATTGGAAACAGTTGCATTTAAACATGTCAACTAAGAGCTTGAAAATCTGTCCTATCATTCATTAAAATTATAATTGCTGAGTTCTCGTGGGAAAAAAGTAGTTTCTCATTTTAAGTCCTGAAGGTTCAATAGGATTTGGTATAGCATTTCATTTCACTTCTAGTTCTAATGACTCACTGCATTCTTTTCCCCAGAACTTATCCCCTGTTTACCCTCAGAATTCTCTCTCATGTAGACACAAGCCTAGTGAATCAATAGGCATGACTATTTTCATGAACAATTGAGTAGTTCAACTTCTGTAACGTCACTGGAAAACCTTGTCCTTAATCCGAATGTTTAAGAAAAATGAGCATTTCCTATACATTTGTATCTTGATTAGATTTGGCTTTAATCTTTTTTAAGATTAAGTTCTGGGTGAAACTTTTCAAAGTTGAGCTGGGACATTCTCATGCAGTTGGGAAGTAGCCCTGTCCTCATTTTGCAGATGGAAGCAGCTAGCATAACCAGCTTAATTAATGACTTGCCCAAGTTCACACAAGTAGAAAGCCAGGAGCTAGATTTGTGACTCTTGCACAATTCATTAGACTGTTTTCATCTCAGTCACCATAGTAGGATTAAATATAATTTATTTACCTCTGTCAGTACTATTTAATGGTATGTCCTATTTACATAAATGCTTTCGTATTTCCGTGCCTGCTGGGCCATTAAGGCAATTTATTTTTATAATTTTAATTATTATAAGCCTCTAAGTGTAAAATAAATTCATAAACAAAAAAAGACAGATCTGTTTAATTTTATGATTATTAAACCCCATAGTGTCCATGATAGGATTCAGAAAGCAAAGCTTTTCACTAGATATTGGCTATTTGTTGCATACATTGTGTTTTGTTTAAAATTATATTCAGAGTTTAGAAGAATAGACCCTTATTTCTGCAGGTTTACTTTTAAACCACTAAGGAATAATACATCGTGTGTTTTCAGAGACAGCCTCTTTCTTTAGCATAACAGTCCTATAAAAAGTTGATAGAATCGCCTGTGTGATCATTAGTTCTGTATTTCCTCTCAGATCTGTGAGTTGTCACCTGTGTATGCCTGCTGTTGCCACCGTGTTGTCATTGAGAAAAGAGCCTACATTAGGATAATCTGTAGTTAAATTCTCTTCTCTCTGATGAGAAGATCTTGCCCTTTTTGTTGTTGTTTTTAAATTCTGGGATAATGACACTGGAACTTCAATGCAGTTGTGAATTGAAGTCTAACTTAGTTCAAGACAAACATCCCTTTCTCCTTAAAATATCAGTACTGATCTGGCAGCCAAAATAAGAGATTTGTCATCACCTTAAACCTTCTTAGCAGTTTTTCTTGTGTGACTTAGTATTTTATGCTTATTTTTTGAGAACAACTAAAGATTGTGCGGGAGCACTGAAAATAGAATTTTAGCACTTTGAAGGAACTAATATATTACATTCCCTCTAAGCAGTTTAGAAACCATTTCTGGGATTTCTTGCTTTATTTAGTGCTTTATAGATATTAGGATCTGTATCCACTTCCTTTGTTAAAAAAAAAAAAATAGGGAGGCTTACCAGGCTGTAATTGTCAAATATGACATCCCTGTAGAAAATATACTTTATAGTTGTTTAACTGGTAATCCACACTCTGCCTTCAAACCTAGGGATAGTTTTAATAAGCCATTATAAACTCTATCATTAAATGTCATTAAATCCTTTTCTTAAAACCTCCGTTAGGTCAGGTACATTTTTATATGTGAGAGCTGCATTACAGCAAAGCATGCTGGGCTTGTAAAAACATATTGCAATACACTTGAAATTCACATTGCAAATGTGACAGGACAGATGTCCAAAGCCAGTGCTCCCGTTTTTCTATCCGGTGTCCAAAGATGACTGGGATGTTAAAGAAGGCTCCCCTCCCACAATGTGACATAAGTCCACCTCTTTGTTTTACTTGTTGTAGTAAGATTTTATTACTGAGACGCAGTATTATTATCCTTCATATATATATATATATATATATATATATATATATATATCTCCTTTTCATTTCACTCTTGTCATTTCCTAAATGTTTGTATGGTGCCAACTCAACTTGAAATCTTGAGACGTTGACAAGGTTTCTGTAGTAGTAACTACAAATTAAAAGTGTAAACAAAGGATTATTTTTAACCTATGCAGTAGGGCATTTTTAAAGGCTTGATGGCATTACTTGTATACAAACTAATGAAGTTATAAAATCTTAAAAATTGGAAAATATCTTGGAATCCATATGGCCCAGCCTTTACCATGTTACATTTAAGAAAGTAAATCACATAGAAATCAGGTGAGTTGCCCAAAATCATGAAGTTAGGACTAGTGCTAGAACTGTAACCTAGGTCCTAGTATTCCAGTCCAATAGACTTTCCAAAAGTCATATAAAGATGGTTTTGTCCTCATTTATATAGAATGATTTCCTATACTATAGACTTATACTTAAAACATTTTATTATTGGTTTGAATGAGTTACTTGCACATTCCTCTAAAAAATAATTTTAGTTTGAACTTTACCCTCATTTTTACCTTCCTAACCCAGAATCCACATTGCTTTCTTTGCTATAACTTTCATCCTTAATATTTCATTCTCTTCTATGAGAGCCTGATTCCAAGTGTGTTTCTTTTCCTGCGTGAAGAGTTGAGTTACAGTGATTTCTGTGTTCCTCCTATTCATTCCATAATGCATATGCACTATCAAAGTTCTTATTCCCATTCTTTTTCCCCAGTAGCTCCTGGTGCAGCTACTTGCATATTCGTCAATTAGGGACATATGCAGAATAAATACAGAGCTTTTGTTCAACTCAATAAACATTACTTTGTGTCTTTAAAATTGAAGCACAGTGCTATTGCAGGACTAGGGTTCACTAAAATAAATAAACTTTATTGTTCAGTTTTGAATGCCCTCAAACTCCTAAAGGATGCATAGGGCAAGTGCTGCAAAGCTGTCAGACAGTCCCTGTGAGATATGGGAAGGGGGCTCCGTAGAGGCTTGGGATAAAAAACGGACAAGTGGTTAAAGAAATAAAAATTTTAGCACGCCCACCCTGAAGAATTTGAGGTTTGGTTTTGGACACTGGCGTATATTTGACATTAAGTTACAAAATCACCTTGCACCCTTTGCATTAACATTCATGGGTTCTACAGGGGAGGATGGGAATATGAGTAGTTACACATTTGCCTTCTGTGGAGCCTCAAGAAGCAACACTTCCACTAGATTTAGGTAAGCACCAGTACTACTTAAAGGTCTTCAGATCTACTGATGTCATTTTTTTATTTGATGTGAAGAAAGAAAGTTCATGGCAACTAGACACCTAGTTACTAGCCATGTGACCTGAGCAAGTCACTGAATTTACCTGAGCCTCAGCTTCCTTAACTGTAAAACAAAGATTAAAATGGCCAAGTCAAATGAGTCAAAATGTATAAAGTATTTTATAAACAGTCGGCATCCTGATGATATAAAGGACGGTGATTGTTCTCCTGTGTACTTTCTAGTTACTCTCATGCACTTTTCAAATATGCAGACCCCAACTGGTCACACTAGTGTGCCAGGGCCTGACTGGTGCTGACAGTGGCTTGTCCAAATTGTCTACAGAGATACCAGATGGGTCATGCATGGAGGCCTTCCTGACCCACTACAGTCACTTGATCTAGTTGATATCCTCAAAGGCCTTTCTTCCTTCTGGTTTGGACTTTGTTGATTATAAAATGCCTATTTGCATTTCCTTTCGTCTCTCTTTTTGTGATGATTTAATAGTTGCCTCCTGAATTACTGTAAAAAAAGAAAAAATCTCGAGATTCTTAAGGAAGTCAAATCGTATAACCTTTTATCTTTGAAATTTTGAAGTATAGAACACACGGTATGCCATCATAAGTTTAGGTCATTGATTTTAAGAATTTTCCATTGTGTACTGGAGCACCTAAAAAGTGAGAGCCCTGGGAATAATATATTTAACATCTGTGCATTTTCCCTTGATTTTTTAGTCATATTTTCCTGGTGGCAGCTGATCAAATTGCAATGCTAAGTTTTAAAATATTCCAGTATTAAATGTACTTCAAATGCATCCACTTGTATTGGCATGCTTGAAATGGAAACTAGAAAGCCTACCTAGCAAAGAAACAACACTCTTACTTTTGTATCTAATATATCCTGTCATTCCTTGTGCAGCAGAATGATCAAGCCACTATGCTAAATAACTTGAACATATTATGTGAACATAGTTTCTATATATTTTGAAATCTGGAAAGGGACACTCAGATACAGAGAAATAGCCACCACATAAGGCAGAACATGACCAATGCCACATGAGGGGTAAAATGGGAGTGTTAGAAAAATTCAGAGGAGGGAAATGTAAGGACTGACTTCATGGAGAAAGTGGCAGCTGTGTAGAACCTTGAAGATGTTACTCTTGAGACATGAGGGAGGACACAAACGAGATTTGGAAGTGTTGCTCAAGAGTTGTCAGTTTCTACTTCCGGGGAAAGACAGCCTACCCAGCAAAGAAATACATTCTACTTTTGTATCTAATATATCCAATTAGTCCTTCTGTAAAAGAATGTTCAAGCCACTGAGCTAAAAACCAGGGCTGCATTAGTTAAACTGGAGAGAAACAGACTTGATCATATAAGTCCTGGAAAATAATGGTAGTTTGGGGATGGGTGGCTGACATGAACATTATAGTGTTTTAAGGCACTAATCTGATAGAAGCGTTTACCACAGGAGATCAGTCAGAGGTTGCTCCAGGGTTTTGGGGAATGAGCTCATTGGTTTGCTCAGCTAGAAGGGCAGCAGTGGTGTTAAACAGAAATAAATGGGACTTGGTTATTCATCGTCCCAAGTAAGGAAGAAAGTGGCAGTTGTCTAGTGCCTTCATGATGTTACTCTGAGACATCTTAGACAAGCAGAGCTAGGTAAGTAGAGAGTGGTTGTTAGTTTGGAGAAGAAGGTGATTATTTACTTGAGCCTTGTTGAATTTGTCCAGGAATGGGAGATTATAACTGAGCGCATTGGGAGAATTTGTGGCTGCAACCACTGAGCCTCAGGTAACCTTTGGGGATTTGTGGCATCTAGAAGTGCCAAAATACTGGAAATGGAAACTGGTTCCCTTCTTTAAGATAGGACAAAAGATGGACTCTACAAAATACATTCCATCAGTATTGATACTGGATGAGTTGTGAGTATATAGAAAAATAACTGGTTAATAAATACAAAAGCTACCCAAACTTCAGTGTAGTCAGAGAAATAAATGATGGGAGAAATAACTCACTATTATTTCTTAATTAATAGTGAATTATTTCTCCCATCAAATTGGGGCAAGCAAAAAAAAAAGTTTGATAATATCAGGTATTACTGAGACTGTGATAAAATAGATAGTCTCATGTACTGCTGATGAGAATATCAATTGGAACCGCATTTTGGAAGCAATCTGATAGTATCTATTAAAACTAAAGCTGCATATATTCAGGAACCAAGCATTTTTACCTTAGAACAGCGGTTCTCAACCTGTGGGGTCGTGACCTGTTTTCTGATGATCTTAGGCTCTACAGCAGTGACCCACAGGTTGAGAACCACTAGCAGGGTCATCTAAGACCATCAGAAAACACAGATATTTACATTACGATTCACCACAACACGAGGAACTATATTAAATGGTCGCAGCATTAGAAAGATGGAGAACCACTGCCTTAGAGGGACCCTGGTACAAGTGCAAAAAGAGGTCTGAATGAAAGAGCTTGCTGTAACATTAATTATAAAGGGGGTGTTGGGAATAACCTAAGAGCTCATCAGTGAGGTATAGCTGAACATACTGTGTGTGATTTGGAATTCTATGTGACAATTAATTAAAAAGAATAATGTAGCCAAAACCGGTTTGGCTCAGTGGATAGATAGAGCATCAGCCTGCGGACTGAAGGGTCCCGGGTTCAATTCCGGGCAAAGGCATGTATCTTGGTTGCGGGCACATCCCCAGTAGGGGGAGTGCAGGAGGCGGCTGATCGATGTCTCTCTCATCGATGTTTCTTGATTTTCTATACCTCTCCCTTCCTCTCTGAAAAATCAATAAAATATATTTAAATAAATAAATAAGAATGATGTAGATAAGCAAAGTGTTGAGTGAGGAAGAGGAGAAAAGGAGCAATTTAGAACTGTGAGGGCAGCGTGGTCCCATTTATCTGAAGTACAAGAACATATAATTCACAGAACCAAGCCTGGAAGTTTTATACAACAAAGTAACGTAAGTGGCTACCTCTTTGGAAGACACCCTAAGGTTAGATTAGGTGGCAAATTTTTCAGATTTAGCAAATTAACATTTAAGATGTTTAGTTAAATTTCCATTTTAAATAAACAAGTAAGTTTAGTAGAAGTGTGTTTCATACAGTATTTGGGGCATGCTATTGCTAAAATATCATTCATTGTTTATCTGAAATTCAAATGTACCTGAACACCCTCTATTTTTTTAAAATATATTTTATTGATTTTCTACAGAGAGGAAGGGAGAGGGATAGAAAGTTAGAAACATCAATGAGAGAGCGACATCAATCAGCTGCCTCCTGCACACCACCTACTGGAGATGTGCCCGCAACCAAGGTACATGCCCTTGACCGGAATCAAATCTGGGACCTTTCAGTCCGCAGGCCGACGCTCTATCCACTGAGCCAAACCGGTTTCGGCGAACATCCTCTATTTTGTCTGGCAGTACTAGTAAGTGGTCAAGTAGAACTTCAGCTCTTGTTTGTCTTGCATCTTTTCATAACGTAAACATATTCATATATTCTTGGCCTGAAAAAAGTAAGATTTAAATGTACATAAAGAAAAAATAATCACCAGGAATTAGCCTAGTTTCTCATAAGAAATTATCCTGCAATCTAGTCTTATTTATGTCAGTTAGGAATGCTAAACAACCTTTAGGACCTTATGGACCACCAGTGGTGTGTGGACCACCGGCTGGTGACCACTGGATTAAAGAATATGATAGCTATGCAAGATTGATACTGAGAAAGACTAATTTAGTACCCCCGACATTTAGCTCAGTGCCCACTTTATTCTGTTGCTATGTGAATGTCTATATCCAGTGAATGTTTATTGGATAGCTGAATGGATAAATAAGTTGTAGTATGAAGCATTTTCAACCCAAAGTGAAAAAGCAACACGGGTTCCTAGAAGTAATGAAGCCACATTTTAAACTTTCTCATGGAAAATGATTTTCAAACAATAATATGCTACCTTGGAACATTATCTAATTTAATCTTTCATAACATTCCTGTAAAGATAAATATTGTTTTATTAAAGAGGAAACTGGCAGGCAGAAGGGAGATATTTGTAATACTATCAACAATAAAAAAATATTTTAAAAAAAGAGGAAACTGGGTTCAAAGAGAGTAAGTACTATATTTCATCTGTTCTAAGATACCCAATTTGGAATGCGTTTTACAGTGCCTGTCAGGCTCCAGGCATGATTGAGCTGTTGCTGACTGCACATGTGCTGGAGAACTCGCAGGATTAACCAATGGCGCGATAAAAATCCTAGAGATGACGTGGAACTCTGTTGCTCATCTGTCAACTCTTGATCATACAGACAACATTGTGTTGAAAAACACACACAGGGAAGATGCTGAGTAGAAAAGTGATGTGAAAGCCGAAACTGGTTTGGCTCAGTGGATAGAGCGTCAGCCTGCGGACTGAAAAGTCCCAGATGTGATTCTGGTCAAGGGCATGTACCTTGATTGCGGGCACATCCCCAGTAGGGATGTACAGGAGGCGGCTGATCGATGTCTCTCTCTCATGGATGTTTCTAACTCTCTTTCCCTCTCCCTTCCTCTCTGTAAAAAATCAATAAAAATATTTTTTTAAAAAAAAAGGAAAGTGATGTGAAAGAGAACTGAGTGTGAAGGAATTCTTGGAATACCCTAATCAAATTATTTCACTTAAATTTTAATTTTGATATATGTTCAAGTATGATATATGGTAAAAATCCAAATCTGAAGAAGTACCCTCTTAATATGCATAACTTAAAGCTTCTGTATGACAAGAAAAAATTGTCATAGATTAATTAGCAATTGACTTTGTTTCTTGTACATTAAAGTAAAAATAGTAAATCTTAAAATAGATGATTTTTTTAGATGTGATGAGATATACAAACATACCCAAAGTCACCCAGCAAGAAAAGTACCCTGAGTCACTGCAGTGAACTATAGAGTGAAAGGAAGTGGATTGGACAATTTTAACCTTACGTATAATAAACTTTTCACGTTTGGTGTTTCAAGAAACTTTGATTCTTTCAAATGCTGGCTAAATAATGACAATATGTACATCCATATTACACAAAGCACTTACATGCATATTACCTAATATACTAGGATATGATGCGTGTCATCCTCCTGTATGCCAATTTAGAAACTAATAGAGGTGGAAATTGGACAGAATGATTATACCACTTAGAGAAGCAGATCCCAGAGGGAAACTGAGATTTCTCTCTTGATCCATGAAGCCTTTAATGGTGAGCCTGCTAGGGCAGACCTGAAGAGCATGCCTGAACTGGAATACCTTCCCAGATTTGGATGAATATTGAAAAGACAGATTTTTTTCTAACCAAGGTATGAGACATAATAAACAAAGTACACTAATCTGAAGATGTTTTTGCTGATGTAACCACCACCCGGATCAAGAAGCCTTTTCCAAGACTTCTTCATGCCCCCTTCCAGTCTGATTAATCCCGCCTAGATGTAATCACTGTACTAGCTTATTTCATACTACAGGTCTAGTGCACAAAATTTGTGCATGAGTAGGATTCCTAGCAGCTGCCAGCTGTGGCTGGGGTCTCCCTTTTCCGGTACTAGCCAGGTCCTTCTTTCGTTCCTCACCACCCCCCCTGGTGGCCAGCACACATCGTAGCAAGCAATCAAACTCCTAGTCAGTAGAACTCCTAAAGGGACACTGCATATTAGGCTTTTATGTACATAGATAAAAGTGTGTACTATTGTGTGTGTAACTTCTGTTACTGTATCAGTGCTATGGGAGGGTCAATTGCACCATATCTTTGTCAACACTTGATGTTGTCAACTTGAACCATCATAGTGGTGTCTTGTTTATACTTTTAATTTTCAAATGTGTGTTGACTAATAACAGTATGCACTTTTATAAGCTCCTGAGCATTTAGATTTCTTGTTTTGTGAAGTACCTGTTTATACTTTTCACCATTTTTAAATGTTAAGTGGGTGTCTTTTTCTAATTGATTTATGTATTGTGGGCATGTCATTGTCAGATATGTAATGTTCAAATCTTGTCCCAGTACATAGGAATGTGAATGGGATCCTGCCCCTCTCTTCACTCAGAGGGAGCATCAAACATGACTTTATCATCACTTGGACTTCTCTTATCTAAAATTACATAGAAATGTCCAGAAGCAAAATGTTTCCCTCATGCCTTTTTAGCCTATTTTGACAACTCGAAATAGGGAATTCTAACATTTTATACTGGTACTTTTAAAATCTTCAGTCAGATATTTTTAACTACAAATGAAATATATGTGACAGAGCGTGAAATCTCATAGCTAAGCTTTTGAATGTTGAAAACTTTCCATTTCTATTGTGCATTTTGTCTATTTTTAAAAAGCATAAAATACAATGCCAGAAGAGAAAAGAAGCTTTATAAACTAGAAGGAAGGAAAACTTTTAGCTCTCCTTTAGCTGCAAAAATACATAGAGTCTGATGTGTAGATGGGGGTTGGTATAAATCCCACATTCTTCTTAGATGTACTATACAAGTACATTTTTAAAAAGCAAACTATTGGCTGTTAAGGAAACACCAGCAGTGGCAAGCTGGTATCTCTTGGCAAACCAACAAGTATCATGTCTGACAAAGTGAGAGGATCCTAAAATCTGTGCTGAGAAGCTGCCTGCTCACAGCCAGATGAAACGTTTCAGAAACCCCTTGAAAGGCTGTGGATGCTGAGTCCAACAATCAGGAGGGAAGAAGCAGGGAATGGAAATAGTGAGACAAGATAGCGTCTTGTTTTGATGGGTGCAACTTGGGTTTTTACATTGGTTAGTTTGCCTGCAAACTTATGCTTTTGACTCTCAGCCTAAAGGAAGTTTGAGATTATCCTGAGAGGTCATTGTTGACTTAGCTTTCATTCTAAAATATTTCGACAGTTCAGCTAAGTATGAGTCTAAAAACAACCCAGAGTTATTTATATCATTGCCCCTTCCCTAAAATGGATGGTTTCATTGTCTTTGAGAACCAACTCTCTAGCTTTTACTTTAAATATTAAAAGTATAAAATGTATTGAGTCACTTATTCTTCCAGGATCTGTGTCAGGATGTGGAGGTTAAAAACAAAACCTGAATAAGTTGTTCTTATAATTTTTAAGCAGCAATAATTCACTGAGGACATAATACTGTTAATATAATTTAGAAAAGGATGTATCATTCCTTAGGAAATTCGGATGCTTTGTTCTTTCTGTTTCTGTGGAGTATTTTTTAAATGATCCTTGTAGGATTTTTCTTATTTCACAAACTTTATCAAAGACTTACAAATTTTATATTTTCCAAAGATTACTGGCTACTAACTTAAAACTATGGTGTGTGTGTGTGTGTGTGTAATTTTTACTGATTATCCAGGGGAATACAAAAAGAATAAATATCATCCACATGCTAACAACTAAAACACTCAATATTGCAAAAGCAGAAATATCTTCTTTTCATACCCTCCTTCCTATCCCCACATCCAGAGGCAAGAATCTGTAACTGTAGCTAATCACCTTCCAAACATTTTTCTATGTAGATAAGTTTGCTAGATTTAGTAAATAAAGACATTCTGTTAAATTTGCATTTTGGGTAAACAAGAGATAACTTCATTTAGTTTAAATATCTCCCATGTAATATGTGGGACACATTTACATGTAAAAATTATTTGTTGTTTATCTGAAATTCACCTGGCCACCCTGATGCAGACATATCCACCTGTAGTATATAAACACGTACCATACACATTTATCAAGCTGTATGTATTCCTCTAAGGCTTACCCTTTCACTGTTGACTATCTCGGTTATATGTTAGAAGTACTCAGGTTCTTCCTAATGGTTACCTGGTATTACATTGTAGACTCACTATAATTTAACTATTCCCCTATTGGTAGACATTTTAGGTGTTCTGTTTTTGTTTTTGTTTTTTTTACTGTTTCAGACAAAATAGCATGGATCCTCTTTGTATTAACTTGTAAATTGGTGCTGTTGGTTCTGTAGGATGCATTCCTAGAACTGGAATTGCCAGACTATAGCATATTTTTAAAACAGTGTTTGCGCATTTCCTTTATACCTATCCACTGGGGCCCCACGCATGAGCAGCTGAAGCACCTGGCCAGGGGAAGCGGGTAGGCACCTTGCTTGACCTCGCAGAATCTCCCCCTGGTTGTCCGTTCCATGAGGCCAGGCATGCTTGTTTTCCAACCTAGCACAGCGCCTGCCACAGAGTGGGCCCGTGACACAAATTCAAAATGAGTGAATATGAATTTACTCAGCGGGGCTGTGAGGAAGGAAATAATATCTGCGAAGTGCCTGGGGGAAAACAATGTCTGTAAAATGCCTGGGATGCTCTTTTATTTTTCTCACCCCATCCCCACTTCCAGTTTCTTCCTCAGAGTGAAGGACTTCTCAGCCGGTGAGGGGGAAACCTGGTTACAGTGAAGTAGAATACGCTCTGTAACAGCACTATTAGTAAGAGTGCTGTGGGATAGAGAAGGGGGACGCCGCCCAGCCACAGTGGCTCAGTGGTTAAGCATAGACCTACGAACCAGGAGGTCATGGTTGGATTCCCCGTCAGAGCACATGCCTGGGTTGCGGGCTCGATCCCCAGTGTGGGCCATCCATGAGGCAGCAGATCAGTGACTCTCTCTTACAACTGATGTTTCTCTCTCCTCCGCTCCCTTCCTCTCTGAAATCAATACAGATGTAGTTGTTGTTTTTAAAGAAGGGGAGTGCTTCGCATAGCCTGTAAGTGTGAGAATGGCCCGGGACTTGGCCAGGGTCTGTTTAAAATAAATCTAGAAAGACAAATTGGAAAGAGCCTGATAGACAAGTGTGTATGTTGGGCAATGGAGGGAACATTCTAGCATGGGGAATAGCATTGCCAAGCAACCAAGCTGTGATACGGCATGTCACCTTCAGAGCATGGACACAGCTGGAAATGAAATCAGACCTACTTAGGTAATTAGACATGTAAGTGCTTTAGGTAGCCAGCTAGGTTCTACCTCTGTTATAGAGTGAACAGGAGTGGACTTCTGTGTGATTCAGGTTGACATTTTAGGAATATATTTAGCCAACACTGTGCGGCGGGGGGCGAGAAAGCTTAAAGATATCCATCTAAAGACAGGAGCTACCTGTGCTGGAGTACTACTGCAGTCATCCAGGAAGAGATACTGGTGACTTGACAAGGACTGTGGCAGTGAGAGAGAAGGGCTGACTTGAAAGGGAATTTAGAAACTGATGATATGGTTGAGAAGAGAGAAGGGATCTAGAATGCCTGTCAGATTTCTGGAGCAATCATTTGTGTGCACAGTGGTATCGTATACAAGGTAAGAAATTCAGGTTGAGGAACAGATTTGATGGAGGGAAGAAACTGGGTTGTTACTTGGGAGTATATTGAAACTGCAGTTGTTACGGAATATGCTAGGAAGCATGAGCAGGAAGCGTTTAAGTTTGCATGTTTGCAACTCAAGAGAGCTGTCCCAGCTGCCATTGTGACTTGGAATGCCTCCGATTATAGCTGGGGCCATGAATGAATGCGTTGAGGAGGTGAACACCATTTAGAATTTGAGATATTTATGCGACACATGATTGGGAACACAAACAAATGGTGAATGTTTGCGGTAACCACTGTGGACAACGGAAAAGGGAGCTGAGCAGGGACCCACAGAAAGTAATACTGAAAGCCCAGATGAAATCAGAGACTGTGATTTGTAACCCCTCTTTTGTGTGATGGTTTTCCCTCAGAAGTTTTAATTATGGGAGTAAGGATTAGCAGGTAGCTACTAAGATGAGGCCTTAGAACAGTGGTTCTCAACTTTCCTAATGCCACGTCCCTTTAATGCAGTTCCTCATGTTGTGGTGATCCCCAGTAATTTTATGGTTGGGGGTCACCACAACATGAGGAACTGCATTAAAGGGACGTGGCATTAGGAAGGTTGAGAACCACTGCCTTAGAAGATCCATGTAAGGCGAAATGGAGGGTGGTTTTATGGTACCTGGAAAAAGAATGATTAAAAAAAAAGGCTGACTGGGAGTTTTAGGTGAGCCAGGAGAAGGTGTGAAGGCAAGAGGGACATGTTTGAGACCACAGCCAGTCCAAGGAGTGACTGGATACTCTTCAGACTAAGAGTTTCCCAGCCACAGCCTTGCCCATGTTTCCCTGGGCCATTCAGATGGGAATGCCTATTTGAAGTTACCTTGCTGAATTGTTCCTTGTAAGAGAGTCATTAGATTCTTCACCTCGTTCTTATTTTTGGCCATGGGGAGTAGCTCTTCAGTTCCACTTGACCTGAAGATCCCCTTTGCTCCTGGCCTCCATGCTTTTTCCTGACTGGCTGTGGCCATACCGAGCCTCTTCTGCCTAGAGATGGAAGAAATTCTTCCTGAGGAGCATATGGGCCTCCTCCCCCTAGAGATACATTGGATGCCTCTCTCCTAACAGGCTGCAGCTTAAAATTTCAGTCCTTGAAACAATACAAAAGCAAAAATGTTGAAGTGCTGCCTCTTCTAAGGCCCCATAAACAGCTGTGCACACAGCTGTACCCAGAACAAATAATATGCACAAATGTGTTTATGGGAAGGAGGCACGAATGCTCTCTGTGTTGTTTTCAGCTTCTCACCACTGCAAGGATTTCTTTTCTCCCTCAAGGAAGAGGTACGTTGTGGTAAGCAGTGTTTTATGACCTGTAATAAAAACCCTTGTAAAGACCATTTTTTGACCAAATGAAGCTAAGTGTTCTTTTCAGAGTCCTTGCCTGTGCCTCTCCCCCTCTCTCTGTATTGGAATGCACACAGTTCAGCATTAATGGATCACATGAGGAAATAATATCAGGAATTCTAGTTCCTATTTGTTAAGCTGGGAAAGCAACCAAACTTACGTAAGAAAGTTCATTAGTAATGTTTTTTCCTGCTCAGCAATAGCTTCTGAATATGTATGTTCATTAAGTAAAAATGTATATTGCATTTTTATAGTGCATGGTTATTGTCCCATGAAAGCACCCACAGGACAGTGTGAGGAAACCTCAACAGTTGGAGGCCCCACAGAGAAATCAGTTCAAGAACGGGTAAAAAGTAACTTAAAGCCAGTCAGCCCTCTCTGCGTCACCGTGTTTCCCCGTTCAGTTCCGTGTCCCGTGTCCCATGCCCCAGCGCAGTAAACAATGATTCCTATGCTCAACTCTGCGAGAGAGCCACCCTCCTTTTCTGACCCGATGGCAGACAGCCCATTTTCTCCCTGTATGAGGCTGGGTCCCCAGAGTCTCACCAGAAACTGGAGTTCAGAGAGTCGGGAACTTGTAACTCCCTCCCAATTGAAAAAAGAGCGCACGCCAGCCCAATTCGTGCGCGACTCCACACCTCTGCCTTTCTGAGCCTCTGCACGTCCTACCTGGTCTGAATGCACTTTTTTTCCCCCTTCTAGTTGTAGAACTTCCACTCAGCCAGCTTTCCTGTGGTTCTGGGGGATAATCGTTTTGTCTTTTAGTTGTAGTTTTGGTGTGGTTGTGAGAGGCAGCACGTACAGGTGTATATCTTATGCCGCCAACTTGGTTCTCCCCCATGCCAGATGATTTCTGAGGACCTTCTATACCTAGCAATCTGTAGACTTTCAAAATTAAGAACAGGTGACTTCATACTTGATTTAATTAAAGTAATAAATATTTACAGATTATATCCTTTAATAGGCACACAATTGCATTTTTTTTAAAATATATTTTACTGATTTTTTTACACAGAGGAAGGGAGAGGGATAGAGAGTTAGAAACATTGATGAGAGAGAAACATCGATCAGCTAGCTGCCTCCTGCACACTCCCTACTGGGTTTGTGCCCGCAACCAAGGTATATGATCTTGACTGGAATCGAACCTGGGACCTTTGAATCTGCAGGCCAACACTCTATCCCACTGAGCACAATTGCATTTTTTTATTTTAATAATGATTATTTGGGAAGATGGGAGGCTGTACACATATTAACTGGAGAAAACTAGATAGATCTGTACTTACTGGATTGTGGCCAGATGCCGTTGATAATGGTGGGTCCTCTTCTTGATTTAATGGCACCAGTTCCAAACTTGTCACACAAACTGGGAGGTTCATACATTGTTTTTAGTCCTTATAAGCAGCCTGCAAGAGAGTGTTGTCTGACTCATTTTACAGGTGAGGAAACTAAGGCTAGATGGTAGGAGAGATGTTCTATAACAGGCCCAAAGTCACCCAGTGTGTTACCTGGAGAGGTAGTAGAGCCCTCAAAAGATGTCCAACTAAAGTTGAGCCTTGAAAATAAACATTAACATTCTACGCTTGTCTCTGGAAATGTCCTCCCCCTTGCCTTCCCTTTCTAACATTTCTAGTTCAGACCCTTCCTGTCTTATGCCCAGCATAGTATAAATGCCTCCTGATAGCACCTCCCACCCATTCTGGGATAGCACCTCCCACCCATCATAGCATGGCATTCTTTCAACATTGTCACTAGTTTCCCATTGACTACCAGGTGAGACACTATAAGTTCCCTGCACCGGCCCAGCAATAAAGCCCTTTGCAGTGTGGTCCCTGTTAGTAGTGTGCCCTCAAGGAACTGTTTCTGGTCTCCAATACCTAATCACTTGCTCTCCTCTAAGCCCCTGCTCTTGTGGACTTCGGGCAGGTGCTTCCCCAACAAAATCTAATGGTAGCCCCCCTCCAAATCGGCTTTCTCCTCCGTGCTTACTCAGTGCTGTGTCATTGGTGGTCCTTGCCACATACTGATTTGAAGTTGTACAGGTGCATATTTATGTCTTCTCTCCCCAAGAAAATAGAAGCTCCCTGGGTCTCTGTCTTCAGTGCTCGTGTGTAACATCGCCTAGGCCTTACACATAGTAGGGGCTTCATATGTTTTTTGTATGAATGGTAGCACTTCATTATGTTCATTTACTTTACACTCTATAAAGTACTTAGGAGCATGGAACAGACTGATGAATGTCAGAGAGAAGGCAGTGGTGGAGGGGGGGATGAGATTAACTGGGGAACTTACATGCATACTAGTGACCCAGTGTACAGATTCATGCACATTGAAAGGAGGTTTAGAAGGTGGCTGGTGGGGCGGGACTGGACAAGAAGGACCGGACACACCCTGAAGCCGCCAACCTCCCTCAGTTCCTCCCCAGCGTCTGCAGAGTGAGCAGGGTCTCTCCAGCAGGTGGGGTTCCTCGGGCTGGCCTGTGAGGATGGGCCAAACCAGCTCTCTGACATCTCCCAAGGGGTCCCAGAGTGCGAGAAGCACTCTGCAAAGTTGCTGTCGTACAGGGTGTGGAACACAAATGCAAGTGTGCAGTAAACCAGATTCAGGGCTGACAGTGCCCCATCAACAACGTATCCCACCGCCAAAGGTGGAATCACATGGCCCTGTGAGGAATCCAGCTCCCTCCTCTCTGGTTTAGGGGTGGGTCACCTGACAACCACTACTGCCAAGTCATTGCAGCTCAGCAGCTCCTGTGTTGAGCATCTGCCCCCTGGTAGTCAGTGCACATCCATCAGTAGGAGGGACACTTAGCCTATTAGCCTTTTATATATATAGAAGATATGCACAGCCCATGGACACAGACAATAGTGTGGTGAAGGCTTAGAAGGGGCAAGTGCAGGCTGGAGAGGGTCAATGGGGGAAAAAAACGGGCCATCTATAATACTTTCAACAATAAAAATAAATATTTTTAAATATTTAAAATGTTTAATGTCCTACATAATATATATTATTAAAATGTATAATAATTATTAAATATCTCCTTTTTGAGGTTATTTCCTTTCTTTAATACCTATGAAAATAAAGGCCCATGAAAGTTATAAGTGACCTGCCTTAGATTATATAACTAGTAAATAGAAATTCAGATCCAGTGTTTTTAGCTCTAAATTCAGTGCTCTTTCTTTCAGAAACGGAAATTTACATCTCTAGAGCAGATGGCTCACTTAGGTTATATACATGGGCAAGAAGAATTTCTTTTGTACTTGTTTTGTGCCTCCTCTTGGCAAGCATTTGATATATTCTTAGTGAACAACCAATAAACCACAATGACCTTTTTCACTAACAACTCAGGAATCAGTTTAATTAGTGAGGCTGTTCATATAACTCCTGTGCACAGAGCCAAGAGCAGAAGTCATTATACGTCATCTTCTTTCTGCAAACTGTTGAGTGATTCTTCAAATCAAGTAAAATAAACAGATATGTCTGTGTAAGGTGCCTTATTGGATTCTGTGGAGAATATACAAATGCACCCCATTCTTGTTCCTCAGGGAATTCATAGTCTAGCTTTAAAAAAAAGGTTAAATATATAATATAGAACCATCAGATATCTCAGTTCTCTGTGTAGTCTTACGATGGAGGCAGGGCAGGATTTATTTTAATTTTTATAAATGAAAAAAGCGAGGTTCAGAAAAGTTGAGTTGGTTAGTCAGTTAGCTAGTGGTTAAGTTGAAATGGAACTTAGTTAATAGCACTGGATTTGGAGACCACACTTTGAGAAATACCAATGTGACCATATGAAATTAAACTATTAGAAGAGTGGTTCAATTCTGTACCCAAGAAATGACTCAGGCAAAGTGATTTGATCCACAGAATGCTTCTCAGGGATGCAAGAGGCTGAGTGATTTGCTTAGAGTCATAAGCCCAGCTGTGAAACGTGCTAAAACTGCCATGTCCTTCGATGGGCAAGTTGCTAAAAGAATTCTGAATAGGAGTGGGAAAGTAGAAAGGAAACCTCCTTCACCATTTGTATTCCATAATTCCGTGTTCATTTTAGGCTTAGAATATTATACTTTTAAAATAATGAACCAAAAGTTTTAATACACATCTGAAGATGTTTTACTGGCTAATAGATAGGAATACTGACTTCTGTGCCATACCTCTTGGGTCCTTATTCCCTAATCCCAATCTACTTTTTCTAATTCCCCTGTTGTTTATCACCTGCTGAAGTTTTCCTCCCTGGGAGGAGTCAGTGATTTTTTTAAGCTCACGGCTTTTATAGATTTCATGGTCCTTTCCCATTACTTGCTTCATTATGAAAAGCCATTGGACATTTATTGACACCTGTTGATACAGTGTGCTAAGATTCTAGTGCATCTGGAATAAGAGGGATGAGAGCAGACCCTACTCTCAGAAGATGGGGCCAGGCCATAGAGCAGTAAGTAAAGATGTCACAAGTCCACAGGAGTTCCAGGAAGTGAGGCCAGAAGTTAGGTGGGCTTTGTCTGAGGATGATCAGGCATGAGAATGATCTGGTAGGATCAAGTGTGCATGTTAAAAAGATCGTACTAGCTGGAGTGTTAAGGATGGACTTGAGGGAAGAGATCAGTGGGAAACAGTAAGGAATACTGTAAGGAAAGGTGTGGGCTAGACCCACTATCGTGGGGCTTCACAAGTATAGGAAGTGCGCAAAAACAAAAACAAAAAAATGGCAAAACTTCACTACGGGAGGCAGAAGACTTGAATGAAGAACCACAGTATGTGTAGAAAGGAAAGACTTAGTATTGTAAAAATATATTATTTTAGTTAAGTTAGAATTATTAAAATAAATTTCAACTGCAAGTTACAGAACACACAGTGAACAACAAAATGGCTGTAAAGGCATTATTGTTGATGTAACGCCAAGGCCAGAGGTGGGCAGCCCCAAAGTTGATTAGCTATTCAGTGATGTCTTCAAAGATCCAGTTTCTTTTTCTCATTACTCTCTGGCATTTTATATGTACAGAGCTGTCTTCCTTTCTGTTTCAAGATGGC
>JAAGEH010000307.1:19050380-19269205 GCA_011751065.1 Lasiurus cinereus
GGCATTTTATATGTACAGAGCTGTCTTCCTTTCTGTTTCAAGATGGCTCTACTGCAAGTTCATGCCCTCAAGTATTTAGTATAAGATTTGTGGAGGAGAGGAGGAAGTTCACCAAAGAGTTTTATACTGTGATCCTCTTGTAAAAGAAATAATTACTTACCAGAACTCTATAGCAGACATACATCCTGCCCATACATCTCATGTCCATCCTTACATCAATTCCTAGCAAATGGGAATGTGATTGCGTTGGGTCAGTCCTTCATAGCTGACAGCCAATAATGTCTACTAAAGTAGGGAAATGATAATATGTTCCATGTTATGGGAGACCAACTTCTCTAATACATTACCTCATGTGGAGAGAAGGAAAGTATGTAGTGAGAGGAACATTCTCAAAAGAGGGAATTGAGAGAGAGAACAGGGAAAGATGAGAAGATATTTCTACCAAATACAGCCATTATAAAGCATAATAATTTTTTTGTTGTTTTGTTTTTGTTCATTGAATTTTACTGTTGACAGTACTACAGATGTCCCCCAATTCCCCCCCCCCCTTTACCCACCTCCCTAGCCCCTGTTGCACCTGAAGACTTAACACTATTATCTGTGTCCATTGGTTATGCATGTATGTATATGAGGTCTTTGGTTAATTTCTGCTTATCTCCCCCTCCCACTCTGAGATTTGTCAGTCTGTTCTAAGCTTCTGGACCTATTTTGTTCATCAGTTTATTATATTCTTTAGATTCTACTTATAAGTGGGATCATGTGATATTTGTCCTTCTCCAACTGGCTTATTTCATTCTGTATAATACTTTTCAGGTTCATCCATGTTGTCCCAATGTTTTTAAAATTTTATATTATGAAGAGTATGTGTTGAAATGGAGAAATACCCATGGTATATCGTTAAATGATTTTTAAAGGATTGTAAAAATGTTTATAGAACAAAAATTATTTGAGTCATTAGCCAACAACCTAGGCACCTTATACTTTGTATATTCTTATTTATACAATACTGATTGTTATATCCTTCTCCCAAGAAGTTATAATTAACATTACATATGTGTAGTTTCATTTCCTGATGACTTTCCACTGTAGGGGTTAATAATAGCCATCATGATGAGGTAATGCCTTCTTCTTTTGCACTGTCCATTTAGTCATTACATGGTTCCTCAAACACCAACATTTCCAGGATTGGTGAAAATCAGTTGTTCTTATTTCTAGTTATTTGAGACATATTTTTTACTTACTCAGCATTTATCATTACTTTCAGGAGTGAATTATTTTCATTCCCTCTTCAGAATACATATTTTTATTAATAAAATGTATATTCAAAGCCACTTTTATTAGGCTTTTATCTAGTTGCCAGGAGCAGTAAAAATAGAAAGCCAGCACTTCCAATTTGCATTTATTTCTGCTGAAGAGTCCCAAGGCGATGTGTCACCTTGCTCAGTTATCTGCTTCCCCTGCCTCTGGCATCCTCCCAGTGCACCCCTCGCCCCACCCTACACCACCCCCACACACACTGCTGAAGTAACTGGTTATAGGGCACAGCTTGACTGCTCTTCTTTGGAAAGATCTTGCAAGTGTCTCTTGTAGCTTGTCTCCAGGTTCTTCCATTTATTGCTTTGAATTCACCAAAAATTGCAACTTTCCAAGAGATCTGAAGTTTTAAAGAACTTGCTTTAACATCCTTTGGCTTTGTCAGGGTTTGTTTTACCCTTCGTGATTTGGAGAAGGCATTCTTTGGGTGCTCCTGAGGACTGAAAGGAGAAAAGAGGGAAACTGCTTATGCGGCAGTTTCAGCAACTTGTTGCCATTGGTGAATTGACCAGTGTAAGCATAAGGATCCCTGCCAAGTTCTGACCTAGAGTAAAAGGTGCATGGTGAAATCACCTTGCTGCTGCGACTTAACAGCAGCATCTCCCTGAGTGCACAAGTGGATAGAGTGAGCGTAAGAGCCTGCCTCACTGGCTGTCCAAGACCTGACCAAGGCTTTGTTATTCTCTACTTCATTGCCCGTGTAGTAAATACTATACCCTATTTTATGGGAGAACTGGGATTCTTGAAAGATCCTGGGATAGATCCACCAGTTCCACTTGGGGGTTCATATTTCCAAAAGAATTGAAAGCAGGGTCCCAAAGACATACTTTAGGCCCATGTTCATAGCAGCATTATTTAGAATAGCCCAAAGGCGGAAGCAACCCAAGTATCCATCAACAGATGAATAGATAAGCAAAATGTGGTATATTCACACAATCGAGTATTCCTCAGCCTTAAAAAGGAAGGACATTCTGATGTATACTACACAGAGATGAACCTTGAAAATGTTATGCTACGTGTAATAAGCCAGTCACAAAAATACAGGTTGATTGCACTTATATGAGGTATCTAGAGTTGTCAAATTCATAAGGACTGAGAGCAGAAGGGGGGTTGCCAGAGTCTGGGCAGGGAGAGAGATATAGGGAGTTATTTAATGGGTATAGAATTTCAGTTCTAATAGATGGAAAAGTTCTGGTTGCACAACAGTATGAATATACTTAGTACTAAACTGTGCACTTAAAGTGGTTAAGATGGTAAGTTTTTTGTGTATTTGATTTTGCAACTAAAAATTATATACATTAGTTATCAGCAAAATTTTTAAAAATTAAAAGATCCTGGGACTAGCCCTCATTATTGTCAGTAGTCCTCTGCTTTCTCTATGACTTTAGCATCACCTGTTATGTATAGGCCCCTGTGATCTTTCACTTCTCTTCCTATAATCATAACCCTTACCAGAAGTCAACATGTTCAGTATAAAAACCTTTGTTCTATGTGATCTGTTTTAAACTCGAGACTCCTCTGATAACCCTTCATAGGAAACAAAATAAATTAGAAACCTTCATAGGAAACAGTAAGTCATTGTAAAGAGAATTCTGTCGAAACATGGAGACAAATTTGAAAAGACTGTGGTTTACACATTATGAGGAGGGAAAAAAACGATTGCCTTTGTCTGAAAGTTGTATGTGTCTTATTTTAAATTATTTAATAGATAAACTACTCATGTATATTTTTGGGCTAAAACTGTAAGGATGTGAATATGGCACTTGGATTAACTAGATGTATCCAAAAATAGGGAATTATCTATTGAGAGCTGTCATTTCTGTGACTTACTGTGTGGAGTAAATTGAGTGTGTTTAGTATATTTTGGACCTATTTATACTATTTCATAGTTGAGGAAAGACCCAGCGATAAGACTTTTTTTCTTTTACGAAAGTTTTCAGTTTGTTTTGATTTTAAAGAAATAAGAGGGTTAGAGTTCTAGAACACCTAAAAAAAAAATTAAGAGGCTTTAAAAGATTTCAGACTGAAGTCCAGAGTCTTTCAGGGGAGTTGCCAAGGACAAAAACACCACCTAAAGTCACTGGAAGTCAGACTTCATTCCATGATGCAGTCCTGTTGAAACATGCTTTCCCGTCATGCGTTTCAGAAAGATACAGAGTGAGGCCCCGAGTGACTGTTTCCCATAAGGAAGGCTAGGTGTTCAAACCTTTTTTTCCAGGACTGTGCGCTATAACATAAAAAGGCTTAACTTTGTGTAACTTCAAGAGCTTTTATGGGCAGTATCTCCGCATTGTGTCCCTAAGATTTCTGTAAATATTTGAGCCTTGTATAAAACAGATTAATTTAGATTAAAATATGGAGGAGCTACCTTAAAAGTGTGTCTCATGATATTGTAAGTCGAGATAGAACAGATAGTTAAGTTTAAGTAGAGAATCCTTAGAAATGTCTTTGATCGGAGCACTACTTGTGATTCTGAAGGAGAGGTGTTTTTCCATACCTTGTGTTAGGACTTACCCATTCATATCATCCTCAAAAATTGGGACCATGTCTTGTGATCAGAGTTCCTGAGATAATGGAGTGCATGTTTCTTTTGAGATTAGGTATTCCACCGAGTGATGGTTAAAGTTGAGAGGGGGTCACCCAGTCATACTTATTACAGGTCCATTATGTTCATCAACTTACCTCACAAATTACTGAAGGTAATGAGATTTTTTGCAAGATTTTTTTTAATTGTTAATTTAAAGCTCACTAGTTCAAAACTTTTCTTGTGGCTAGATATTGTAGGTTTAAAGGAAAACTCTGTTTGCTAGCAAAAAAAAAACCTAAAGAATGGTAATTCTTATTCTTAGAACTAACTATTCTTATATTTATAGGCATCACTTACATGGAATCAATTTCTAGTGCAATTATGTGGACTCACAATGCTTAACCCAGGCCATGTTAAGTCATTTTCATCTATATTCTTCTTTAAACAAAGGAGAACTGGACTCTTAGTACAGGTTCCAAAATAACACAACTAAAAACAAATAATGATTATGGTATATCGCAGGGTGGAAAACCATGCGGCTATTAAAAATTATCCTATCTAATAAAATAGTAATATGCAAATTAACTGTCACTCTGCTACATCCACAAGCCATGCCCACCTGCCAATCAGGAGCAAGTATGCAAATTAACCCCAACCAAGATGGCTCTGGCCACAGAGCAAGCAGGAGGGAGTCTTGGGTTTCCCCAGCAATGGAGGAAGCCAAGCTTTCCACTCAAGGCTACAAAGTTTCAATTATAGAAGATAAATAATCCCAACAGAAATGGCTGCAGCCACGAGCAAGCAGGAGATTTGGCTCTGCTCCAAGCTACAAAGTTTCAATTGTAGAAAATAAATAAATCCCAGATACCATGGCTTCCACTAGGGTTGCTGAGGGCGTGGCCAGCCTGCATACCATCACAGGTCCCTTGCCCAGCCTGCCCCATACCTCAAGGGAACCTTCATCCTGATCTGGGACACCCTTTAGGTCAGACCAGCTGGCCCCCACCCATGCACCAGGCCTCTATCCTATCTAATAAGAAGAGTAATATGCAAATTATCCATCACTCCAACAAACAAGATGGCTGCCCCCATGTGGTCAAAGATCCTGCCCCCAAGTGGACACAAATGGCCACCACAAGATGTCCAGCAGAGGAGGGCAGTTGGAAGGGACCAGGCCTGCAGTGGAGGGCAGTTGGGAGCAATCATGCTTGCAGGGGAGGGCAGTTAGTGGTGACCATGCCAGCAAAGGAAGGAAGTTGGGAGTAAGTGGGCCTGCAGAGAAGGACAGTTGGGGGCACCCAGGCCTCCAGGGGAGACCAGGCCTGCAGGGGAGGGCAGTTAGGGGCAAACAGGCTGGCAGGGGAGCAGTTAGGCATCAATCAGGCTGGCAGGCAAGCAAGCAGTTGGGAGCCAGCAGTCCTAGATTGGAGAGGGTGCAGGCAGGGCTGAGGGACACCCCCCCCCATGCATGAATTTTATGCACTGGGTCTCTAGTATTGTATAAAAAACTGCTTTGTAGAAATTTTGTTGTAGTGGCAAAATATTACAATGAATTATTAAATTATTTAGAAGAACCAAAAAATAATATCTATAGAATAATAACCATTTTTATTTATAAACATATTTAATATACTATGGCACATATGTATAATATATAAATTATATTATGATTATAGTACTTATACAAATTATAATAATATAACCATATGTTCTTTTTATACCTATGTGTGATTTTTGAAACACAGACAAGAAAGACACAAAAATTATTTAGGAGTGAAAGATTTCTCTGTTCTCTAAAGACTAGGATTTGAGTGATTTTTGTCCTTCCTATGAAATTTTCTAAAATTTTATAATTTACTGCATTAAGCAGACACCAATTTTATAATTTTAAAAAACATATAGTATGTGCTATAGAAACAAATACACAAATAAAAGCAGTGCACATTTATTTACTCTATAGTTCAGTCTTTCTATAAAGTTAAATGAGCCTTATATATAATTAATTAGTTCAGATTTTTAAATTTTTGTTCTGCTAATTTGCTGCTTATTGTTTGGACAGTGAAATCTGAGCCGAGCAGACTTATTCTTTGTGCCATTTTAAATGGTTGGTACTTGGTGTACAAGAAGCTAAAAATGATGAACCAGCATAACATTACTTTAGGTTAGTCATGCTATTTAAAATTTAGTGCTTACAAGTGTGTGCATATGTTTTCAATAAAGACTTATTTGCCACAGCGGAAGAGCACTTTCCTTAACATTTTGTGCTTCATTTTCACACTCATGTTTATTCATCGTTGTTTGGCCTATAGTGGGTCTTAAGTCTCAAAGGACTGACTATATGTGGACGGTACAGTCTTCTCCAGAGTTTTCACCTTTGGAGATTCAGAAAATAGTAGGTTCCCCCTTATCCACAGTGGATGCCTGAAACCACAAGTACCAAACCATATATATATATATATATATATATATATACTGTTTTTTCCTATCCTTACATACCTATGATAAAGTTTAACCTATAAATTGGCGCTGTAAGAGATTAACAATAACTAGTAAAGTAGAACAGTTATACTGTACTAAACATTATGAGAATATGCTCACTCCCTCTTCCCCTTCTCCTTCCCCTCAATTTCAATATCTCCCCCCCCCCGCTTCTCTTTCTCTCTCCTCCCCCTCCCCGCTTTCTGTCAACCAGTCTAATGACTGAGAGGGCTATCAAGTGACTAACAGCCAGTGTATTTAACGTAGACACCCTGGACAAAGGGGATGACCCATGTTCCAGGTGGGACAGAGTGGGAAGCACAGATTTCATCACAATACTCAGAAGAACATTTAGAACATATGACTTGTTTGTTTATAGAATTTCCCGTTTAATTTTATTTTTTGCGGGGGGGGGGTGTCTGGAAACTTTTTGTCTGTTTTTAATTTTATTTTATTGTTTAAAGTATTACAAATAGTAGAACATTAGTCTCCATTTTTTCCCCATTGGTAAATTTTTTAGGACCCCAGTTAACTGTGGGTCATTGAAGCAGTGGAGAGTGAAACTGCAGGTCAGTGGGGACGACTGTCCCCATCTAGGTGGCTCTCAAGAAGATCCCAGTTCACCGGTGTCATTGCATACCCACCCTTAGCCCCTTGTGCACTGACCTTGTAGCACTGACCACATTTTCCTGTCTCTCCCAAGAAACAATGCATTTTAATAATTATCATAGGTAAATGATATCATGTGCCAGAAACTTCAGGACCCCTTTGCATGCATTACTTTATTTAAACCTCATAACAGTATGAAAAGGAAGCACTATGTTCTCCATGATATAAATGGAAAAGCTAAGGCTTCCATTTTAAACAAGCTGGGATGCGAAAACAGAACCCCCATCTCTAAAGGGAGAACTAGTACGTACCTTAAATCGGTAACTAAATACACTGTTCTCCGCCAGGGGCTTAGTGGTCCAGCTGCTGATTAAGTGTGTGTCCTCACACCACATCACCCCACACCTGTAATGACCATGATGCTGCCTAATCATTTTCCTAACCTTTATATGAACAAGATAAAGTCTGTCCTCCTTTGTATACACCATTCTCACAATATTTTGAGAGGTAGATCAGTCTTATTAACCCCAGATTTCAGAGTATCATATCACGGTCAAACTTTAAATTCCTACTTTCAGACACTGTCTCTGCGTTTTGAATGTTGTATCTAATTTCATTAGTTCTAAAATTAGAAAGAGATGTGATTTTATTGGTGTATTTTCTGAATGCCTCCCTGCTTTATGCTGGTTAATAAGTATGTCAATAACAACTATCATGTATTGAATGCTTGCTACTATGCTTAGTGCTTCACAAACAGTGATTCTACAAAATTGGTTTTGGAACTTTGCCATTTTACAGATAGGAAAACTGAGGCTCAGCGAGGTTAAATGGCTTACCTGGTTTTGCCTCCTACTCCTTCCATCATTGATCTGATAAAGGAGTGCATTAGGAATCTGAATTCACTTTTTCTGGACTTTTTGAATCAAAACTGTTCTCTTGGTTCTGTTTTGGCTAGTGATGTGACTTTGGGCTAATTACATACATCTACTGTGTATCACTCTCTTGACTTGTGAAATGGGGTGATGATATTATTTGCCTTAATGTTAGGGTATGGAGTGAGTGAGCTACTAAATAGAAGGTACTTAGAACAGTGCTTGACACAGTGTCAGCTTAATATGTGAAGCTATAAAATAACAATTACTGTTATTATCATTCACTGGATTTTAGCTATTGAGATCAAATACTAAGCCATATAGAAGTACACAAAGTAAAAAATATTCCCCCACCTCCCAGTTCCTCTCCCCAGCATTAACCACCAACACCAGTTTGGTATATGTTCTTCCAGAATATTTCCTATGCCATCGGAAATTATTTTTGAATTGTCCTTTCATTAATAAAGTACAGCTCCAGAGTAAACACGTTTGTAGTGATCTTGAGAATGGGAGAGTAGAGAGGTAGAAAGGGAGACGGGTTCATTCATTCAGCAAATGTTTCCCAAATGCTTTCTGTGTGCCAAGCACTCCCCTGAGCGCCGAGGGCTTGGCGTGTTGCCCTTCTGTTTTGACTGTGTATGGATTTTCTCTTTTGGTCTTATTTAGGACATGATGTTTCAGCTTCTCCGAGGCCTGGACTTTCTTCATTCTCACCGAGTCGTGCATCGTGATCTGAAACCACAGAACATTCTGGTGACCAGCAGTGGACAAATAAAACTGGCTGACTTCGGCCTTGCCCGCATCTACAGTTTTCAGATGGCCCTGACCTCCGTGGTGAGTGAGAAAGTGCTGTTCTTTCATTAAACTCGTTTTTCCTCTTTCCACGGGTAAACTTTCCCTGCCCCTAATGTTGTTATGACCAGTGGTCAGCTGGTGGTCAAAAAGCCTCTGCACTTTGCTGGGTAGCGGCGGGGAGGAGGAAAGCGACAGATACATCCGGGCCAGGCTTGTTGTGGACAGGACCGGAGGCAGAAATAGCATGTTGCATCTTAGTCACTGGAAAGGAATCAGTTACAAATTCCCAAGCGCTGTTTGCCGTAACACTCTCTTCAGAGCTGCGTGTGGATGTAACGTCAGGGGGAGCACAGCCCAGGGTCGGGGAAAAGAGAGCACCAGGAACCTTGCCCTGTCTGCAACATCCTGGTGGGAGGAGCAGCCAGGTGCCTGCACAGGTATGTGAGAGCCCTCCTAGGAAGCTCTGCTGTTATCTGGGCAAATATATATATGTATATAAAATGTATTGAACTTGGATGGCTCATAAACAAGTAGCACCACCTTGCCGGGCAGAGGCTCGCCCAGTCCAAAAGAGAAAGGGGCTCTATTTTGGCAAAGAATCACAGCTATGATGTCCTATTCTCTGTCCCATTCAGGTCCCCAAAAACAAAATAGCTATTGACTTTGGAGTAGCTTCTATTTCTCCTTCTAGCTCATTGTTTCTGAGGTGAGTTTTCATGAACTTCTGCACCCCAAAGATAAAAAGCGGAGCCTAGACGTAGGCACGGATAACCCTTCTCTTTGAAAAGCCTGCTTTACCTACAGTGAATTCATGCACAGGTTAAAAAAAAAGCAAGGAATGCCCCTCTGCTATGCTACTGATCTGGGGCATAGGGTTGATGTGGAGAATCCCTTTGATTCTATGATGACTATAGAAATGTCCCTCCAAGTATTAGATTAAATAAACCTTAAGACAAAGAAGCCTCTTGAGTAAATATGTCATTTTTCGCATATAATCCAGCTTTCTTGTGTTTTATTTTCACTGATTTCTGCCTTAATAGGATTCAAGTACAGTTGACCAACAGTGTTATATTAGTTTTTGGTGTGCAGCATAGTGATTAGACATTTATATAACTTACGAAGTTACCCCTTTCCCTGTATGTCTAGTACCCACTTAACGTATGGGAGGGAGATTGGGGGATGGGTGAAAAAGGGAGAGGGATTGATACATACAAGTTGCTAGTTGTAAGAACAGTCTCGGGATGTAACGTACCGCACGGGGAACCTACAGTGCCCTTTATGTTTAGCATCTTTAGCCTCGAAGTGGGGAGCGACGGTGAGAAATGTAAGGCCATATCTCGTGATCGTAGTGACTTGGGGGACGGAAGCGGCTACGAGGAGGCGGATATTCTGCACGACAAAAAAATGTTTCCCCACGTTCCCTTAATGCCTCAGCTGAGAAGTAGAAAATTGGGAGGGGAGTTAGAAATCCTCGGAGAGAGAGAACTTGCCTTAGGAAGACGTTCAGTTTACAAACTTTTGGTCTGCTTCCCCACCCCTGATATAGGGGTACTACCACCTGCACACATGAGGTTCCATACTTTTCCCAACATTACATGCTTTAGCAAGCATGTCAGACTCACATTTATACCAGGCATGTGGCCCACCAGCCGAGAGTTTGACCTACTTTACCTAGAGCATCCGAATTTTGACAGGGGATTCCTTGGAAATGTGTCCCCATCATTATTGAAAGATACATGGTACTCTTTGTCCAGTATGCACCATCGTTTCTGAGAAGACGAGGCACAGGATGGTGTTTAAAGGATACGCCTCAGTTTTGGGCTGGGTTGGGCAAGCCTTGTATTCTTATATAATCACACCAGAAAGGGCCGAGCCTGTGTATTTCCCAGTGGGAAGGGTGAGGTAGGCTGCAGGCTTCCCCAGGAAGTACTTGCGTATATTGTAGCAGGACCCTGGGGAGAAGCTTGAATAGGCTTGATGATCCGGACAGTCATCCCAGGAGTAGATGGGAGGAACTGGTCTCCTTGAGGACATTAATTGAGGGAAGAGTGAGCCATCACTGAGACACTTTATTTTGATTCTCCTAAGTGGGTACTAAAACCCACAAATAAAAACAGGAAACTCAATTGGTTTTGCTTTTTTTTTCTTATTAAATTTGAGGAATGGTAGCCCAGCTTGTGCATAACATCAATTAACATTCCATGCTTGCTGAAAGTTGATAGGTCCAGACAGGAAAATGCAGGCAAATTATTTCATAGAGAAAAGTGAGGAGGCAGTCATAAATAACCTGATTTTTCCGTATCTGGTTTGTACTGCTTACTCTGTGTAAAGTAAAAAGAAAAAAAAAAAGACACTGGAACAAATACAGATTTTCCTTGAAAGTGATGGTTGGAATTGAATGGAAATAATAAAAGGTATGATTCCTGTAGGGTACTGCAATTCAAATTTCCCCCATTGTTTTTCTTTTTTTTATTTAAAGGGGGGGAAAATCCATTTAGCTTAGTGATATATTGGTTCACATACACAGGGTGACATATAAAGACTTGGAATCGCAATTTTCCAGACCAAACTGGTATTTATTTTTCCACTTCCTGAAAATACACATTTTTTCGTGGGTTATGTCATACAGGAACTGGGAATGGACTTAATCTGTGGAATGTTAAAGGCATTGCAAGTTAACTGATTCGAAACTGACGTTTTACTGCATGAGGAATGCTGACATATTACCTTCCAAAGCCTGACTGGGATGTTCCCCTCTGGTGCCTCCTGCAGAATTTAATCCCTCCTTTCTCCCTCAGTGATTTCGGAATGACATCTTATTAATGTCTTTCTTGATACTGCTTTCTGTCTTGTTTGAAATTATTTTGGAAGGGGATAGTTATCAGGCCATAAGCTCTTGAAGGAGTTAGCCTTTGGGGTAGCTATTAATTTAGCACAATCACTAAGTCTGGACTGTAGTTGCTGTGAGTGTATAATAACATACGTCCACATGATCTAACTTGCCTCCACCTGGTAAAGGAGAGTAAGTGCCTGTAGACACTTAACTATACGAGGCTGCCTCCAACATGGCACTCAGGGGTGGGTAGGGGGTCTTGGGTTATTACTGCCCATATCCTATCAAGCATGCACCATGTATACAGAGTGCTGTTTATACCTATTGCTTAAAAGGTGGCAGAATTAATATGTGGGTAGCTACAATGTATACCTTAGACATGACAGGAGGGCCCCCTGGCCTAGGTCTCATGCTTCAGAGAAGGCTGCCCTGGCCCTCCTTCAGCCATGCCTCCCTTCATGGGGCATGAAACCAGGATACCAAAAAGATATGCCACCTGGAGCCTGAGACACACCCTGCCACACTCAGGGCATTGGAATTCCCTGGCTAAATGGGAACTGCATGAGCAATCCTCAGGATTTTTCTAACAGCAGACCGTCCCCCTGTGTGCTCACCTCAGCAGTTTGCAGGCATAGGGGTAGAGTGTGCACGTGAACTGAGTGTCTGTGAGCATCGGAGGCCCCTTGTGAGACAAGGAACTAGGAATGTGAAGAGAAGTGGGGACCCTTTCACTTATCATGGGTCACTTTTTTTTTTCCAGAAAAGCTGCTCTGAAACTATGAAAATCAATTTTTTGGCCTGATTGAAATAGTGCCTTTGTGGAAAACCAAGGAGGACAGGTTACAGGGAGGGGCTTCCCATTTGCACATGAGTGATACATGAAAGTCACGACCGGTGCCGTTATATAATTTTGACGGCAAAAATGGTTCACCAATAGAATGACTATGAGACTACCCCAAGTTATATGTAGAGACATTCTTATGTCAACATTTCTAAGTACTTCCCATGTCAAATGTGGTGTAGGGTGCAACTTGCTTTTATCTGTATAGACAAAAGGGAAATAGAGACCAACTATGCAGCCAGAAGTTTTAGTCATACCTAGCAGGGAGAGTCTCAGAGCACAGCCTGGACATCAACAACCGCCCCATAACGACTGCTAGTGATGCAAGGTCTTTATCACCTTTTCCCCAAACTGAATCATAGCAGGCAGGGCCATACTGTTGCCACCGGATTTGGTGTTTTGAGAACTCCTTATGAACCACCTCACTGTGCAAGTAGGGAAACTGAGACTTCCACAGGCATTTCGTGACCAGGTTAAGTCTGAATTCACCAGATTGTAAATGGCCTGGAGGACCCGCCACCCCCACTTCCTCCCTCTTCTCGCTGCCATAGGCTCCAATACTTCGCAGCATATCCAACTAAGTTCCATGGAACTCTCTGGTTCTACAAAGGGTGTCCAGCAGTTCCACAAATGTCCAACAGTCCATCTTTAAAAATAAATTGTAAGTCTTGCTGAAATTATCAGTTAAAAAAAACAACTAGTTCATGCCACATTTTGACACAGTGATGACCACCGAGGCATAAATTTGTGCCTCTTGTTGACCAATGGTTTATGTAGACTTCAGAATGAAACTTCTTCCGCCATCCTTGCACACAACAGTTGAGTGTCTAATCGATGTATTATTGCTTAGGAGAAATCAAGCGTTCCATATTTTTTCCATTGATTTTTTTTTTAATTTTATTTAGAGTGGAAGGGAAGGGGGAAGAGAGACACATTGATTGGTTGCCTTGCACCTCAACAGGGGCTGGGGATTGAGCCTGCAACCCTTCTGGTGCTCCAGCCACTGAGCAACACTGGCCTGCATTCAGGAGACTTTTAATAAACCTAAGGGAGGAAATGAATGAAATGGAGCTGTGTCATTCAGTCCACAAATAATTATTGATCGCTTTCCATGTGTCAAGTAACCTGAGAGACAATAGTGAGACAAGTGAATTAAGGTCTTTGCTCTTCTAGAACATATCATCAAAAGGGAGACAGATTTTAATCAAATAGTCACACAAAGAAAGGTGAAGTTAGAAACAGAGATATCTATAAAGGACACAGTTCTGTGGGGCCATGTGACCCAGGAACCGTCATTGGCTGGGGGTCAAGGAAGCCCTCTCTGCACACCCGCGCCAAGCTGTGGGATGCTCAGAGAGGTCTCCAGCACCCTCCTCTCCGAACCCACCTGGACCCAGGCTCCATGGACGTGGGCATCATACAATCCCTGCTTATTTTCTGTGTCTGTGTTTGGAATCACTCATTGTACGGCACGCCGTTGGCACCACCAAGTTGACAGAGTGAAACAGGACCAGAGAGCGGAGAACAATGTCATCTTTTACAGGAGAAAATAAATTGTTTATGCTTGTTTCCTCTCCGTGCGTGTTGTATTTACTATGGAGACCTGGCAGGGTTTGTGCCTCAGCTTGGGCAGCCGAGCTGCTCCCACAGAAGCCTGCAGACGCTGCCAGTGCATACTGAGTAAATCAAACCAAGAGCATTACATGAGCATAATGGAAAAAACCCAAAGCCCTGTCGCCTCCGCACCTCAGGGGAAGGGCAGGACACACCTCTGCAGCCGGAAAGGCTCCTGTAACTCCCTCCCCGCTCCACATCTCCTTGCCATGACACAACCAGGTCTGTTTTGTGAACACATCCAGTTGCCAGTACATATTTCATAGCTAACAATGGGGTGTTTGTGCCGGTTTCGTTTTCACTTTCGCCAGTGAGGGAAGTGGAACACAATGGGGCAGTGCACAGAGCTGGGAACAGGACACGTTTTCTTCAGGATTCCCAAGGCTGGGTACGTGGAAAATGCCGGAGCCAAAACAAACATGGAAACCCATCCAGATCCTCCGTTACGCATTCTCAGTGGTAATAAAACACATTTTCAGCCACCATCTGATCGGTTCGCTCTGCCTCCGCAGTGAAAGCAGACATTGATGACCACTGGGAGAATGAATGTCTGCCATGTGGGAAGATACTGTGTGCCATACTGTACAGAGGGCTGCTGCTGGGGGGAAGGTGCAAGCGGGTGGGCATTTAATGGCACCAGGTACACTTGTGAAGTTAATCAAATGACTGCTTCCCTTGTTGGTAAAAAGATAGTCACTCGTTGGACTCACCCATTTCTAGCTCCTTCGTAAGTGGTCAGCGTGGTGAATTAGTTCTGGATGAAAGGAGTTTCCTTGTAATGCTACTGCCTGGAGGCTATTTTACTCCGGAGAAAGGACAGGGTGTTCTTTGCTTCCTCCATGTGTATGTTCGGCCAGCATGTCCCGTCAGGGATAGACACGGTCGCTTGTCACCCGGTTTTTATATCCCATCATAGACACACCTTGTATGATGCCATTTACATCTCAGAAGCTTGAGGCCGAGTTTGAGTAAAGACCTGGCATCGTCGTACGGTTGACAATGCCAAATGCTTTAGAGAACATTTGCAAGTAACGGGTTTCTCAGAGATTCAGAAGATGGGGGGCAGAGGGAGGGGGAGAGGGAATTGTTTCCTCTTACATTTAACATTCTTACGGGGACATGCCTTCCATGTTTGGTCAGGGGCTAGTCTAACAAACTGTATTTAGTGAGATCATTCTAGATCCTCTAAATTTGCTTAACTCAAGTGTTGTTTTATGGTCAAAGGACTATGAGGTCCTTGGAATTGTATGTAAAAACTATGTTTCTGTGACTTGGATCTTGATGTCCTCTTTAGTTCCTTGGATATCTGAGCCTCTCAGTTTTGCAGATATCACTACTTACTTCCTTGTAAGGAAGGAGAGGTGGCGATATCTTCGTTTTGCCTGGGCTTTGATAGTCTCAATAGTGCAAGTTCCTAGTCAAGATATGTTATTGAAATTCTGTTACATTGGACATACCCACTTTTAATCACTCAAGCCAAGTCTTACACTATTTTACTGGTTCCCACAGTGCCTTCCTGGCCCATGGTAGGCACTTGATAAATACCTGGTTGAGTGAATGAAGTGAATCCTCAGGTTCTCCGGTGCCTAGAGAATGAGTTGCTAGCTCCATAGCGAGGCATGCAGAATCTTTTTTGCAGTGTGGCCCCAACCTACACACATTCTTTATCATGTAACACCATCAAATTTGTCACTACTCTTTGAACTTAATTGAGTGCTTTCCCAACAACCTGCTTTCATAAACGAATCAATGAATACATTTCCAACTCTGCATTTTCCATGTGGCTGCTGGGGCCATTGCGTCATCAGTTATAAGCATCTAAAGGTGTGTTTTTTTATTATTTGTTTTAGACGCAACTTTTAGCTCAATCTTTCCAATTACCTGCGTCACTACTTGCTGATAGTGACTTGAGCTTTGAGGGAGTAACATCTATACTTTGACTATCTGCCTGGACAGCCACTCCTAACCTTCAGATCGCTGCTGTGCTTCATCCCTCCTTATCACAAACCTTTCTACTCCTCCCCAACTTGTGCACTTAACATTTTCTGTATGATGATGTGTTTTTTGTTTTCTGTGTTGTGTTTGTTTGTTTGTTTTAATGAAGATATTTGGAGGAACCATAGTCTCACAGGAAAAGGTTGAAAATATCTGTGTTATAATTTCTTTTACTCGTTTTATTTAGTCCATTTGGGTCCTTAAGAGAATTAGGTACATGTCTTTGTTCATCTAAGCTAAAACTTGTTTATGATTGCCTTGTAATACCAGGTTTTCTTTCCTATTTTATTGCTAATATTCCAGGCTTGTCTCTAAATGGTACTCTCTGGGCCGCTGAGCTATTCCTCTTGTTGTTTCTGGGTTCTGTTTTCCTTTTCTCTAGGGATTGAAACCTAGGATGAGTGGCATCGTTGAGTCCAGCATCTGTAAGGATATTGATGATTTTTAAATCCTCATAAATTTCAGTGTTAAACTTCGCAGTTGGCTCTGGAGGAATCATCTACCTTCAAGCCTCAGGGCAACATCCAAAAGAAAGACAGGGAATGTGTAGGGAGAATTTACTTTAGCACTGCTCCTATATTTATTTTGAAGGCTGGCAGAATCTAAAAGTGAGACTGTAAATTCAACAGCTCAACCATAAGAACCCCAACATAAGGGAAAAAGATGGCTACTACTTCTAGATTTGGGTACTAATATAAAGTTACAAGAGGTCTGCTCTTCCACTGTCTTAAATTCTTTCTTTTTTTCCCTAAAACTATTCTTGCCTTTCTTTTACCCTACTTATATTTTAGTTAATTGGTTTTTAAACTTCATGGTGTTTTGAACTGTATGGAAGTTTTCTGAATGCTTGCTGGCATACTTCAGTTCCTATATTTCATGGCGATGTTGAATGCTATCTGCACCTTATGTAACTCTGGCTGATTTCAGCGAGGTGGGGACGGCACATGGTATCAGTTCTTGTGGGAAAATATGCTTCAGTGGCTTACTGGCACTGCTCTTGGAATGTGGCATTTAAAAGTACCTTTTTACAGTGGGAAAGAATTCTGTCAAGAATAAACAGTCTGACCTTGTTAAATGGGCCAAAGTCTGTCTGTAACCTAGTTCCAGAAAACTAGCTTCTACTAGTTTAAAAAAAAAAAGAAAGCAGATTCGAGAAATTATAACTACAACTTTATAATCCATGGGGGAAGTTGCTATCAAGAATATGAAATGTACTCCAAAAATGATGGTCTTCACATATAGACAGGAACATTTCTTTGCTTGACTATAAAATCTCCTTCCTCCAGACTGAATGAAAGATCGGGAGGATAGTTAATCAGAAAAGCAGATTTTTATTTTTCCCTGGAAAGGCAAGACTGGCTTATAGAATGGAGCAGAGGGAGGAGCTACAGAGCATGGACCAACCGTGGGAAACCAGCGGGCTTCAGGAGACGTAGGAGTAAAAATTGCCCATTGCCCACAGGTCTGTATATTCTGAGCTTTGGAGTGCAACAGTCTGTTCTTAACCTTTCTCCCTCCTTTATCTTCCCCACCCACCCTAGACCCATCTCTTGTGATCTTGCCACTTCAGACCTATTTCCTCCTGAATGAAACAACAGGCCATTAGAGGTTGTGCCTCCAGGTCATTAGACAGTGGCCCCTCTGCTTAGATTGCCTTTTCCCTTCTCAGCCTAACAAGCTCCGACTCATTATTCAAGACTCAGTGCAAATGCCACCTCCTCCCCGAAGTGGACCTGACTCTAGCTTAAAGCTTGGCACCTTCTCTTCCGTGTGCTTTTGATTTGCCTCCAATGTAGTAGCTGTCATATACTATGTAATGAGAGACTGAATGAAGGCAGGAAAGGGAGGGGAGAGAAACTGGAGACAGTTAAATGTAGATCCAGAAGAAGGTAGGAAAACTACATCAGATATGAACTTGACCTTATGGAAAAAATAAAAAGATAATATTCCTTTAGTCAAATAAGTGTCTTTGGTCATAAATCCCTTTGTGTTACACTGTTGTTATTAATAATGTAAATCCATGATCAGAATATAGAAGTCACTATTGGTGTCATGACTGCTGTTTTTACTGCCAGTGGTATAAATATCGTATATGCTAATTTCTTTTAATCGATGAGCAATTCCATGAAAAATGGAACAGCTCCTATAACGTAGAATCTACGTAAGACATCTTACTAGTAATTGTGTAAATCAGAAATTTTCTAATGGCTTAATGTTTACCCTTGTGTAATTAAAATGCACCTACCGTAAAATGGCTCTTTCATTTATAGACAGTCTCTTTTCCGAAAAGTAATGTCTTTTTATCAGGACTCACATGACACATCTTTAGCATATTGGACCTAAAAACCCAGCAACACGGCCTGTGTTCTATCTAATTAGTCACCTGTCTTTCTGTTTCTCCTTTTTCACCCCCATAATCCAGCTTTTGCTGAAGTTGGCAAATTATATACCTTACATGTGGTCATTATATGACTAAACCCTAATGGAGGTTATGTAATGTCAACAGCCACAAAATACCATAATTTACTCTTTTCATTAGACAACAAGCACCTTTGGGGAAGAAACTGGGCATCACATATATTAAGCTCACTAAAAATAGTAATTGGTCATGATGTTGTACTTTAAGATGTTTGTGTCCATTATAAAACTAATATATACTCATTATGGGCAAATTTGTGTGGTCTCCGCTTATCTCTCTTCTCCATTCTCTGGGTTCACTTTGTCCACTCTCTTCTGATTATAGCAACAGGGATTCGTTTTCCCCTTTCCAAAGCCAGCAAGTCAATGTGGGGCTTGAAAGGAAGATGTACATCAGTAAAGATGAGGAGTGCGTTTTCTGCTCTTCGTTAGCTTGTTCTCTTCCCGGCCACGCTTCCCTCACTACTCCTAAGGAATAACAGGCCTTGAAATTAGGTACTGGACGCATTTGCAATAAGTCTCGAGTTGAAGGATTTTTTTTTTAACTAATTAAAAATTTCACCAACACCACCATGTGCTCCCCCAACCCCAAGTATCATACCCTAGATAATGGCCATTTCTCTTAAAAGAACACGTAACTTTCTTGAGGCCAGATGTGGTTACATTGAAAGCATTTGAGAAGATAGGCTTTAAAACTATATGTGACCAGCGTTCTTTCTAATACTGAGTTTGTTCAGTGTGTGTGTGAGTGAGTGTGAGTGTGTGTGTGAGAGAGAGTGTGTGTGTAAGTGTGAGAGTGTGTGTGTGTGTGTGTGTGTGTGTGTGTGTGTGTGTGTATGTGTGTTGTCTATATCTCACCAGGTATTGGTGAATAAATAGTTCACACCCTCCCAAGAGAATACATCCTTTATGTTCTTTAAACAGTGACTCCATTGATTCTGTTTTAAAATTTCTTCCCTTGGTTCTCTCTTCCTTCTTGGCAACATTGTTTTTGAGGTCTTAAATTGATTCAAGTGTTCTTGGAATATTCCTTTTTCTCTTCTATCACTTCCAACTAAAGGCAAAGGGATTTCCTCCCCCCACCCCCCCAATAATCTTTTTTTCAAGAGATACTATAGCACAGCACCTTGGTTAGGTGGACACATGCTGGACCCAGACTTTTTTTTAAATATATTTTATGGTGTTTTTGTTTTGTTTTGTTTTGTTTTGTTTTGTTTTGTTTTGTTTTTTACAGAGAGAAAGAGAGAGGGATAGTTAGGAACATCGATGAGAGAGAAACATCAATCAGCTGCCTCCTGCACACTCCTTACTGGGATGTGCCCACAACCAAGGTACATGCCCTTGACCTGAATTGAATCTCGGACCCTTCAGTCCACAGGCTGATGCTGTATCCACTGAGCCAAACCAGTTAGGGCTGGACCCAGATCTTTTGTTTGGAGTTTGTCTTGCTATTTAACAAGCTGTGTGACATTAAATAAATCCTTTAGCATGTGTTCTGGGTTTCTTGTTAAAATGAAGAAAACAATCATACCCCCCTTATAGAATCGTTGTGGGAACTGACAATACATAAAAAAGAGTAAGTACTCATTAAAGTCCTATAACTGAATTGCATAGTAGCAGTATTCATCTAAGCATGAAGACAGGTACAGAGATGAGTACACCCACTTAAACCATGTTCCTGCTACTCACCAGTTACCGAAGGACCACTCAGAGTAGAGTTTAGATTAGTAAGTTCTCAGGGAGATCATTCTCTCCTTTTTCATTATTATTTGTTTCTCCAAAGGGAGAAAGTGTCTAATAGTCCTACAACGAATACTTGAGGACATTTTAACCACTATCACTATTTTTTTCAACAGTACCAAAGTTTGGAATATTCTTTCCAAGGTTAGACATATACCTGATCACGGAATACAGGAGATTGAATATGCAAATCCAAAAAGTTGCAGAATTTTCACTAAGCGACTGAGAATGGGTCAGCATGTTACTGTGAATGAACTGCACAGACCGTACAAACTGCCTCACTTTCAGGCACCGTCTCTCGGTGTGAGGTCTCCGAGTCCCAGAAATCTGGTGCTAGGGTATTCTCAGTCCTTGCTCTCTGCTTACTTTCACATGCCACGCAAGCAGTGAAGGGCGGGAGAGGAGAAACCGAGTTTTGACCCCACAACACAGGCTTTCGTGATTATACTTTTTGTCTTTATCACCTACAAGACAAACTCTAGAAAGAAAAGAAAAACTCTTTTCAGGATAGCCATGTTCTGCATTTAATCTCTGCAGAGAGGAGGGTAGACGACTTAAAAGTAACAATCCCTAATTTATGAAAGTAAATTCCTTTTCTCACTGTAGTCAAAATGGGCCTTTTAATCTTTTTTTCTAGACTAAACCACTTTGTGTTACAGTTATCACTTTCTCTTGGGGGTATGTGCTCAGTAGTTAATATTCAGAAAGTTTCATTTCCCAAATAGATTAGATTCTTCCTTGGTCAATAAGTGACTCATTGTACCATGGATTAGGAATTAATGTCACAAATAGCATACATTTCTTTCCCATAGTCTGCTTAAGATGTGTCACATAACTCTTCCAGCTATTAACCTTTCAAAGAAATTAGTTGAAAGAAATTCCTGAGGCTTTCAGCCCAGCCCTTGTATAACCTGCACTGTCTTGTTCTGTTTTACAAAGCCATGCCGGAATGTCCCCCATTCACAAAAGGGGTTGGTACCTAAACTAATAACTCAATGGCATGTTCAGTCTGCCATTCAGGGAGTGTGTGTGTGTGGCATTTTTATGCATTTGCTAACTCTCTCATTTCGTTTTTAATACTGTCTTAGTATTTCTCTTATTGACCTCATGCCTGATTCAGGATTCAGATTAAACTATGATACTGTCTCTGAAGAAAACATACCCTGGTTTCTCTTAGATTCAGGGGAAAGGTGTGGTTTGGCCACATAAGCAAGTGTTGTGTGGAAATGCATGTCGGGTGCTTCTGCAACATGACCTGACTAGGATCCTGCTCTCTTTAGACACTTCCTGCTCTGAACTCCCACAGACTCCTTAAGCCTCTCAATTCTGCTTTTACATGAAGCCTTTCATTCTCTACTTCAGTTTAATGTGACTTCATTTTTTTTTCATGCTGCTCATAGCTTCTTGAGATTAGAAGCGATGGCTTGTGTTTGGTAAGCAGGCCTTAGCAATCACAATGTGGACCAGAAGCCTCGGAGATGGGTGAGGCTTGGTGAATTCCTAGTTGTTACGCTCTTCTTATCTTGGTGCCTGTAGGACACTGTAGTGAAAATACCTCTACAAGGGCAGATACTTTATTACTATTCATGTGTATATATAGACTTCTAAGTATAGAACATGTAGAATTCTTAGTACAGAATGCACAAGACAAAGACATTTTCAAATAAACAATAAACTGCCATCAGCTTCTCACTAAAGAAACTTCTAAGAGAAGGAAAATAAACCTAAAAGGAATGTCTGTGATGCAAGAAAGAATGGAGAGCATATAAATGGATGAATATGTCCAAATAAGTCATAAACCACAGATAAATGAGATATGAAAATATCAGTTACTAAAAAATATATATATATCAATTACTTGCATAATCACACACACAACATATTCTTTTCAGGACACATTCATGTCATAAAAATGTGCCATTTCTATTCAGAGTAATGCGAATACTTAACTTTGTGCGAAGTCGCTTAACTGGAAGTGACAGTGTAGTGGTTAATGAGGTCATTTGAAATACGGTTTTGCCCATCCCAAGATTTGGAATTATGATGCAGTATAAAAAGAGAATTTTTTTTTAATCTGTCATTGCTCACTATAAAATTAAGTTCATCTGGGATCATTTACGAGCAAAAGTGGGTTCACTACGCCTAATGGATTTGCAGTGTCAGAGCCCCTCACTTGCAGCCCCACACACACACCAACCACAGCCATGGAAAGGGCCCCGGCAATGTGTCATGTGATCTTTTTTTAAAAAATTGCAGAACTAAGCGGCTTTCAAGGCAGTTGGTCAAAGCTCCACGCCTTCACCCCATCACACTTTCCCTCGTGCCAGGTGGCACTGGAGAGACCTCTACACAGGGTGCTGTTAACTCTTCGGTTTTGTGCAGACAGCCTTCTGCTCCCACCATGCTACTCTCGTAGCTTTCTAACGCCCTCTTCTTGCTTAGTGTCTTCTGGTACATGCTTACTCCTCCCTCCTTTATTTCTTACAGATACCCACCTTGGCTTCTGTGATGCCATCGTTTTCCTACTCTTCGTCCTCCCTGTCTCCTCCTTTTTGCTGACTGCCCTCCTCTGACATCCCCTACATCTACCCTGTGTGTGTGTTCTCCCTCAGCAGGCTCCTCTGCGCCCTGGAGATGGCCCTGGAGGAGGAGAGCTCATCTTCTGTCCAGCTCGGTCCATTGCTTTAAGCCCCAGATCCACGTATCCCACTGGACCTCATCACAGCAGCAAGCCTTCCTGTCATTTCCCTGTGGGTCTCCCCCTGGAGGTCAATGGATCTATCATCCACCCTGTCACCCCGGCCTGAGACTTGTCCTAGATTTTTCTCTCTCTTTCTGCCTCAATTAAAATTATTCCTCCTACATCCCCTCTCCTATTAGGACTGTAGGTCCTCCTGCCGATGCACCTGGGTTGCGCTCCCAGCCTCAGAGGTCATCTCCAGTTTCACCCTCCACTGTTACCAGCCGAATATTCGTTCTGAAATGCAAATCCGACATGCAACCGCCCTGCATAAAACTCTTCAGGGCCTTTCCTTCCCCTCAGGATAAAGTTGAGGCTCTAGCACCTGGTACTTGAGGTCCTTTGTCATCTGGCCCATGTGATGTCATACTCCTCAGCCTTCCTACTCAGGCTCCTCCCTCTGCCAGCTGGTGCCTTTATATCTCCCCTGTGAAGCCTCCGACACTCTGTTCCCCTGTTCCTCACCCTGCCTTACCTTTGCGGAGTTGATGTGTATATATAGTAATTGCTGATAGCAAACATCTATAAAGCCAGAAACCTGCAGAGTACTATATGGACCTTACATCACAAAATTCTCAATTGTCCCCATTTTGCAGATGAGGACACAAAGGTATAGAGACACTAACATATTCCATCAAGGTGATACATAAGCCAGGAGTCGGGATTTGAACCCGGGCTCTTCGATTATCTCTCTACCTGGCACAAAAGCTTATACAGTATATACAATTGGTAGTCTGCCTCTGCTGTTCAAATGTGAGCTCCTGAGTGCAGATACCATGTCTTCAGTCAGCTTCATATCATCTAAGTAACATAGTAGGCACATCAGGAGAGGTGTGGATGAGTGAGTTCGTGAAATGATGTTGTAAATGTCTCATGAACCACCTGAGAAGTGATACAGGGAGTATGCGGGAGTAGTACATAGCCGTTATTTCACTCACCGTGTATTTTGCCCATGAAGACCTACCACAGATAAAATGTTGTTACTGCCCTTGAGGAGAATTTGGTTTAAAGAAAAACTTAAAAAATTTAAAGAACTTCAATCCTGAGTTTAAATGTTACTCTTATTCCCAATGGACATTATTAATATTGACTTCAAAGGGTCCTTGATGTGCTAATAACTAGCAGCAATAGCTGTTTAATTATTGACATTGTCAAGATCTAGAGCCGTCTTCCTAGTACTTTGAGAACTGCTGGCCACTTGTCACATTAGCCTTGCTTTGCAGGGGACCCTAAACAAGGGTAAGCTTTCCATCTTCCGGTGGCAGAGAAGTTTATCAGTTAAAATGGAAGGGAGGCTTCCCAGCCCCGTGGCGTTGGCAAGATTATTCATCTGGCCTTTATCAAATATATGCATAACACATATTTCAGTTACTCTTTTCCATGTAAGAAATAATATGCTTTCAATATAGGTATGGGTAGCCTGTGGTTTCTGGAACTGTCCTTATGGAGAATCGTGGAAACATGGTCTCCCGTGGTCTTTGTAATAGTTACATGCTTATTTCATAAACCAGACCCATATGGGGAACTTTCTTTCCCCCCACCCCTTCACCCCCCATAGCAAAGCTCTCCTTTTTCTCATTTATAACTGGATTGAGAGAAAAAAAATTAATTAATTACATGAATATTAAGAGGTTACTTATCTATTATAACATGGGGCCACAAGTTGACTAATTAAAAGGAATGCGGGTTGGAAAGCTGCCACGAATCTGCTCCTTTCATTTAGAGGGCCACAGGCTGAAGCCGGTGATTGTGCGTGACAGGCTCTGGGAACAATGGTGCGGCACACAGACCGTCCAGATGAAGCCTGCTCGTCTGAATTACACCGACAACAGGGTGGCCTACAGGCAAACAAAATGGTTAAACAATACATAATCAAGTTTTTATTTGGTATTTCCTGCCAGGCCGTACCCGTTGCCAGGGAGTGTACTGTATTTCTTCTTCAGCTGTATTAATTGTTGACCATAGCTGGCAGAGCACCAAATGGGGACAGATAAGGGGGAAAATGGCATCTGGACATTAAAGCCCCAAGTGTACTGGGGGGGGAGAGAGAAAAGCACAAAAAAATTACAGCATATATCAGGAATTTTCCAACTAACGATGTGCGGATGTGGTAGCGCGAGGGGAAAAGAGCCAAACTGAGCTTGCTTTGTTCACCAAGAGGGGCCCCCCTGTAACATTCCTTTTAGCTGTGCATATTTTGGCTTCATTTGTACAGTTTTAACTTTATACTGTGTGTGGGGAAGCTCAGTTGTGACTGGTTGTTGCTAATAATTATATTGCAATCATTAAAGTTCCTGGATAGCTTGTTGTGTTCTTAGTTACTTAGAAGCTGTTTCAAACACCGAGTCTGAGCTGAAAACTTCTTTTAAGGGACATGTCATTACTGTATAAAAGATGGCAACAATTATTTTTCACTGATTTCACAACAGTTTTTTGTGGGTTTTTTTAAGACAATCTTCATTTATGGAGACAAACAAGAAACGAGGTCTTAGAAACCTGGGATAGGTTGTCCAGACTGGGAGTGACTAGATCTTGGAGTTTGCAAATAAGAATATTCCCTAACTGGTTTGTGAAACATGAACATTCGTGATAGGGATAATCCCCTTTGCTACTTTTAGATTCCCTTTAAAATGCAAGAGTCACACATAAATATTAGTAAATCTGTTGCAGGAACAGAGTATTGCTGTTTCATGACCTCAGTTAGAAGTCATATGTTCCTGCTTTAATTCAGCAATAAAATGAAAAATCTCCAATTGAATGCAGCTCCCTTCTTGAAAGATTGATAAGCCTTGGAGTCCCCCGCAATAATAATTATAATGTATACCAAACCCTTAGAGCTGTGAAATATGTTTGCCAGGGGCTTCTTGTGCAATGTTAGGGATCCATCTGCATGATGGCTCTTAGTCCAAGTGGTTACACCTGCAGTCTGGGCCACACTGGGCTTGAATGCCAGCTCTTACGCATAGCTAGCTGTGGGACTTTACTGTAGTTATTAACTTAGTCCAAACTGCAGTCTCTTACTTAGAAGATAGAAAAAGTGCCTACTCCACAAGCTATTACAGGATTTAAATGACATAAAATTCGTCAAGTCCTTGGTAAAGTACCAGGCTTATGGAAAACCCACAATAAAAGTTGGCTGTTGTTGCTACATCTTCTCTGTTGTGAAGCTCTGAGGGTGTTTTTTCGCTTCTCAAAATATTATTTCTGGTCAGTGTCTGCATTAGAGTTGAAGATATTTACTTAATCGCCATTGACTTGTGCAGTAGATAGCGAGAAACAGGTTGTTTGGTCTGCATGAGAGCTGGGACCGTGGCTTGGATTACTCTTAAGCATTCTTTGGGAAGCTGAAATTTTCATAACTGTTTTTCAGAAACACTTTAAAACCCCATTATTAGTTGAGAACAGCTGTAAAACAGTATTCTCAAATAGCGTCATTCTCCTAGAAATGCACTTCCAGCTACAGGATATGCATACTTTATGATGTTATAGACAACTGCCTGGTAATACAAAGGCCATGACTGTCTCCAGTTTGGTTGGATGATATTCATAAGACTTACGTTCATGAGTTTTGTACATATTCATTACATTTTTTGGTGTTTGTTGGTCTGCATTTTCGTCTCCAGAAGTCTGAACCCTTAACCTTAAACATGTGTACAGGGTTCATATATACTGAATATTAGAATTCCACAATTCATTTAAACATCCCAGCAATTCCATCCGATCTTCATACAATAAAGGGAAAACAGTACTGATGATGATCAATGTGTAGATCCCAAACATGTTTAAAGCCACACAGTTTCTCAGAGGCCAAAGCATTTCCTAAAATACGCGCAAGTCCTAATCAGACCAGTTTTGTTCACAGAGTAAATCTTACGCCCTGTAAACATTTTAAGGTCTTAAATAATGTTACTGTTGAATAACATCCTTTGAATCATCGAGTAAAGACTAATAAAACATGCACATGTGGGAAGTGTTTTTATGGGATCTTTACTTCTTTGCATTAGGAGTAAAAGATGATTAATTCTCCCCACCACCCGCCCACCCTCCCCAAAACACAAACAACTGTAATAATAAGCTGAATGTGGTCAGCTTTAACTTAAAACTGGAAAACTCCCTTTTCATTTCTACAATTGGCATTTTCTCTTCAGCTGCTTTTTAAGTTGGGCTGTTAGCAATTTAGCCTGTCTTTAATTTTAAGCACCATTCTTTCAGTCCTGAGAGCCCTATAGGAAGCCCCACTCTCGGAGCCTGGCCTCTCATTGGCTAGCTGGGAAAAGAGCATTTCTGCATAAATTGGATGCTTCCTTCTCCCCTGGAGACCAAATATGCTCATGTTTCACAATCCCCTGGTTTGTAAGCTTGAGTCCATTGCCTGAAGCTGGAAACTTTCACTTTGTAGAACACACACACATGGAAATCCAGATTCAAAGCCCCTGACGTGCCCGTGGGTCCTGCAGCCGTTTGAATCCACGCTTCCTAATCTCGGTGTTTCTGAGCTGCCGCGACTGAAATCAGAAACCGATGTGCATGAGAGAGGTGTCCTCCAAAGAAAGGTATTTCCTTTGTGCAGCACCAGGGCGCACAGGCTCCAAGGGGTTAACCTGAGAGCTGCTTTGAAAACAGAGGCGAAGGTCACTGTCGGCAACAGCAAAGACTTTGAAAGCCTGCCGTCCTGAGCCTTTCACCCTGCCTTTCCCACCCAGGGGATTGTAAACATTGGCTCCCGGCCACCACGTCCCACTGCACAGAACTGCTCTGTGCTCTCAGCATATATACATTTATGCTTTTTTTATGGAAGCTGAAGCAAAGGCGCATTATTACTGTGAGCACAGAGAACATGTTTCTGTTCAATGAAAGGGGAGGAACCCTACCCTGCCCTGCTGGAATGTGAAAGCATGCAGACACGCTTAGTTAGCAGGGCTTCACATGTAACTTAGCTGCTGCTCTTGTCTGACTTTCTCAAGTCGAAAGAATGTGTAGAATGCTGTCACTTAATCAGAACCCAGAAGAGTTCTTTTATCTGCCATTTGTTAGTAACTAGCAATATTGCCCTTATCTCTTTGTCCTTTAGCTCCATCCAGTGCCCTCCGATAGGAGAATGGTAACATGAAAGCACTTATTACCTTGAGCCTTGCTTCTTGTTTTTCTTTTATAAAACTCAACATTTCTTTTATCACCCACAAAGGAGTTGTGGGATTTTCTTTCACTTAAATGAAGTTGTTCTACTCCTAGGATCATCATGGCTGTTTCATAATGTTTGAAAGAAATCAAGATGACGCATATGTTTATGTTGCCTTTTATACCTGATTCTTCAAAAGTCTATAATTTCTCTCCATATCACTGAACCTTCACTGAATCCGTTGCAGGAAAACAGAATGGAATTCCCAGAGACATTCCGTATAACCTTACTTTCTCCCTCCTGAACTTTTCAGTATGTTGGACAGGGGTTAATATCCCACCGATCAGTAATTTCATGTCATTTCAGTCATGTGATAAATTATGTCTAAAGATGTGAATGCAGAATTCATCTTGTTGGCTCTATATGTTACATTATAAAAGATTATAACCTGTGTTCTTCCTCTTTGCTATGTTCCTTTCTTAGAAGGAACTGTATTTATTGGGCAGACATATAAAATCTTACCCCTTTTTTCTGAAATGGCTATTATGAGCATATTTTGCAATAAATTTGGATGCTTGCCTACAGAAAGTACAACCAGTCACTGTACATTCCTGTTTGAATAATGATACTTACTATAATTATGAAAAGATTATGAGACAGACAACAGTTCCTACCCTGTCATACAGACATGCACGCAGGGCTGCTCTCTAGCTTGTAACTGCCTTGATAAGAGAGACGTGGCTTTGCCTTTTGTCTCCATCTAAACAACTGTCTAGGGCTCTTCACAGTCTCTTCTGGAATTCGTTTTGCTTCATAGAGTCACAAATTCTATGGGTACTAATTAATATCCTTTAAATTTTCCTTCTGACCGAAGTTCCATTTCTTTACGTGTGAAGTTTCTGTGGACAACGTCCCAGACCTGGATGTAGACCTATGTATAGAATGTGTTGATTATAGGATTCTAGGTTGAAAGGACTTCAGAAATTATCTAATGTGAGCTCTTGATTTTATAGTTGAGTGAAAAAATTACCCTTTTTTTTTTGGCAAGGTTATTTAGTGATTTACCTGAGACTGAAAATTCATATGTCCACATCTCAGTCCAGGATTCTTCCCCTTACCCTATCCAGGTGTGTACCCCTGGTACTCTATGATGAGTTCACTGATGACTGAAGATGAGATTAACAGGTGGCTGGTGTTTGCATCGTGGGCATGTGTACCTCAGCATGGAGAAGTCCACACAAGTGATCATGAGCTGATATTTTGTACACTGAGCGAGCGGGAACATGAAGGCTTGGTCTTCATTTGTCCCCAAAGGCACCTGCGGATTCGCATTCACCTCATCAATGTGTCAGGCCTCAATTGAGCTTCCCACAATTTCTATGAAAACCTCTTTTATCTCTCGTCTCATTTGGTGAAAATAACTTCCTACTACAACAGTGAACTCTACATTAAGGCTGACAGTATAACCAAAGCTATGCACAGAGGCTAACTAAGAGCACTAAATGCTTTCATGACTAGGTAGGAAAGACTGAATATAAAGATAAAAGCCTTCCATCCAAGAACTGTAAAAGAAAGTGAATCCTTTTCAGCAAGCACCTATTGAAATTATTGTTTTTTTAAAGACAAATATTACACATACTTATTATGAAAAATAGAAACATTGTATATAACGATATCTTAATCAGAAAATCCCTGGGTAAACCTGGAGATGGGAATAAATGTATGGATGTACCAGAAATAAAAATGGATAAAATGCCTGGTTGCATTAATAAAATATTTCTCACAATAGCTCCCATGAGACTTAGTCCTGTGTAGCTTTGTTAAGAAGTGAATTCATTATAACCGTCACAAAGGACTTGGGAATCGCAAGAAAGAAGCTTCCATTCTCTTCATATGCAACAGCTTCTTAGTCTTGAAAGTTGAGGCAGAAATGTGCTGTGACCGGTGTAGATGGACTTACCTTGGGAGTGAGACTGGCACTCGGCAGACAGTAGCTGTTGCTAATCAGCAGATGCACTATTGAAGTCCCTTCCAATTAATGCCAATTAGATTTTGCTGTGGGATGTATTTTACAATGAAATTTCTATTGCATGGCTTTCAGATTGAAGAGTTCATGCTTTCAGTCTGGCTCCTGGGGCAAGAAGATGAAGTCACTCAGGGTATTCAATGATGGCTTGTTACTCTCTTGCCTTACAGAGTATTTCAGGAATTTAAAATATATAGTTCCGTTACTTCCCTGTATTTGAAATATGTGTCTCTGCAGCCACATGTGGATTCAGAGACACATATTTTCTTTTATATCCATGATTTTCTTTACATCTGAAGTCCTGCATTTCTCCATATACACTAAGTCTTTTTTTAAGGAGGTTTACTCCCTCTGCTGGCTCTATGAAATGAAAGCATGCAGTCAGTATACATGTGTCAGTCCTCAGATAACGTCATCGATAGGTATTTTAAAGTTGTGACTCTGAGTGAAACTATGTACGAACAAAACCGATTTTGCCATAGGCTAATTGGTATAAACAAGAGTTAAGCCCCTATGGCATATTGCAGTCACAAAAAAAGTGTCAACGAACTTCTAAATCAAGACCCAAAACACTTCTGATATTAAATATCGAAATAAAGGTGAGCTATACATACATTTAAGGAAGATGAATTAAAACAAGATAATCATTTTCCAACCCACTTATTCCAGTTCAAGGTCATGAGTGGCTAGAGCATGTCCCAGCAGCTCAGGGAGCCAGGCAAGCACCCACCCTGGACAGGACACCCTTCCATGGCGGGGCCACTCACCCACACTCACTCAGACGGGGGCAGTGTAGACACGCCAGTTTACCTCACGTGCACATCTGTCGGAGGGTATCGGAGCACCCGGAGGAAACCCACACAACGTGGGGAGAACCGCAGATTCTCTGCGGGAACCCCGTCATCAACATTGTAAGGAAATGATGTTATTCGAAGATCTGCTGTATTTCTGGTTACAAATCCTGGGGATTGCTTGCACATGCTCTTTCCTTTAGACTTTTTTTTCCAAAGTGTGAAGTTAACTTTTAGTTTGGCTCCCTTCTAATTTGGGATGTAAAAATCACCCAGGGATCTTTACTGAGGGATATTTTACATTCCTTTTGAGAACAATATGAAGTCCTATGAGACTATTAGTAATTTGACATTTAAGAAAGTCTGGCGACCAGATTTATAGTATAAAATAGATGCTCAATAAATACTTATTAATTTCTGGATTGCAGTCATCTTTTTTATTGCTTAAAGAGTGTGTGTACTTTATTGTGGGAGCAATAAATTCCCTGTTCTCTTTAATGAAATCATCTGTGTTTCCATGGCACTTTCTCCGTTCCTTATTCTAATTCTGACCACACTGTATTACTGTTAGTTCTTTTTATAGTCGCCTCACTAGACTACAAACTCCTCCAGAACTGGCATCGTCTGGTATCTGTCTGTAGAGCCTCGATCCTTATCATGTTAGGTTGTCCGGTCAGTGTTGGGGAAATTCAACCTTACACCACAATAAGCTTCTTCCCACACGGTGTGCAAACAGCCAGAAAGTTTAAGTAGTCTGAATTTTGTCAGCATTCTACTTTTACCATAAAGAGTTCATTTAAAATAAAGTATGTATGAGCATATCTGTGCTCACAGAGCTAGGGTGGTGAATAAAGACATATCAAGACTTCCTCACCATCTAACTCTGTATAGTGGCCCTCGATGCTATAATGGTTGTGTCAAAGCCCTTGAAGGGTATTTTTGCAACTTTAGTTTCCATTTTGTACTATCATTTTCAATGCAAAACCCCATTTTGATATTTGTTGCTTAAAGCAAGTTATATCTGCTCTCATTTCTTCAAGATGACACTAGTTAAGATATTAAGCTACATACATTTCAGATCTTATTTTGGATTGCTTGTGCTCCTAACCTTGTGCATGGGTGCACTCTATTGCTTTCCAAGTCATTTTCCAAGGAACCCTAATGTCATAGGATGACAGGAGGTATTACATGAGGCTGAGGGGGAGTTTCATTCCATGGACAATACTTTGCAAATGTTGAATTGGATAGGTTTCTTTTTAAGCTGTAGAGCTTCTCAGAGCCAAGATGTAACAGGATAGCCACATGAGTTCCTTCCACATCTTCCCCAAGACACTTCTGCAAGTGGTCCGACTGTAAGCCCCTTAAGGGTAGGAGCTGTGTTTCGTGCACCAGCACTGAGCGCCAACCACCAAGTAGCATTCTGCAAATGCATGTCCACTAAATGAAGAAATCATTTCTACAGATTTTCAGAGTTTCTAAACAAGGGAAAATGCTGCCATATGGACACTGATGATTGTCCTGTAGTCCACCCCCAAAATGGTTGCCATGGTTCCCTTGTTTAAATTTCATGCCTGAGAACCTGACAAGAGGATTTCCTGAAGGAAAGGTGGCAATATTGGGTCTTAACTAAGCTCAAGGCCTAGACTGACAAGTATGGTCCTGTGCGTTAGTTTATAATGATGTCTCAGAATCACTTTCATAGAAGAAAGCTAGTAAAAACATCATCATCCAGGAGAATCCAAGATGGCGGCATAGGTAAACACCTACACTGCTGCCTCGCACAACAATTTTAAAACTACAACTAAAAGACAGAACGGACATCATCCAGAACCACAGGAAAGCTGGCTGAGTGTAAGTTCTACAGCTAGAAGGAAAGAGAGGGGCTCACAGAAACCCAGAGGAGCTGCAAAAAGCTGAGGTACGGAGACACGCTCGCTGAGAGAGCAGGTGCCAGAGTACCTGGCTGGCTTTCTCTGGCGGGAGGGAAACGGAGACTCCCAACGGCATTGAACCCCTTATCTTACGACACTAAACCCCAGATCCAGCCGAAACTCATATGGGGGGAGTTTGGACTGTGAAAAGGGAGAGGTGCACGGAGATTTAGGGGAGTCGCAAAAGATCAGAGGCCTGGTGGCACGCACGGCACTGCGCAGAGGACAGACTGCTGATTGTGCCGCTGGCTTTCATGAGTGGGTGGGAGACAGACCCTCCCAACTGTGCCACTTCTGAGTCCACTGGGCCCCTGTTTCGGGCGAAACCCTGGGGACCTAGACTCGTGTGGTCCTGGTGCGCAGGGGAGCTGGAAAGACAGCGGTTAGAGGCACTGCCGGTGCGCGCGCACAAGGACTGCTCCAGCGATTACCCAGTCACATGGAGGGCGGGGCTGACTGGAAGGCAAGGCGGTCCCTTAAGCCCTGAGACTCCACTCATCCCAAGCTCAACAGAGGCTTCTTTGGTTTTGCAAGTCTGGTATCATAAGGCTGAATTCAACACAGAAGTTCCCCCAGCATAGTGAAAATGCCGAGACAAGGGAAGGGATCAAAAACAAAAGAAATGGAGGAAAAAAACCGACTGAATATAGAGTTCAAAACCACGCTTATAAGGTTTTTCAAGAATATGCTAGAAAAGATGGATAAATGTATCAAGTCCCAAGAGGAGATGCGAAAGGACCAACTAGAGATGCAAAAGATCCAACTAGAGATGATGGATAAATTTAGCGAATCCCAAGAGGAGATGATAAAGGACCAACTAGAGACACTGACTGAAATAAAAACTATTATACAGAGTCCTAACAGCAGACTAGAGGAAGGCAAGAATCAAGTCAAAAATTTGAAATATAAAGAAGCAGAAAACACTCAACTGAAAAAACAAGAAGAGAGAAGAATCCAAAAATGTGAAGATAATGTAAGGAGCCTCTGGGACAGCTTCAAGCGTACCAACATCAGAATTGTGGGGGTGCCAGAGAGAGAACAAGATACTGAAAAACTATTTAAAGAAATAATGACTGAAAACTTCCCACATCTGGTAAAAGAAATAGACTTATAAGTCCAGGAAGCACACAGAACCCCATATAAAAGGAATCCAAAGAGGACCACACCAAGACACATCATAATTAAAATACCAAGAGCAAAAGACAAAGAATCTTAAAAGCAGCAAGAGAAAAACAGTTCATTACCTACAAGGGAGCACCCATACAACTGTCAGCTGATTTCTCAACAGAAACAATGCAGGCCAGACTGAAGTGGCAAGAAATATTCAACATGATGAATAGCAAGAACCTACAACCAAGAATAATCTATCCAGCAAAGCTATCATTCAGAATTGAAGGGCAGATAAAGAGCTTCACAGATAAGAAAAAGCTAAAGGAGTTCATCAACTCCAAACCAGTATTATATGAAATGCTGAAAGGTACTCTTTTAGAAGAGGAAGAAGAAAAAGGTAAAAGCCAAAAAATTATGAACAACAAATACATATCTATCAACAAGTGAATCTAAAAATTAAGTGAATTAAAAATTTGATCAACAGAAAAACTGGTGAATATAATAGAATCAGGAGCACAGAAAGGGAGTGGACTGATCATTCTCAGGGGGAAAGGGGTGAGGGGTGTTCAGGGAGAGACTGGACAAAAATCATACACCTATGGATGAGATCAATGGAAGGAAGGTAAGGGCAGAGGGAAGGGTGGGAGCTGGGTGGAGGGGTGCTATGGAGGGGAAACGAGAAACAAATGTAATAATCTGAATAATAAAGATTAAATTTTAAAAAAAGAGAGAGAAAAATCATCATCCAACAAAGTTTAAGGCTTTTACATGATTAATATTTTAACAGAATCTTGGTACAAACATTTCAACATATTTTCCAGCTTAGCTTCTCTATTTAATGCCCAAGTTGCTTAAGAACTCCATGTCAATATATAGTTCATACACCTCCAGGGAGCTTAAACGAGTGGGGAATTTTCTGAGTCAGATGTAGAAGAGAAGCCTAACGTTTTAAAACTTGTCTTTTAAGCTATTGAGTCACACATTTATGCTCAAATGTTAAATATCATTATTTATTATATCTTTGCAGGGAGTTCAGTTAGTTCCTTAATAAATCCAAACTATATTATCATGGTTAGAATCGTATATTCTTATAAATTAGGTAGTCAAAAGAATAGGCAGTACCATGATACACTAACATGAATGGCTGAGACTATCAAGTGGTAGTGAAGATAGGGAGAAACTGGAAACTCCTCCTACATTCTTAAGGGAATATAAAATTTTTCAGCTACTTGGAAAAACTATTTTGCAGTATCTACTAAGCATATGTCTTGTCTCTTCTCTCCCCTCTCTCTGTCTCTTTGTCTCTCCATACTTCCTTTTATATGAAGATAATAACTAGCAACATTAATCCAGAGAGTGATAAAAGTCACAATGGTGGTGCAGCAATAATATTGACTAGGAAAGGCATAAGTGGGCCATTCGTGGGGATGTAAATATTCTATATCTTAGTCTGAGGGTTGATTATATAGGTACGTACTTAGTAAAAAATGCATTACATTTTAAGATCTCTGTATACTTTAAAATAAACAAACAAACTGTCTACCTACCTGTCTATCAGTAGGTACCAGTAGGCAGCAAAAACTTATTTGCTCTCTACAGCAAATTTCCTCCAAGGTATAAATTTGATTCTGTTGCCATATTTTTGAATCTGGAACACTTTTGTACATCCTGAGTAATGCAAAGGCAGATGGGGTCCTTCCCTCCCAGCTTTGGTTTCGTTTCTATAGTTTAGAAGCTCATTTGCGAGAACCTCTCAGTCATACATTTAACAAATAAATGTTGAATGCCTGGTGTGTGCCAGACAGGTGCCAAGCTTTGAAGAAACAAAGATCATTAAGACCCAGTCCCTGCTCTTCAGTCTTGTGTGGGGGACAGAGATGGCAACACATGCTTATGGTCATACCACACATCCGCAGGGGCGGTAAGAGGCACGGGCTGTAAAGTTCAAGGAGCCACTCCCCCTCTCAGAATGTTCTGGAAGGCTTTCACAGACGGCATCACTAAGTCCTGCTTCTATTTTTGCCACCTATCAGAGTCCTCTTTATGGTTATTTAAGACGACCCCTCAGCACCTAAAGAATATCTTAAATACTTTGTATGATCTAAGTATTTTCTTTGATATCATTGTAATCATGTCATCGATCATACCTCAAAGCCCTCTCAATCTCAGGGATGAAAGCAGCTACCTGCCACAGATTTCTAGAAAGCAGCAGCATTCTTCGAAGTGTTTATAAATGGAAAAGTAATATTTCTTTGAATTAGTTCTGAGGTAAAAGCCAAGTTTTACCCAAACTGGAGGGTTAAGTTTTCCTTTCAAGTTGTGTTTGCATGCAATAACCACACTGGCCCGAGCACATGTGCAGCGTGAGCGCCCGAGCTTAGGTGAGAAGCCTTCCGCTGGTTTGATGTTCACACATGTATCCCTCCTGGTAGCGGATGTACCTAGAATTGCTCTGCAAAGTCCTCAGTAGTAGTGTGGTTCTTCTTAGAAACGGAGCTAATTTTAAGAGCAGCATTGCAACTCATCAAGAGCAAATGAATGTATATGCTTTATAATTATCTATTTAATTAAAAAGCAACTGAATGTATATGCTTTATGATTATCTACTTAATTAATATAACTATGGTCCCTGCAGTGAGCCTTTCCTTCCCTTTCACTCAGAGAAGATGTAAAGAGATTAAAAATTCTTTAAGTATAGAAATCCATTTTAGAAAGGAAAGATGGAGGAAATTAAAAAGAGGAAGAAAGGGCTCAAGATGGGCAAAAGACTTAAATGTAAGTTGTTTAACCGAAACAGTCCTCAAAGAAACTGTAGGCAGCAAAATGTCAGACATCTCACGTAACAAAATTTTCACTCACACAGCACCTAGGGCAGGAGAATCAAAGGAAAAAATAAACAAATGGGTCTAGCTCAAACCAAAAAACTTCCGCACAGCAAAAGAAACCAGCATCAAAATGAAAAGGGAACCCACTGTATGCCAATGATGCATCTGATAAGGGGTTAATTTCCAAAATATATAAAGTACTCATTTAATTCAACAAAAGGAAGGCAATCTAATTTAAAAAATGGAGAGGACTTAAGTAGGCAGTTCTTCAAAGAGAACATACAAATAGCCAACAGACATATGAAAAAATACTCAACATCACTAATTATCAGAGATGCAAATTAAAATGACAATGAGGTAGCCCCTCATTGGCTCAAGGGTCCCCGGTTGGATTCCAGTCAAGGGCTCAATCTCCAGTGGGGGGCGTGCAGGAGGCAGCCAATCAATGATTCTCTTTCATCACTGACGTTTCTATCTCTCTCCCTCTCTCTTCCTCTCTGAAATCAATAAAAATATATTTAAAAAATAAAATGACAATGAGGTACAACCTCACACCTACCAGAATGGCTAACATCAATAAATCAACAAATAGCAAGTGCTAGTAAGGATATGGAGAAAAAAGAACCCTAGTACATTGCTGGTGTGTATGCAGCCTGGTATAGCCATTATGGGAAGCAGTGTGGAGCAAGCATGTCAAACTCACCGCTGGTGGGCCACATGCCTCATTTACATGTGGCCTACCAACTGCCAGTTTGACACGCTTGGGAGTTTCCTCAAAAAAAATTAAATATGGAACTGACATTTGATCCAGTGATCTCACTTCAAGAAATATATCCTAGGAAACCTGAAACACCAATCAGAAAGAATATATGCACCACTGTGTTCATAGCAGCATTATTTACAATAGCTAAGATCTGGAAACAGCGCAGGTGCCCATCAGTAGATGAGTGGATAAAAAAGCTGTGGTACATTTACACAATGAAACAGTATGCAGCTATGAAAAGGAAGGATCTTTACCCTTTGAGACAGCATGGAAGGACCTGGAAAGTATGGTGCTAAGTGAAATAACCAGTCAGAAAGGTAAGTATCACATGATCTCAGTTATATGTGGACTCTAATGAACAAAATAAACTGATAAAATAGATCTAGAGTCATGAAAGCATGCAACAGACTGAGGATTCTCAGGGAGTGGTGGGGGAGGGGGTCGAATTTAACCAAAGAACTTCTATGCATAAATCCATGGGCACAGACAATAGTGTGGAGAAGGCCTGGGGAGGAGAGGGGTCAATGAGGAAAAAAGGAGAGCATCTGTAATACTTTCAATAATAAAGATTTTAAAAAGAAGAAGGAAGGGAAGAATTAAAATAAAAGAAGAAAGATTATAAAAGAAAGAGGACATAAGGGGTTAGGATACATGTTTCATATCAGACTTCTTCTGTGTTTTAGTAACTTTAAAACCAGGTAGTGAAATCCAGAGTGATGTCATCACATCTGCACTGAGTCTTCCCAAACCTGAGCGTTTCTTTTACTCTGGAACAATGATATAAAACGGTGGGTGAGAGTAGTCCGGGTCTCGAAAGGCTGTGTTTTCCATTCTCCTGCTTCCACACCTTCAGTCCTCTGTGCATTTTGCTCTTTTGTAAAGATAAGAAGGCACCTTCTTGTCGGCATAACTGGATTGGAGGGGGTGGGGATGGGGGTTGGTGTGAGGAAGTCTGACTTGGAGAACTGGTAGGGCGGTGATTTTGTTGCAGAGATGGGGAATACAAAAGGAGAACGTGTTTGGGAAGGAAGGAGTAGTGTTCTGGAAAGACAGCATGAAACATTTGTCAGCAGAGACGTGCTGTGCACAGACTACCAGACTCCAGGTCCGGCGCAGAGCATCGTGGGTAGGGAGGTTTCCCCTACCTCCACCCAGGACCCAGCCATTGGCACATCCACAGCCCTGATCCCTCAACTGGTGGCCGTCTTGGTGGAATCCTTTGGGCTACCATTATCCTAGAAAAAATAATTTATTTTTGTTCTTACCAGCTTTTCCATTAAACCTACATTGCTATGGAAATGATTGTTTTGGAAACACAGACTTTTTTTTAAAAAATTGTAATCAGGTTTTCAGGCAGGAAAAAAAAAAAAGAAGACGACGACCTGACCTGAGGTTATTCAGTCCCCATAGTGAGGAGAATGAACCTGATTTAGATAATCCCTGGTTCAAAGCCTGGCTCTGTCATTTACGAGGTGATCGGTCCTGGACAAGTAACTTAACATCTGTGAATGTCAGCTTCCTTCTCTTTAAAAATAGCATCATTGATACCTCATACCATTAAACTGACAATTATAAAGAAGTCAACCTAGCATAGTCCTTTACCTCGCCCATCGCTTTGCCCCAGAGAAAAGATCAGCAAAATCCCACAAGATTCCATTTGACATTTAATAGTTCTTCTCGGAAAGTACTTCCTTCTACCTAACCCTACTCCCTAATGCTGCCCAAGTTCTTTTCTCAATTGCGTCCTTTTTTGTTCGCAGTTTTAATCTTGTTAAACGAACAGCAGGAAGCATCCTGATCTTCAGAAGCATTTTTTCTCAGTGCTTCCCTTGAAAGCTGAAGGCACGGTAGACGGGGGGAGCTCCAGGACCCTCTGGAGACTTTACATTCATCTCTGGGAGCCCAGACGAGTTGGAAGTCGCCCAGTTGTCTTTCCTTTCTTGCATGGATCTCTGCGAACCTTTCTAGATGGAGATGGATAGCAGGAACTACAGGGCGAGAGTAGGTGTTGTCGTGTGAACTATACCTTGGAAGTTCCTTCCAGCTGAGGATCTCCAAACCCTTCCCATTTAAGGAAGGCAGAATTTTAAGATGGCGAATGTTTGAGCCTGAACTTAGACTTTAAAGCCATGCTTCCTTTACACTCATCACTTGCACTAACCATACGTCTTTCAAGGACTCATTCAGTAGGTTGACATGCAGCCTGTGTAAAAATGAACATAGTAATAACCAGGGAGAAAGTAGTCGTGGACATTAGAGACATTCATTTTCATAATAAGAAAGTTGATTTTTAAATTCTCTTGTCAATCTGAGTGATTATGTGGCCTCCCGCAGCATATAGGTTTTCTTAAAAGCTACAGCATTTACAAGGAAACAAGCCCTGTAGCCTGCCATGTCCTGTATTCAGAATAATTTTCATTTCTACTTATCTGTGAAGGTTGAAGGAATGTCTACAAATATTTGCTTGGTTTCTATGGCGAAGGCAGAGAGAGATCAAGTGTGTGATTGTTTAGTGTCAAAATCAAAACTATACTGTACTTCTAAAAAGAGAATGAGTTTGTTACTTGAAACATAATAGCAAGTGGTAACTATTTTAAGTTTCACAAGTTCAACATGAAATTTAAACAATACAGCCTGAAGAAAAACATGGGCCTTTTCAGGCATTTTAAAACTTCACGTTACAAAAATAAAATGGTCCTCACACTTTATTAAAAAGTCATCTGTTCACTGAAGACAGTGTAGGTGGACCTCTCAAAATGCGTGGTGTGGGGTTGAAGACATGACCGTGGTCTGTAAATGTATACTCTAATAGAAACCCCTGTGGCATGCCCGAAGTTATCCGTTCTAATCCTCCATCCCGCTGTCTGCTGGCTACCCATACGTTTACTAGAACATGCATTTATTTTATGTCTCCAATACACAGTGCTCTGTGAGGTGCTGGGGATGGAGAGTCCATTAGGAATGGTCTCCATCCTCAAAGGTCTGGCTTTGGGTCTGATAGGCAGTAAGTACATGATGAATGGGGTGCAGAGGGGTAAGGGCTGTGATACATGTAATTGGAGAGGACTAGGCAGGGAAAGGTTCACAAGAATTAAGAATGGTGCTGCGAGAGAACATTCCAGAGAAAGATCTCAGCATGTGGGAAGGCCGTGAGACATGACACAGCTCGCATATTTAAACAACCATAAAGCCTCTGAGCGCTTTCCTGTGAAGGAGGAAAAGGTGATAAAACCAGGGAGAGAGATGGGAGCTAGAGATGAGGGCATTGTGAGTAAATTGGACTTGAACTTGACCTTAAAAGCTTTGGAGAGTGGGTGAGGATTTTCAGCTGGAGTGTGGTGAGCCCAGCTTCAGATTCGGTAAAGAGGACAGAGAGGAAGGAGACAGACTGTAGGAACACACCCCAGAGGAAGCTGTTGTGCCAGCCAGGGGAGCATGGGGTTAGCAGGACCTGGGGACCTCTTTCATCGTGGACATGAGTGGGGAGCCTGAGTAGGTGGTGATTTTGCTTGCAGAGAGAGAATCTAAGAAAATCAAGTGTCAGAGGAAAGACAGTTCCCCATTTTGAAATTCAAGTACCTCAGGGAGTAGGAAGTGCTGATGTGAGGAGACGGTTAGAAATGTGGGTCAGACCTTACAGAGAGTATGGACTTCGGGGCACCCACATAGGATGCTCCCCAGGGATTGTGCTTCACATAAGAAAAGTAACTGCCTGAGGATCCAGCTTTAGAGAAAACAATTATTTTAAGGGACTGGTGGATGAAGAGACCTCCAAGGAGTTACTGGGAAAGTAGCAGGAATACTAGCAGGGGATCCTAGCGGTCTGCACTGAAATCACACACAGACCCTCCTCCCGGCTCCCAAGTAGTCTTTCAGGTAGACTTGAAGGGAATCAGAATGAGCTGCCCAGGATGGACAGTGGCTTTGCGATGGCAGCGCAGCCAATGCTAGACTGCCTTGCTGGGAGGAAATCAAAGAGTTCAAGACGCTGCCTAACCTTTCTCCCTCTCCTTCTCTCTCAACTCTGCCTAGTCTTCCCATTGGCCAAACCCAACAAGGTAGATACAGGCCCACCTCCCAGGGTAGACACCATTCGGAGACGCAAAAGGATGTCGCCATATAATAAGGATGATTCAGATAATATCTACAAAGTCCATTCAGGTTCTGGCTTAAAAGGGTACATGAATTTAAAAAAAAAACAAAACACTATTAAATTGAATATTAAGTAGGAGTGGTTTCCTCTGACATATACTTGAGTCAGAGTTGGCCTTGGCTCTACTTTATCTTATACTGTTATTGATTTGGTTGAAAAAATTGTGAATAGAGATCAAAGCACTTTAAACAGATACATCCACTTGTGTAAATATCCTTGAATGTGTCTCCCCTCTCCCCCGCCCCCCCCCCCCACCGGGGCTTCCGCTCCCCCTAGGATTGCCAAATCCATTCACCGCCTCTAGAGGCTGTTAATACATGTAATGGTTGTTGTAAACATCGAATTTGCTTTGGTTCCAGCTGGCTCCAACCCCCAAACTCTGTCCATAGTTCCTATTGTTATCTTTGCTTATTAGATAACTGCATTGTTATCATGAGAAGCCACCTTTGTCATAGATTTCCAAATGTTGATCTTTATACATTGCAATCATTGTTTCCCTCAACATGTTTTAAACTTACCCTTATATTTTTGTTTTTAAGGATATTTAAAGCTGTAAAATATAGAGAACTTTTAGGTGGAAGTTCATTACACTGTCGAAAACTTATTTCCTGCACTAAAATCTCAAAGTATTTCTACCGGTTTTGTCCGTTCTTTATAAACCGTGAAGATAAAAATGAATACGTTTGCACATGTGTGACTTAAACTACTTTTATGTTAAGCAGTCTTCCATTTTAGAGGCACAGAAGTATAATGATTCCTAAGCAAACAGAATTTATTTTGTACTGTCAGGGAAAATTGTTACAATTTGTCCTCAAAAACTTGGAATGTAGGCATCTTAAATTCCAAGAAATTACAAAAATTGTCATCATTTGAGATATTTTAAATTACAGTGGCTTCAAGTGAGGATTTAAAGGACACAGGGTTAGAGAATGTAGAGCAGCCACATAAATTAGGAAATTAAAACTGGGAAAGCTCTCTTGATTTATGAGGTAATATTACATAAACTAAGGAACAACTAATAGATTTATATCTATTGCAAAAGGTAGTAACTTCTTATTTTTAAATGTAGGCCTTCAGTGTTGTTGGAGTTATCTTCTTAGCGAATTAACCAAAAATGTAAGTCTTGTACGGGTCATACTTTGTTTTGGAATTTAAGCATGTCAAATTCCACAAAGATTAAACCAAAACGATGTCTCATTAGACAAATACTGATAGTTCAAATAGACCGTAAACATAAACCTAATTAATAAATCTAATTTCTCTGATTTTGTTACAAAAGTTTACATACACAAGAGACCAAACAAAAATCTTGGGAATACCCAAGAGGTTTTTCAATCTTAAGTTTCATGAAAATTATTAAATGGGAATTCGATGAATAAATGTCATGCCATACAGAGCACTGTTGTAAATCAGAGCTGAATAATAGAAACCCTTTGCTTAAACCCTTTTTTTTTAAGTAAATCTTGTTAACCCCAAAGTATATCTGAAGTTTTTGAAATTTGCAAACCCTTTTTAAAGGTTCACATTAAGTCTTTCCAGGTAAATTAAAATATTTTCCTGTTAGTTATGTGATCCCAACCTAACCTGTACATTGGCCTATTGATTTGTGGGTGTTTAAAATGCTGACTTGAAGGGGCTGTGCAGGATGTTGAGGAAGGAGCACAAGGCTGAAGTCAGACAGTCCCGACAAGAATCAGCCCTTTCCTATCTCGTCTCCGGTCATAGTACTCAACCCCTCTAGCATTCCGTTTTCTCAGCTAAAAAATGCGCCTGCTGACGACAGCACCTGACTGGCCTTGCACCTCTGCAGTTGTTATGCAGCCCCTCTTTTCCTTCCAGCTCTCTGCCACCGTGGTTCTGTGTCCGCTGGGCTTTCAAAGCATGATGCCTGTGTGCCCTGGCAGACAGTGTTGTTTGCCTGTATGATTACTACATTTACACCCACATGAGCTGTTCATAAAAATCAGAATGTGTTTCACACCTTTATTTATCCGCACAACAGTGTATCACATAACACATTTGTATGTGAGCAGGAATGAGCAGGGTGAAAAACTAGCTCATTTTTTTATGGCTGACTAATATACCTCTGTTGGAAATTATTGTGGAGTAAGCACCCTTGTGAGTACCTCTTTGTAGACTAGGATGGCTATTTCTGGAGGATAAATTTCCACAAGTAGAACTCTGGGTCAGGGACATGGACACTGTTAAGTTTATGCACAATGTCAGATTGTCCTCTAAAAAGATGGTGCCAATTCACGATGTGAGAGTTTTCCCGTGTCATGGCCAATCCTGAGTGGTGTCATTCTCTCCATTGCTGCCACTCAGGCCTTTTATTGTGACGGCTCTCTTCCTTTTCTTCCTTTTCTTCCCTTTCTTCCTTCCTTTCTTCCTTTTAATGAGATTGGGTCGCTTTGATCATTTTTTCTTCTTGTAAATTATCTTTCATATTTGTAATCTATTTTTCTGTTGTATTATTTTATTGATGTAATTAGTTTTAGATGTTTGGTCCCAGTTTGTCATATGTCCTTTGCCTTTCTTTATAGTGTTTGCTGAGGAGGCTTTCAGTTTAAATAGCTGGCTCCATAAATCTTTTCACCTTAGGATTATAGATTTCCCATCATGCTAAAATAGACTTGCACACCCCAAGGTCTTGGTCTGTTTTCTCCCAGTACATTTTTCTAGCTCTGCTTCTTAGTTCTTTCACTCTGTATCCGGTTTCTTCTTAATGGATTCTTGTAGATGGTGTAAAGTAGGTATCAAACTTATTCTCTTCCAAATGGAAGACCAGTGGTCTTACTTTCCCCTGTTGAAGTATATTTTCTCTCTCAGAGGACATAAGTACCTATAAGAACTTTAAATCCTTTCAACATGTGAGTCTCTTTCTGGAACTTACTCTTTTTTTAATCTGTTGGACCACCATTTTATTTGTGGTTCCTTAGAGTATATTTTGGTAACAGAGAGCAAATGCCCTTCATCCTCATTTCTCAAACTATGAAGCATTATTCAGTCAGAGGTGCCTTATTTTCTAAATTAGATTTCTGAACAAAATCATTGGATTGTCTTATATTTTTTACGTGTTAATATATGAGTGACTACTATCTTTATAATAGGGCTTTTCCCCATTTTCGTCATGAACTGTCTTCCCATTTTATTTTTTTATGTTCTTTAACAATAATGTACTACTTTAGTTATATAAATAACACTTTCCTTAATTCCTCAGTGTTTTACATTTTTGTTACTATTATGGATAGGATCTTTTTTTCATTATATTTTGTAACTGACTTATTAGGATTTGTGTATTTATTTTATATTTTATGTCTACCATACCATCATCTAAATTCTTCTTATCATAATAGTATTTTTCTTGTCATAAATTTTATTTACCAAAAACATAGGCCAATGTGTATCAGGCAGAAACTCTTAGAAACACAAGGAAATTCTGAGGAAAGGAAAAGAAAAAATCATATTCTTTTTTAGAGTTTGTCAAATAAAATATAGGAAAATATAAGGATTTTGTTAATAAAGAACTTTATACTTAAAAGTTTCCCTTATATCTTATGGAACAAAAACCAAGTATGTGGATAGTTATTAAAAAAACAAAAATAAATTCTACCAAGTGGAAATTGAAAAGATTACATTCTTTGACTATGATGCAGTAAAATTAGAAATCCAGCAATTAAAGGATAACCATAAATGATGATTAATTTTTATGGAAATTTTATGACCATATGGAAATTTTAAGACACTTTTCTAAATAATTTATTCTTCAAATTAGTTTACTTTTTAAAGAAAAAATTATAGATTATTTAAAGATTTCATATCTTTAAATTACATGTTACTCAAAGATTAACAAGATAGAAATAAAACTCCATGTCAGTTTTTTAATAAATTATATAAATTGACAAACCTGACTGATATAAAGCAAAAACAAAATATACAACATTAAAATCATATTTTTCTAAGAAAATTAATGATATTAAGAAACACCATGTACAAAATTAAAACCAATACATTTTAAAATCTAAATTAAATATTTTTATAGGGAATTTTGTTGTCATTAGTAAAATTGATTCAAAAGAATTTGAAACTAATTACCAAGAAAACATTCACAAGAAAGATTCAGACCCAGATTCTAAGAAAGATCCAGAACCAGATGGTTTTATAAGTAAATCCCTTGAAGGAATTGATTATTACATTGTTTGTAATATTTCAGAATATAGAAAAAGATGGAAAACTTGCGTATCCCTAATATTAAAACATGCAAACTCAACACAAAAAACAAAACTATGGATCAGTCTCACTTATAAATATGCTAAATTAATAGTAGCAAATAGAATTCAAGAAACTATTAAAAGGATAATGAACCATGATTAGGAATGAGTTGTTCTAAGAAGGCAAGGACGATACATATTAAGAAATTTATTAATGTAATCAGTATATTAGAATAAAACGGAATGGTCATTATTAAAAACATTTTTAAGACATTGGATCCATTTTGAGTATTACCTAAATTTTAACAGGAATGGAAGCAGCCTGTTGCTCAGTTGGTTGGAGCATCATCCCATGCACCAAAGGGTTGCTGGTTTGATTCCCAATTAGGTCACATACCCAGGTTGTATGGATTTGATCCATGGTGGGGGCAAGTATGAGAGACAACTAATTTCTCTCCCACACTCCCTCTTCTCTCTAGGAAAAAATAAAAAGGAATGGAAGGGAACTTCTTAAATATATCAATATTGTTCTTATTTTAAGTTGTTTAAATATTTAAGAATTGTAATTAGTATCGCAGAAATGATTTGGGATGGGTAATCAATCAGAAAGCACAGCCTTTTTAGAACAGCCTAAAACAATGCAATATTCAGATTGAACTTTTCATCTTATATGATGCTTGATTTTATTTCATATTGAGGTGAAAAGATAAGTGTGTGACCTCACAATGTCTGTGTATGTCTCAAAGCCACTCAAGTGGAACTTTATGGACAGTTTGCACCTGCATTTCTGTTGACAGTGCATCAGAGAAGTAGGGAAGGAAGTGTTTTCCAGCTAAAAATATTAGTAAAGCAGAAATTAATTATAACTAAAAACTAGAGCTCAGAATTGGACACTCTACTCACCAAAAGTAGTGAGAACTTTCTTTTTTGGGGAATGACTGGTAATTGAATTTTGCCCAATTATCTTCTAGGAATGATTGCCTTGAAGTCATTAATTTTACATTTGTTAAACCCCAATTGCAACGCGCACAGTATTGTAGTAGACATAACAATGGATAAAATTGGGTCCACACCCTCTAGAATGAACCATAGTGTTTATGAACTATGTTACAAGGTATGCGTTTCAGATGGCAGTGGTGTCAGAAGATAATTGCATCAAAGCTGGGCTTTGTGGACTAAGTAGAATTTCCCCATGTGAAGAGGAGAAAGAAGAGCATTCCAGCCTAGGAGAACAGTATTAACAAAAGGACAGGGGCATAAACTGTAAGATGTGTGTGTCATTGAGAGGTGCTTAAACCTAGCCCAGGGTTAGGGTTTCCTGAAGAAATTTTTATTTTAAAAAAAGGAAAAAAAAAACTCCAAGGGCCCCACCCATGGAGACCTTAACTCAGTGTGGTCTCATATGTTACTCAATTCTAGAGAATATGGACAGACTATGGGAGATGATGCTGGAAAGATATGTTGGAACCAAATGATAACTGAGTAACATTGTTTTGGTATTGTGGATCCGTTTTGTTTGTTTGTTTGTTTTCTTTTTTAATTTCTATTTCATCGCTACTATCTCTCCCTTAGATATCAACCAGCTATTCCTTAAACCATGGGTGGAGAACCATTTTTCTGCCAAGGGCCATTTGATTATTTATAACATCATTACAGGCCATATAGAATTATCAACTCAAAAATTAGCCTGCTATGTTTAGTCAAACATTTAATTAACTCACCCCTAAGGCCTTGGCAGGGCCAGACCAAATGATTCCATGGGCCTTATACAGCCCTTGAGCCAGACATTTCCCACCCCAGCCTTAAACCAAACTTGACTCCTTGCGTGAATTCAAAGCAAACATGCTAAATGAGATGAAGAAGAGGAACCAGTCAAGAATCTCGTTAGATAGTGCTATATTATTACCCTAAAACTTAAAACAACCACCATTTTATTATCACTCACAATTCTGTAGGTTGACTGGATTCAGCTGGGTAGTTATCCTCCTCCAAGTGATGTGGCAGGGAACACAATCTAGACTCCAGATTCAACTTGGTGAGAACATCAAGATAGTCCACTCTTATTGCTGTTAGTTGAGATCTCAGTTGAAGCTGTGGACCGGAACATCTTGTGGGCTTCTAACTGCAAGGCAGCTGGGTTCCCAGAGGAAGCATCTCAAGAGCAAGCATTGTTAATAAAGAACTTTTAGATGGTGTTCAGGCCACCAGGTTCAGGCTACCAGAATCCCTGTGACCTAGCTTTGTGAGTCTCAGATTTCATTTCTACTACCTAAGGCCAGCTCAGATTCAGGGGAAAGTGGAGTAGACACCATCCCCTGATGAAAGAAGCAGTGTGTGCATACAAGGAGAGAAGGAAATTGATGGCAGTCAGTTTTGGAGACTTATGACTGTAATCTTAATGTGCCAAATCCTCTACCATCAAACTTCTTAAAGCAGAACATCAGGAAATGTAGATAGACATCAACAAAAATACAATTAGACAAAACAATAAGTAAGGATAAAAGGAATGTGAATAATATAAAAACCTTATGTAGTAGATATGTGTGTTACATTTCTTATCTGACAGTAAAGAATGGTACACCTTCATTTCAGGCATCCATAAAATGTCTGCTCCCCCCAAAAAGAAGCCTTGAACCCGTATGTGTTCCTATAAATTCAAAGCCTTAATAATATGCTTTCCTCATCTCTCAACCTGGTAGAAATAATTACAGTTGTGTTTCATCTGTTATTATACAGTGCTCTGTATCAAGTGGGGTTCTTCCCATTTCAGAATCCCTTCCTCTGGGAGAATTTTTTGCACATGGTATAAACAACTGGGTTACACATGTCTCTTAAGTTCTTACTTTTTTAAATTTGTTTTCTGAAAAGATCAGCATTGAAGGAGGCTTTATTTTAATTCCCTAGTCTCATGATAAGAGTTTTGACTTATCCAAGGTGCTCTCTAGACTTCAGAGTCACATCCAGCAGTCACTGGAATCATCTTCTAACTTCCCAGCAATGCTGACCTGGGAACTGAGCTGCAGTTATTGCCATTACATGTTTCCCATGTATTGTTTTTGTAAGCCCCTTAAGAAAAAGGTAATCACTTTAAAGCTTTTTTTTTTTTTTGAAAGTCTTTGCTTTGCTCTCTGAAATGCACATATTGTAACCTCCTAGAAAGACAAGGTAGGAACCCAGGTTGTGGTGGTGATGTCATTTCCTGGCCTGTCAAGCGATGAGTCCTCGTTACCTATGGCTTCTATCGCAGTGTCCCCATCTGATCTTTCGGAATTGAATCCTGGCATTGAGCCACCCCTGATGAGGGATAATCAAAGCAAACAGCCACCTCCCTCAGTAACTCCCGGCCCCTTTGCCATTGCAGGTCGTCACGCTGTGGTACCGGGCCCCCGAAGTCCTGCTGCAGTCCAGCTACGCCACCCCCGTGGACCTCTGGAGTGTCGGCTGCATTTTCGCAGAAATGTTCCGTAGAAAGTAAGAAATACCTTTGTTTCCCTCTCTTCCTTGGAAAGAAACTTGCTGGGTCTTGGGTCATGTAAGGGGCAGCACAGTCTTTCTGTTTCATGGAGGGTCCCAATTCCCAGATCCACCTGCTTCAGGCTGCCATGACCAGGCCGGCCCTGAACCCCCTCCTAGTCCTGATGGCATCCTGTTGTCTGACTGTACCTTCCAGCTCTTAGGAACTCTGTTTGGAAAAACACGCTATAGTACAATTTGTTTTATTTTTGTTGGTGATAATAGGACAGACACAGTGTACATGAAACATGTTATGGTATTTTTTAGTGAGGAAATAGCTTCAAGGTGGACTGTGTCCACAGGAGCAGGACCTGGGCTAAGTATGTGGAAATTTTGATGGTGAGAAAAAACACACAATGTTGAGGCTGAAGAGGAACAGGCAAGGAAGATGTCGACAGTATTTCAGAATGCTTTAAATGCTGTCATGGGGAGGAGAGACCCGGCATATTTGGGCAGGAGAGTGAGCAGAACGAGAACTGAAGATGTTAAAATTACAGAAATAAAGATTTTTGCTCAGAAGGGGAGCTGGGGGGAGGGGGGAATCTAATGAAGAAGAGGTTGGGGTTCGTGAAAATAGTACATTCTCATTAGGTATCTAAGAAGAGGCAGGACTACCACCCAGAGGTGTTTTCAGTGGAATTCACAGAGTGGGTGGGTGGGATGACCTCAGGGTTCCTCTGACTCTGAGAGTCTGTGATTTGTTTGATTTTCAGGTTCTAAGAAATAATCAAACATACAATGAAGATCTGCCAGGAAAATAATTCTTACCTAGGTCCTCAATTCAGCCTGGTCAATTGTGATCTAATCTCTCCTTGTTTTCTAATTTTTACTTCCATGGGGAAATACGAGTTGAGAAGCTGAGTATATATTCCCATTGGACATGTAATGTTCAAAATGAAGCTACCTGATCGCTCACAAGAAGTGGTCAGCCATCGTTTGTTTGCTTGCTTGCTTTGCTTGCTTGTTTGAACCAAATGAAGTTTTGTGCATATAATACATTTTGAGACCTATTTCTATAACTCACCAGATTTTTCTGTAGCTCACAAGAGGGCATCATGCCAAGGAGATCAAAGTACACAGATGTTCAATGCAGGCCTACTGTGTGCCAAGTTTAGGATCAAACCTCTTCCATTACGTTATCTTTTTATTCCACACAATAAGAGACAAGTGAGGTATTGTGGTAAATTTGTCTAATGTCAAGCAGCTTTAAAGAGAAAAAGTAGCAGGAGTACAATTCCAAAATTACTCTATGAACTCTAATCCAATGTTGCTTTTCTACCAAAGAGGAAAGATAAAGCATAATATGGAATTCAGCTGCAGTGTTTTGCCAAACAGGCTGCACACAGGCATACATCCTTTTATTGAGCTCACAGATGTTGTTGTTTTTTTCATCTTTATTGTGGAAAGTATTGCATATGTCCCCTTTGTTCTCCCATTGACCCCTTATAGCCCTCCCTCACCCCCTGCCCCAGGCCTCTGCCACCCTATTGTCTGTGTCCATGGGTTATGCATACAAGTCAGATGTTGCTTTTTGTTTACAAATTGAAGGCGAGACCTTCTCACCAGCAAAAAAAGATTATGACTCGCTTTACTGGCAATACTCCGTTTATGTAGTGGTCTGGAACTGAACCACAGTATCTCTGAGGTTTGTCTGAAGTGGTTTTGGAAGCGTGGTCCTTGGACCAGCAGCATCAGCATCACTGGGGACCTGGTGGGAAACACGGATTCTAAGGCCCCACCCCAGAACAACTGGATTAGAAGCTCTAGGCAGAAGGCCCAGCAGCCTGTGTGTTAACAAGCCCTCCAGATGATCCTCACTCCCCCTCCATGGTAAGAACCACTGTGTTGGATGACGGGATCACCAGGGATGGGCAGTCTTTAAATCCGGGGTGGGGAACCTTTTTTCTGCCAAGGGACATGTGGCTATTTATAACATCATTCACAGGCCATACAAAATCATCGACTTAACAAATTAGCCTGCTGTATTTGGTCAAATGTGTAATTAACTCAACCCCTAATGCCTCTTGGCCGGGCCAGACCAAATGATTTTGAGGATCTTATGTGGCCCGTGGGCCAGACGTTCCCCACCCCTGCTTTAAATGTTCGGCTTTCAGATTCTCCTTTGAAAATCTGATTCTTTACTGGGCTTTGGCCAGGCATTCTTGTTTTTTAAAGTGCCTCATGTAATTCTTTTCATCAGACACGTGTGGAAAACATTGGGTTAAAGGCTTATGGTCAAAACAAGGAATAATTTTCTGTCAATACTACAGAGTGTGAGTTAGGACTGTCCTTCTAGTTAATCCCAGGAATGACTTGGTGTAGCTGGGAATTGATCAGAGAAATGTTTATTGGAATTGCATTTGTATGTCAAGAATTGTCCTCAAATGTAAAGACTGAGTCATTTTGTGATGGCAGGAGAGTGATTACTTATTTTTCAATAGTACAAGACTTGAACACCACTCATAATTGATGACAAAACCAATTTTCTTATGAAAAATGTGAAAAGAAATATACAATTTAAGCTATAGTATAGTGTTAAACATTCACTAGTAAGGAATTTGCTGTATTTGTAAATATAGATAGTCACCCCCGATGGAAATTTACAACCCAGATTTTCATTTTTTATAGTGTTAATACATTTCCCCAATAAGTTGGTAGAATACTAGTAGATTGGTAATCTGGTTCCCAGGCTAGCTTGCAGAATCCTATATAACCTACAACATACATGAATCATTATTTGTACTACTTCATCAAAACCTATTTCCTATTTATTACATTTTTTTTCATAGGGGAAAATCCATTGTATGTTCCAATCCAAAATGACAGGATTGTGTTCTCATCCTAACCTTGGGCCTGGGAAGGGGGACTCAGAGAAAGGCTTCTTTGATAATAGCAGCAACTGGCTGCTTCAGTTTGCCAGGAAATTGAGATATTGGGTAGAGACCCATTTGCACTTCAAATGTGCACAAAAGAAAGCCTTACACAGAAATAGTGAACTGAGAAATAATTGCCTCTAGGGGAAAACAATATCAGATTCCAGGTCTGTGTGCCTTTAAAACTGAGCTGGAATGAAGCAGGGCCTGCCACACACCCTTCCTGGGGAGGACACCTTGTCTCCTAGATAGTTCCTGTCAGTTTGGCTGTGACCTTGCATAGAGTCATGGGATTTGACCCTTGTTCCTGCTCAGTTCAGGTTTTGGCATTTCCTGTGATAACACTCAGATATCAGAATATGCATGCTTCTTACTTATGCCAGATGTGTTCTGGAGTCCATCTTTCAACTTGACCTGGTTCTGACTTGACTTTTGATTTAGTATTGACCCACATGTGGAGTGTCCAGCTGAAAAATCATAAGCTATAGATCCTAAAAGCAGACTTCCATAATTTTGTCATCTCTTCATGGTTTTTACCATATTCTTATGACAACAATAGATACTTAATTTTTTACCCTAAACCATTATTTTTATATTTAGGCTCATCTAAGTAAAAGTACATAAAATCACAGATCCGATGAGCCAGTTATTTATTCATCTAATATTCACTAAAATATATATAGTATAACTACTAAAATTATTAAGAAATCTAGTCCAAGTCCAATCCCTAAAATGATTTCCAACATGTCACATGTTGGAAACCCCGTAACAGGTGTTTTTCATTTAGTCTACAATAAATTTATTGAGTGGTTACTACATATGCAAGACCCTTCTCTAGGGGATTAACTTAAATCTTGGTGGGGAAGAAAGGCATTGCATACCCGACTAGTTAATTAACCAGAGCTGGGGTAAAAGCTCTGAAGATGTATAGAGTTCTAGAAATGGGGATAATGAGAAGACTAGACGGGAGTCTAGCGGGGTGGGGGGAGACATTTCTTAGTGGAAGGCTAGAAGTCATGATTAACCTTCCTTCCAGGTCATACAAGGTTCACCATCCTCCATAACTAGTGAGAAAAAAGAAGCTAAGGGAATAACATGGGTCTGTCATGAGGCAGACCCAGGGCTGGGCCCTTCCCTTGCTTTATCTCATTAAACTCACATTCATTCTGAGGACTGTTATCCAGTTTCCAGATGGCAAAGTAGAGCCTTTCCCCAGGAGGATAAAGAATGTGCTCATGGCGCACAGATCTCAAGTGGCTGAACCATATTTGAACCTGGGTCTGCCTGACTCTAACCTTTGATTTTTCCACTCTGCCATGTTTCTGCTCTTGCTGTTGTTTTACTTATTAGGCCATATTTTTTTCTGGAATGTTCTGTATGTTATTTCAATGTAACAGCAATGATATTTTAGAGAGGTCAAGAAGCAAACCAGACATTTAATAGCTTTGATTTCTAGTCTCTTCTATATTGCAAAGGTTGACCAGTTCTCTGTGATATTAAGGGATGCGTGACTTCTATTGTACAATGAAATACCTAGAAAAAGTGAACTCAGTAAAAAAAAAAAATCTTAGGACAGATGGTTGACAAAGAGCCAGAGAGTTTAAATACCATCTGTCACTATTATCTGGGTTTAATAATTGCCCACACTGGACCACAGTAGCATTCTACAAAATAGAGAAGAGCTGGGGGTTTTTTTATCTCCCTCCTTCAGTTGTTCATGGATAATCCAACTTTACTCCACATTGAGTTATGTTTTAATGCTGAAAAACATTGCTACAACTGTGGTCAGAAGACAAGTAGCCAGCTTGAAGGATGGGATTGGATGGATAGAAGGACAAATGGATGGATGGGTGAGGTAGATTGATTTTTTTTAACTTCATGGCAAGTTAATTTCACAATTGTTAACTCTACAGATATCTATCGGTTACCTTGTGATCCTGTCAGATCTGTTGTCTGTGGTTTGAAAGCTGTGAGGTTTTCCAGGTTACAGCAAAGTCTTAAAAAGAAAATACACATTTAAAAAATAAAACATGCTACTAATTCGTTGAATGTGGAGATTGTGGTAAACAGATAGTAATTCTTAGAAGTTCTGCGTTGCCAACACTACTGATCCCTAGCTAAGAAATGCCAAATGCCAGCAGGAAGAAAATAATAAATACAGTCACTGTTTGAAAGAAAGAAACAAGGCTTATGGTTATATTATCCAATGTATGGTGGCCTGTCTAGGCTTATTGTCATTGGTTTCTATGAATTAAACACCCAGTGGTTGAGAAACTAATATTAAAACTGTCCTTTGTGGCTGAGCAAATGTCTTTAAAATGTCACTGAGTGGCTTGCCAATTTTCCCATTGGTTACGGTGCTGCTGTTTCTCCCTATGTGAGTGTCTCTTTAAAGACCTAAACTAAATGAGTACCTTTCCAGCTGACCTGGACACCAAGGCACCAGAAAGCAAGCCCTGGTCTGTGAGAGGAAACTCATCACCTCGTGGTCAGCACATGTGTGTGGAAACCAAGGCACTCAGCTGGACCTCGCGATTTCTTATCTCTTCTTGGATATTTCCTGGACCATTGTTCTCATTGGTTTCTCTCTCTCTCTCCCCCTCTCTCTCTCTCTCTCCCCCCCTCTCTCTCTCTCTCCCTCTCTCTCTCCCCCTCCCTCCCACCCTCCCTCTCTCCTTCCCTCCCTCCTGCCCTCCCTCCCTCTTCCCCCTGGAAAAGAACTGATCTTGGGTGAATAATGCATGCAGGGGAAAGAATAAATTAGTGTTTTTTAATTTAATCAACATTGACTTCTCTTCTTCTTAATGTGTATCTTACTTTCACATGGATTTAAAAAATACACTTGTTCTGACGACTTACACTGAGAAGCCACCGATAGGCCTGACATCTCCCTACTGGGGCAGGTGTGCTGCCCTCCAGCTCCCCAAGCCCGTGCCTCTCCTGTCTGACGCCTGGGTCTGCCTGTTTTGTCTTCTTTTTAAACTAGATTTTCTCTTTTTAGTCCTCTTCCTGCCATTCCTCCATCGTGTCCTTCCCTCCAGTTTCCCAAGTCATGGCTTTCCTTTTACTGACAATTACTGTCCCCGCCTACTTCCCAAGGTCCTGTTTCTGTGCTGAGCAACCCTCTTCTCCCTCCCCTGGCTCTCAGCTTGAATCCCTTCCACTCTGCCTCTTGGAGTCCCTGTCCTGGGGTGTAGGTTGCCCTCCTTCCCTGAACTTTTCCTCACAGTTGCCTTCTTCAAGGTCACTACATCCAGGCGTTATCCCTCAGAAGGGAATTGGGATATTCTAATCCATCCAAGCCATCTGCTGCTAGTGGGCACTGTACTGCCAGAGCCTCTCAACATTTTGCCATCCTCTCCTACCCCCTCTCCCCAGTCTTGATTTCAACACCTGTCATATTCAGAACCTGTGATTTTTTTTTTTAAGTAGAACTACATATAGGGATAGAAGCAGTGTTCCTGATGGTACTGAGGAGACCGCAGTTTGAGGGTCCTGAGTGACTCAGCTTATACACTCCCAGTCCCCCAGCTCGTACTTAAGCATTCAGTGACCCTCTGATGAACTCATGTCCACTGCTCCCTTCTCAGGGGCACTGCATCTCAGAGGTCATTATCATCCAAATGCTCCACGTTTAAAAGAAAGCTCTGCTTTCAGACATAAGTAAGGGCAACTGGAGCACACATGTTGGTTTAGCATTGCCTTCGGGGCTTTGGTGGGCATGTCTCCTCCCCTCCAGCTCCCCTCTCTTCATCTCAGACTCGGTCCCATGCTACAATTCCCTCCCTGTCCATCCCTTATGCCCCAGTCTCTTCCCACACTCCCAAGCCAGCATTTTGCCTCATCTCTACTGTAGCTAATTGAGGTGAGTGAGGCTATCCCAAGTGAGTTCCTCAATGTTCCTTCTTTCAACTCAAATATCTCTATTCATCTTCATCCTGTCCTGTTTCTGAGAAGGACACCTTCTCCCTCCTTCCCAGGCAAATCCCTCAACCTGTGATCTTGATCCTACTCTTCTTCTAGACCAGTGGTTCTCAACCTTCCTAAGGCCTCGACCCTTGCATACAGTTCCTCATGTGGTGGTGACCCCCAACCATGAAATTTTGCTACTGTTATGCATTGTGATGTAAATATCTGCATTTTCCGATGGTCTTAGGCGACCCCTGTGAAAGGGTCGTTCGACCCCCAAAGGGGTAGCGACCCACAGGTTGAGAACCGCTGTTCTAGACCCTCCCCCATCCATTATCTCCCCATGTCATAGTTTATCCCTCCATTCTGGAAGAGACCTCACTTCTCTTTCAGTGCCTGCAGACTTTCTCCCTCCTTCATGGAAAAACTTCTTAAAAGAATAGTGTTTCTACATGCAGCTTCCACTTCTTCACCACTTGTTCATTTCTTAAGTCTTTCCAATGGTACAAATAATGCATCATATTTACGGGGCACTTGCTATGAGCTAAGCACTGTATTCGGTGCCTTAAAATATAATGTGAGCCATCCTGTAATTTTAAATGTTCTAGGAGCCACATTTTTTAAAGGCTTAGTTTATTTTTTTAAATATATTTTATTGATTTTTTAACAGAGAGGAAGGGAGAGGGATAGAGAGTTAGAAACATCGATGAGAGAGAAACATCATTCAGCTGCCTCCTGCACACTCCCTGCTGGGGATGTGCCCGCAACCAACGTACATGCCCTTGACAGGAATTCAACCTGGGATCCTTGAGTCTGCAGGCTGATGCTCTATTCACTGAGTCAAACCAGTTAAGGCTAGGAGCCACATTTTTAATGGTAAAAAGAAACAAATAAAATTAGTTTTAATAGTATATTTTATTTAACATAATATGTCCAAAATATTCTTATTTCAACATGCACTAGGTATAAAAATTTGAACAAATGTGAACTGACCGCATTTCAAGTGCTCAGTAGCCACATGTACTGTGTTGGACAGCACAGGTCTACACCATCCAAATAAAAGGATGCATTAAAGAAGAAACTGTTGACTTGCATGTATCGGGAAAGGAAGAGAAGACAAGTCATTGCCCTTCTACCCTAGGCTCATTGATTTCTCAAGCTTCTGTCTCGTATGTTATCATCTTTTCTAGTTTGGCTAGGGCAGTGGGCGGCAAACTCATTAGTCAACAGAGCGGTAACCCGCAACTCGCAAGCTGCCTGTGGCTCGTGAGCTGCAGTTTGCCGACCACTGGGCTAGGGTCCTTGTCTGTAAAAACAAGTGAGCTGAGGTTGAAGCAGCTGCTCAGTCTTTTTCCCCCAAAGTAGTGGTACTTGAATGCCATCCTTCCAGTGTGTTCATCTTCCCCAGTCTGTGCTCTTTAAAAAATGCTTGCACCTGGGAGCCTCACAGTGTCTGTGATCCATCACTCCACATGCCACTTTAAGAAACAAGAATTCTTGAGGGAAGGAACAAGTTAGGAGACTTGTTAGCTTTATCTTTTTTTTTTAACTACCACACAGTAAAATGGTTGCAAAAATGTCAGATAGTACAGAAGTGTAAAAAGTGAATATTGTCTTTACTCCCATCCAAAATCCACTTCCCCAAGATCCCCTCCGCTATACTTCCAGATCATCTTAATTGCAAATTCAAAGGGGTATGTTTTTTATAAGAACATATTTATATGTGCACATGTGTAAATTTCCCTCACACAGATGGACTTATACTATACACCATTCTCTTCTGTACAGTGCCTTATTCACTTTATTTTACTGTAATATATTGTGTCAGTTCATAAAAATCTAACTTATTCTTAAAGTGCTAAATAATTGTCCATTCATTTATTTCATAATTTAATTTCTCATTGCTGGACACTTAGAGGTTGTTTGTTTGTGGTCTCATTACAAATAATGTTGCCAGAAAATCCTTGTGCTTATTTGTGGGACATTTGCCCAAGTATTTCTGTATGGTGAATGCCAGAAGCAAAATTACAGAGTCCGAACTGCCCTCCAGAAAGCTTCTAGTAAACTGTTTTTAGCTTAAGGTGGGAGATGAGATTGAGATTCTCAAAGATTAAGAAAAGTTGTCACCCAGCCGGCCGGCATGGCTCAGTGGTTAAGTGTCAACCTATGAACCAGGAGATCACAGTTCGGTCAGGGCATATGCCCAGGTTGTGGGCTTGATCCCCAGTGGGGTTGTGCAGGGGGCAGCCTATCGATGATTCTCTCTCATCATTGATGTTTCTACCTCTCTCTTCCTCTTCCTTCCTCTCTGAAATCAATGAAAATATTGTTTTGTAAAAAAGGAAAAGTTGGATACCCCTCGACCCCTAATATCAAAAGAGAAATGTAAATGAATATGGTAATTTTATAAAAAGCTGTTGTTAAGCTTGACTTGACGCCTCTTTCAACTGAAAAATTCACTGTGGGTTTCTTTTTTATCAGTTGTGTAGCAATAGGAGGGCCGAGTCAACCTCCTTTATCAGTTAAGAAAATTGTCTTAAGATAAAGTTCCAAGCAGTTTTTCAGACTCGTTTTCCAGTGCACCGACATCAGGAAGAGACTTCTGCAGAGTTCCAGAGTGCTCAGCTTGGAGGATAATGTACACTGAGTTCTGTCTGATCTTCTTTCTAGGCAGGCCATGGAGCCTGGGCCCGCTCTTCCTTCTACGTCTTTTATTTTTTTTAACTGATGGATTTTTAGAGAGAAGGAGGAGATGAGATTTGTTTCATTTATTTATCCATTCATTGGTTGATTCTTGTATGTATCCTGACCAGGGCTTGAACCTGAAACCTTGGTATATTGAGATGATGCTCTAACCAACCTGGCCAAGGCCCTTCTAAGTCTTCTTCATCACCAAACCTCATGCATCTTTACTTCAGATTTTCCCTTCTCGGTCTACTCGTTGGACTAACCCTGAAACCCTTACATCAGTCCCTTCCTTTAAATAGGAAAAGAATCAGACCAACAGTCGCCCTGGGTCATTAAGTCGCCCGTCTTTCTGGTCCCATTTGTCAGCCATTAATTTGGATTTTTTAAAAGTTTAGTTTGAGGCAAGAAGCCGCCGTTTCTTATTATGAAGCACTGGCAGCGAAAGCGCTATTTTGTACACTGAAAGCCATCTCTTACCAGTCTAATCCTCAGTGGGTGGCAAACTTCTCACCATGGTCTCCTGGTTCTCGTGTGCTAGAGGTGCTTCCCAGCCCTACAAATAAGAAGAACCAGACCCCAATAAAGTAATTTTAGCTGGAGCTGGGACGTCTGACCTGAGGAGAGTCTGGCCTTGGCAACTTCTTCAAAGCATGCCGTTACATTTCATTTGTTGTTTTATAACATTCATGCAAATTTACTAGGCAAGACAATAAATAGAGTGAACAGTGCAAGGTATTTCAAATAAATGTAAATGTGTGAGATTTTGTTGTGTACTTAAGTAATTTTCCACAGTACTGTCCTAAGGCACTAAATTTTAACAAATGGTAAAATGTGACAAAAGATTATGCTTGATCTTGTCCTCAAATGGTACACTGTGGATCCTCTGTGTCTGCTCAAATGGTAGACTGTAGTGATAAGCTGTTGGTAACTCCATGTGACCCACTGCTGTGGGGTGGCCTGTGTCTGTCTGATACCCATGCCCCATTGTTTTGCCCTGAATTTCTGGCTAGAGGAGCTGGTGTCTGATAAGACCCAATACTTGGCTTAACTGAGAATAATTGGGCATTTTTCTTATAGAAATAAAAGATACTACTCAGTTTTCTTTCTTTCCCTCTCTTTACCTCTATTTCTCCTCTTCCCTTCCTCTAAACTTCTATTCTCTTTTGTCCCTCTTGCCCTTTCTCTCCTTTCTGACTCGGTCATTCTATCCCTTCACTTCCTGCCAGTTTAGCCATGGGAAATACTGAGCATTCCACATTGCCTTCTGCATATAGTATTGGGTTTCTGATTTATTGTTCCAGTTTTGCTGGCCATGTTCAATGTACAGGTATTAAAATTTACTCAGAGATAGGCTTAAGAGCTGTTGGCTGCTTAAGGGTGTGTGTGTGTGTGTGTGTGTGTGTGTGTGTGTGTGTAAGAATACACACAAGCACTTTTATAAAACCAGGAATATGATAAATATATTTCTGAATCTTATTCTTGTTTTCTTGTAAGCATTTTGTGAAGTCTTAAAATGCGAAAGAAAGATCTGATAGACAACTACAGACATGTGGACTGTATTTCCTTGCAAATTGAAATTTTACTCTGAGTTGGGTTGGATACTACCAGATCTTCTCTTATCACTGGCACAGTTAGAGTTTGCTGGACATTCTCGGCCCAAAACCCAGGAGAAGATCCAAAACATTGGAAGTCAAGCATCAGGAGCCTGCCAAGTGTGTGTGTACTATGTTGCCCAATCATTTAATTGGTAATAATTTGACATATTAATACATATTTAGAAGTAATTTGGAAAGCCAATCCCTTTGTCGTTTTTGCTTGTCAGAGTCATATTGAATTCTCTAGGTATCAGAATGCAATAAATTAATTCCAAAGGCACTCAGTTAAGTAGTACATAGTCCCATTTAAAAAAATGGAAAAATTATTTGGAAGAATTCCCATTTTGCCAGAATAAGATTAAAAACCCATTTGATGACTCAAGTTTGTTAGGTGTACATGGCAATAGCTAAATTGGCCTTTCCCCTCCCTCATTCCTTGGTTTCAGAAACACAAGGTTGATTTCGATTCAAAAAATGGGCAGCTGTTCCCAACACTTTTCTTATCAATATCTCCACAGTGTTATTGACTCCCCTGTGCCATCAGAATTACATTTCTTTCTCTCTCGGATAGGAATACAAATATCAGGAAAACGTGCAAAATGGGAGTAGGAGTTGAGAAGATGAGAAGAATAGGATAGCTAATAGGTAGAGACAGAGACGTCAGATCAATATTAGATGAGACATGTTAGATATTAAAATCGATCTAGGAGCTACCCAGAGAGGTGTTAAATGGTTTCAAAGTAAGTTCAGAATAATGCCTGCAATATGTTGACTACAAGTTGTCTAGGTAGATTGCCCTTCTTGGAAGTAAGAATACAAACTAAAACAACAACAACAAAAAAAAAAAAAGAAAGAAAGAAACCTTGTGCCTTTGGAAAAAAATCACTGCATAAGGCAAGTAACATTATCCAGAAGCCTAAAAAATAGATACAAAACTCTGAAAATGATTAACTATCAAAGTCAGAAGAAAAAAAATGTAAACCAATAGACTAACTCAAAAAAATGCTATAAGACATACTCTCTAAAACAGAAACAGAAGGCCACAAGAATTGAACATTCTGAAATGTAAAAACAGCAAGTGAGATGGGAATAGATGAATGCTCTGTGGCATTGTAAGAAAATCCAGTGCAATGGCACAATTAAAATCTGAGGAGAGAGTAGAAATTGGAATTGATACTGTAGGAAGTAGAATCAAAACGTTGAGGAAAAGAATAAAATTGTGAAAAAATGACAAATATGAAGGGTAGAGAATAGAAATCTGGCCTAAGAAGTTGATGGTCTTAAAATGCAGTAATCAAAAACATAATGAAAAAAACATGTTCTAAACTGAGATAAAACTTGAGTATATGAATGAAAAGGTCTCACAATATTTGCTGGGAGGGAGGGGTGGGCATGGATCATTGAAGAAAAGATACTGGTATTGGGATACTCAGGGCAGTGAGTATAGCAAACTCAGTTTGGATTGGCTAAAGAATAAATAACTTGTTGGCTCACATAAACAGTGATTCCAGAGATATGTGAGCTTCAGGTTTTCCTTAATCCAGAAGCTGCAGCTCCATTTCTTTAACAGTCCATTTTCTATGTCTTGGCATCTTCCAAGACTATCTTTCCTCGTGGCAGAGTGATGATAGTAATTCCAGTTTCTCAGACAAGGACACTGAAGACACACACCAGGACACTCAAACAAAGAATGCATACCTCTGTACTGGGGTTCCAAACAGGAGTGCTGAATTCCTCCTTAGGCCTATTTACGACAGATGCAGGGACTGAGACCAGAGAAATAGAATCTGGTGGTCAGATAGATGGTCATCTGAAAACACCAGGTTCTGCTGCAAGGTTTGAAAGAGGGAAACGGATAACGGGGAGGCAACCCATAAAATCCACTGCCAAGACTGAAACAAAGCACCAGCTAGCACATGCCTGAATTGCTTGGAAAAGAAAAGAAAGAAAAAAAAAACCTCAAAGGGCCAAATAAATAGATTTGAAAGCTATACAATAAGGAAGGAAAATCAGGCTGGCCTCAGACTGCTCTTTTATTTAACTAAAGCCAGAGGGAAATAAAGAAATATCTGTAGCTTTGTGAGGGAACACCTGTGACCCAAGAACTTGGTTCTCAAGCAAGTTGTCCTCAATGTGCGAAGACCACAGAAAGGTTCAGATAGGCAAGGATTCCGTTATTTTTTTGTTCGTTTGTTTGTTAAATACTAACTGATTTGGATGTACTTGAGCTGACTAAGAGGGGTATCAAAATTAGCACATCAAGAATAGTAGGCTGCAGGATGGAAGGACTGGTAGGATTCTCTGAGAGATTGTCTACAGATCCAACACGCAACTCTTCACAAAATTCTGAAGAGAACTGTGACTTCACTTGTTTGTACTGGCTGTACTAATGACCCTATAGGAATGTGGTTGGGTTAGTATGTTTTTTACCACAGCATCTGGATGAAGCTTAAAGCACATAATTTCATTATAAATTAATAGTCCTTATTATGAGAATAGCCCTATAATTGGACTTCAGAAATACCCCTGAAAAAGCTTTAGGCAGAATGTACCATCAGATTTGAAAGTCTAATTACATATGACTAAAATCATGTTTTTAGCCCACCTATGGCTAAAAAGAAATGGTCTCTAAAAACCTTAAAAAAATTCAGAGGAGTAGGTCAAAGTGGGGGGGGAGGGAGGGAAGAAAGATGAAATGGAAAAGAAGATGAATGGGATAAGAAACAATTATAAAGACATAAAGTGGAGCAGCCAAATTACAGTCCTTCTGAGGCACTAAGAGCAGAACTGACATGTGGGAGAACTGAGGAAGTGATGCGAATGCAAATTGCGTTAAAGGTTCAGGTGGGTGATTTGTTCCTTCAGAGAGTATAATTTCTGGCATTTTCCCATTTTGCTTTAACACTGTATTTCTCTAAAGGTTATATTAACACCAAAATGAAGTTAAAATATTCAACATTAGTGGAATTTCTTAATAACAATTGATGAATTTATGAGGAGAACCGCAATCTGAACATGTGTGTGCTGTATAGAATTCCTCCCCTAGAAGGGAGTGCTAATTATCATGTTATTCAGGCTATTGGATATCTTACTGTGCCTCTTACTCATTGTTAGGATATTGACATACTTTCATCCCATTGATAAAATAGCCACTGCTCCCTAGATGCCCCTGTCTCTCTCCCAAGTTCTCCAGGGTCTCCTTGGGATCCAACTAAAGGGTTATGAGCTGGTATAGCAAGAATTGTGCTCCTCACTATGCTAAGCAAAATAAGCCGGTCAGAGAAAGATGAATATTACACGATCTCTCTCATTTGTGGAATATAACAAACAATATAAACTGATGAACAAAAATGGAATCCGAGTCATAGAAGCGTCGAACCTGTGAGGGAAGGTGAGGGGGTAAGAGATCAACCAAAGGACTTGCATGCCTGCATATGAGCATAACCAGTGGACACAGACAGGGGGGTCGGGGGGTGAGAACGCGTGTTGGGGAATGGGGGCGGTGGAGAGAGGTCAATGGGTGGGGGGGGAGACTTATAGTAATACTTTAAACAATAATGAAATTTTTTTTTTAATTCTGCTCCTGCCCTTCCATTTTGGGAAAAAATGTTTTTAATTTATCTCAGGCTATGGAGATGCATTCCTAGAAATATATATATTTGTAGTAATTCCTTTAGTCCCCTGAAATCATCCTATGCTTCTGATTGTCAGTTTCTTCCAGCGATCATTGCTGATCTAGAGCAATCTTTTATGCTTTTTATATCAAAGACCTATAATATTTCCTGGACCGGACCTAAATGTCTCTGGAAACAGGGTAAAACTTAGCATTTAACTTCAAACTATGAAATTCTTTCTTTGTTTTGTTTGTTTTTGTGTTGTTGTTGTTGTTGTTGTTGTTGTTGTTGTTTTGAGGCAGGGTTAGCATTATTATTCACCATTGTTAGCCATCTTGGCACAGAAACGTTCACCAAAAGTTGTACCTAGAATGGATCCTAAATATACCCAAACCCCTCTGAATTTGTTTCATTATAATGGCAAAAGGGAATTTGCATATGTAATTTAAGGTTTTGAACTTTAAAATAAAGAGATTATTCTGAATTTTCTGGATGGGTCTAATAATAAGGCTTCCTTAAACCAGCAGTCGCCAACTTTTCGGAACTCACGGACCACCAGTTGGCGACAGCTGGATTAATCACACACACCTTTCTCAGGCTAGAGGCAGGAAGATGGGGCAGGAGGGGATGTCAGAGGGACTCCAGATGTGAAAATTCGGCCTTCTGTTGCTGCCTCTGAAATGCAGGGACCGCCTTAAGAACTGAAGAGCTCTGACTGGTTTGGCTCAGTGGATAGAGCGTCAGCCTGCAGACTGAAAGGTTCTGGGTTCAATTCCAGTCAAAGGCATGTACCTTGGTTGCAGACATATTCCCCATAGGAAGTGGGCAGGGATCGATGTTTCTCTCTCATCGATGTTTCTAACTCTCTATCCTTCTCCCTTCCTCTCTGTAAAAAATCAATAAAATATATATTTAAAAAAAAAAAACTGAAGAGATTCCTCTAAGAGGTAAGGGCCACCCCCACTTCCAGACAGCAAGCAAACAGGGACCTCAGCATTAACAACCACATAGAACTGAATTTGGCCAACTAAATTGAGGTGGGAATTTATTCATCCCCACAACCTCCAGAATGAATCGCAGCCCCACCAACACCTTGATTTCAGCTTTGTAAGACTCTTAAGCAGAGAACCAGCTAAGCCAAGACACACCTGGACTTTTGAACCACAGATCTGTGCAATGAATCATGGGTGTTGCTTTAAACCCCTATGTTTGTTAGAGCGGCAATATAAAATTAACACACCAACATATCAAATAATGGCAACATGACAAAAACAACAACAACAAGAGGGCACAGCGGCATTAACAGTAAACATTGCAGAACACACAACTAAGAATGGCTGTTGAAGTGCTCTTGCTGAGAATGCTGGTACTCAGAGTAGCACCAGTTCCAAAGGCCAGAAACACCGAGTGGGATCCTGCCCTCGGTGCTCAATTAAGAGTTTACAAAATATTGGGTGTTCGGGGAGTAGGGGAGACACACAAATATGTGCGGACATGTATACCAGTTTTTTGTAAGAAAAATATCTTGGAGATGAACCATTTCAATTAAGTGGCTTGTTTGTTTACCTCAAGGGTAATGTTGTGTACAGTAACAAATTGGTGAGAAGAAGGAATTATGCAAAGGGGAGATTGTTTTGACAGTGGGTACATGCCGTCCCATTTCTATTTTATTTCTTTTGGTACAACTGTAAGACTTTGACAGTCTTTCAAGATGTGTTGGTACAAGTTCTGGGTGTTATTTTATGTCCCTAAGTTCTGAACGCTGCTTACAAAAGGCATTGACCCAGCCCGAAGCTACAGTGAGTTGCTTAGTGATAGGAATAACTCTGCAAATGTGGAAGTTTGCTTACATATGCTGTAGTTCCAACAGGGGTAGCGTGTAAGGATGGACACTGCAGCCAGACTGCCTGGGTTTATATCCCAGCTTTTCCACTTACCAGCCAGCTCCATTGCCTCAGTTTCCTTCTCTGTGAAAACAGATAATGAGTACCTCTTTCATTTATATTGTAAGAATTTAAAGTGTTCGGTATAGCACCTAGTACATCAATTGGCAGCAGTAAATGTTAGCTATGATTGTTATGTTTTCCCAAGTAAATAGAAATATTCCTGAAATCGGGCCTTACTGGATTCTTGGACCCAGGAAACAGTTGATACCAAGGACTCCCCAAGTGGAAATGACCTACTTATCACTACCAGCTAGGCAAATCAGGAAATTCTTTCTGTCCCTTTCTACTGTTGTTTTTCACTTCAAATGTGTGCATCTTTATAGATAAAGTTGGCATGCTGTGAAGTGGTAGGAAAACACTAACGTATTTTGGGAAATGCTGAGTTTAAACAAAGGTTTCCTCACTCAAGAGCTATAAAAGCCCTTATTATTGGTATAACTTTTGAAATTCCAAGGATATATAGTGCATTGTTCCCCAAATATATTTAACCCCAGGACATTTTTTCCAGGATATGCCTATCAAAATTTCCTGGAAGTGTTCTGCACATCCAGTTTGGGAAACCACTCCCTAAAATATGAGCATATTTTACCAGGATTATTTCACACTTAAAAATTTTCTGAATCATAGCTTGTTTTAAAGGAAATTTTAAGAGTTACAGATTTCAAATATATGTGTCTATGTATGTGTATCCAAATTAGATTTAGAAAAAGCACTGAGGAGTCTAATTCCTATGCTATAGATTAAAAGGAGTCCTGACTCCCGGACTAGTGGTTAGAGCATTGGCCCGCAGACATGACGGGTCAGAGGTTTGATTCCCCATCAAGGGCATGTACCTCAGTTGTGGTTTGATCCCCAGCCCTGATTGGGGTGCATGTAGGAGGTCACCCATCAATGTTTCTCTTCCTCTCTGTATAGAAATCAATGGGGAAAAAAATATCCTCCAGTGAGGATTTAAAAAAATGGTCCTGACCTGGTCAGATTAGTGGCCTTTCCCAATAGTCCAATGAGGATCGTGTTGAGAGGACATAATTCTCCACTTGGCAACGACTGAGCCATTAAATACATTGAATTGGGCAATCTAGGTCTGTCATCCATAAATTTAGTGGGACCTTTTAGAAAAATAATTTGTATTTATAGTCAGCAACCATTTATTGAGATGGATAAGATTCGTGTCCTCCTTATGAAGAAATTCCTCTCTTTAGTCCTAAACTTACCTCTCCCAAATATGAGGGATTGACTCCTTGATTTGATATTCAGGATTGGTGAGCACAGCCAAGTTTCCTCTTACTGATTTTTTTAATATATTTTATTGATTTTTTTACAGAGAGGAAGGGAGAGGGATAGAAAGTCAGAAACATCGATGAGAGAGACATCGATCAGCTGCCTCCTGCACGCCCCCTACTGGAGTTGTGCCCGCAAGCCCCCGACCGGAATCGAACCTGGGACCTTTCAGTCCGCAGGCCGATGCTCTATCCCCTGAGCCAAACTGGTCTCGGCCCTCTTATTGATTTTATAGACTTCAGCCTTATCCCCTTCTTGGGTTTTGTTTTTCTAAACCAAAAAATGTCCATTCTTCCGTGTCAGTTGACTGATACCAAGAACTGTGAAGGATCCGAGATTTGACCCTACTTGCAAGCTAACACATTAACCTGCCACAGTTTCATGGATTCAGGCAGAAGACACAAGACTCCTGGGTTAGAGACACAAGATCATATGACTCAACGGCAATAGTAACAGCTAGAGTGTCGGTATTTTTTCCGGTTCCCAGATCCCCAGTTGCCGTAGAGAAGTGATAAGAGGGCCAAGTGACACCTATACACACCACAAGTGTGTTACAGAAAACAAATTCCAAGGCTAGGGTGCCTGACTTTTATAATGAACAGTATGTCCACCTGACCTTTGCCCTAGCAGGAGTCATTGTTTTGCTGAAGAGTAAACAAACACGCTGGGAGACCCTCTCTATTATCCATCACTGTTCACTTGAGAGTCTAGTCCAGGACAAAAGCAGTCAGTATCTCTACTCACAACATATGCAAAAACATAAGGCACCCATGCAGAATTGTAACAGCTGTCCCCTGTATTCTTTACATCACTATTCCTTTAGGTCAGTGGTCGGCAAACGCATTAGTCAACAGAGCGGCAAACTGCGGCTCTAGATTCATCATATACATCATCATTACTTCCTCTATGTTCATCATATACTTTGAATAATTATAAAGGCAGTGTTTATTAAAATACATTTTAAATATATTTTTATTGATTTGAGAGAGGAAGGGATAGATAGAAACATCAGTGATAAGAAAGAATCATTGATGGGCTGCCTCCTGCAGGAGCCAACAACCCAGACATGTGCTGGGACCAGGAATCAAACCATAATCTCTTGGTTATAGGTCAACCCTCAACTACTGATCCACACCGACCAGGCTTAAATACATTTTATTTTCAAATTTAATATAAATCAGCTATTACCAAGGTCTGTGTCCACACCTGCAATATTTGGATGAATATAATTTAAGGCCTTTATGTTTGTCACAGAACATAAACTCTACAGAAGCGGAGACATTTGCTTTGTTTATTTGGACATCCCAAGGGCCTGCATTCAACAAATATTTGTTGAATAAACAAATGAATTTCTTATGCCCTTTTTATTGGGATTCTTAGTATATTGGCTTTGCCATACAGATGCCACAGTTAGATCAGTGCCTTCAAGAGACTGCCCACAGTGGTTCCTGGAGTCCTTTGCTTAAAATATACCCTGTCTGCCCCCCAGTTCACCTCCTGGCTGATCCTTCTTATCCTTCAAATATAATCTTAAATGAATTTCTTCAAAGAGGCCTTCTCTACCTAAAATAACCCTCATACTCACTTCAGTTACACTTACTCTTTTTCTTCATGGCACATAACACAGTTTGCAATTACCTACTTATTACTGTGTTTTCTGTTTTGTTTGTTTGTTTTTTTTAATTTAATAAATATTCATTGTTCAGATTATTACAATTGTTCCTCTTTTTCCCCATAGCTCTCCACCTTGTTCCCACCCCACCCTCTTACCTTACCCCCTCCCCACTGTCCTCATCCATAGGTGTACAATTTTTGTCCAGGCTCTTCCCACACCCCTACACCCCTTTCCTCCCGAGAATTGTCAGTCCACTCCCTTTCTATGCCCCTGATTCTATTATATTCATCAGTTCATTCTGTTTACCAGATTTTTTTTTAGTCACTTGATTTTTAGATTCACATGTTGATAGATATGTATTTGTTGTTCATAATTTTTATCTTTACCTTTTTCTTCTTCTTCCTCTCCTTAAAGAATATATCTCAGCATTTCATATAATACTGGGTTGGGGATGATAAACTCCTTTGGCTTTTTTTTATCTGTGAAGCTCTTTATCTGCCCTTCAATTCTGAATGATAACTTTGCTGAATAGAGAAATCTTGGTTGTAGGTTCTTGCTATTCATCATTATGAATATTTCTTGCCATTCCTGTCTGGCTTGCATAGTTTCTGTTGAGAAATCAGCTGAGTCGTATGGGTGCTCCCTTATAGGTAACTAACTGTTTTTCTCTTGCTGCTTTTAATATTCTCTTTGTCTTTTGCTCTTGGCTTTTTAATTTGAGGTGTCTTGGTGTGGACCTCTTTGGATTCCTTTTGCTTGGGGTTCTGTGTACTTCCTGGACTTGTAAGTCTATTTCTTTCACCAGGTGGGAGAAGTTTTCTGTCATTATTTCTTCAAATAGGTTTTCAGTATCTTGCTCTCTCTCTTCTTCTGGCACCCCCATAATTCTGATGTTGGTACGCTTGAAGTTGTCCCAGAGGCTCCTTACACTATCTTCACATTTTTTTATTCTTTTTGCTTTTTGCTTTTCCAGATAAGTGTTTTTTGCTTATTTGTATTTCAAATCATTGACTTGATTCTTGTGATCCTCTAGTCTGCTGTTAGATCTCTGTATAATATTTTTTATTTCAGTCTGTGTATGTTTAATTTATAGATGGTCCTTTTAATCTCCTATTGAATCTTGCTAAATTTATTGGCCTTTTCTAGAAAATTCTTGTAAAACCTTATAACCGTGATTTTGAACTCTATATTCAGTCATTTGCTTTCCTCCACTTCTTTCATTTGTGGTCTGTTTCTTTGTCTCTGCATTTTGGTTGCTTCCCTGAGTTGATAGAGTGGCTATAGGGCCCAGTGGATCTGCCTCCCCAGTTATCTGAGGTACACACTTTTGGTGCATCCCTTTGTGGACTATTTTGCACTGTCTTGTTGTAGTTAAGCCTTGATTGTTGTTGGTATCACTGGGAGGAATTGACCTCCAGGCCAATTGGCTATGAGGATCGACTGTGTCTACTGAGAGACCTTCTGTGCTGGAGACACCCTTATGAGATAAGACTTGCAAAAGCCTCTGTGCTTGGCTTGGTTGAAGCAGTCTCAGGGCAGAACAGACAGCATTGGTTTCCTATCAGCCCTGCCCTGATAGGCTCCCAGATTTCAGTGTTCTGTGGTAATTGCTCCAGGTACATCTGAGAGAAAGCCCCCCTCGAGTTTCGCTTGCTGCCAGACAGTCAGTTTCTCCCCGAATGAGTCTGGGTCCCCTGAATCTTGCCCAGAATTGGAGTTCAGTGCAGTTGGGAACTTTTGTCTCCCTCCCAATTGAGGAAGCGAGCTGCATACTCAGTTGCCCACCCTCTGTGCCCACGCGCACCTTGGTACCTGTGCCTTCCACAGTTTCTCCAAGTCTCAGTGTGCTCTTCTCTTTTCTGACAGCCCAGTTTCCCCCCATATGAGTCTGGGTCCCCAGAGTCTCGCCCAAAACTGGAGTTCAGCACAGTCGGGAGCTTTTGTCTCCCTCCCACTTGAGAAAGCCAGCCGCATACTCAGTGTCCAGTCCTCTCCTCAGTTCCTCTGCCTCCTGCAGCTCCTCTGAGTCTCAGTTTGCTCTTCTCTTTCCTTCTAGTTGTAGAATATCCACTCAGCCAGCCTTCCTGTGGTTCTGGATGATGTCCGTTTTGTCTTTTAGTTGTAGTTTTGAAATTGTTGTGCGAGGCAGTAGTTTAGGTGTTTACCTATGCCACTATCTTGGTTTCTCTCCCTGTTTTCTGTTTTAAAACCTGTTTGTCCTGTTACTGCTGTTGTTGTTGTTAATCCTCACCAGAGGATATTTTTTCTATTGATTTTTAGAGAGAGTGCAAGAGGGAGGGAAGAAAGAGAGAAACATCATTATGAGCGAGACACATGGATTAGTTGTATCCCGCACATGCCCCAACAGGGGCCAGGGATCAAACCTGCAACCCAGGTATGTGCCCTTGTCCAGGAATCGAACCCATGATCCTTTGGTGTGTAGGTCTATGCCCTAACTACTGCGCTACTGGCCAAGGCAAGGACCATCTCTATTTCACTTACCACTGTCTGGCTAATATCTAACAGAGCACAGCATAAGTGGGCACTGGGTAAATAAGTAATGAATGAATGAATGTGGTGCAACCTAGAGCTCAGAGCCTGTCTTTTTGAGTAGCTATGGCATAAAATGGGCCAGATGTATTATTTGGCCCTTGCCTTCCTCAAAACAGGATTGCCATATTTCTCCCTGTTGGCACAATCTCAGAAGGTTTTTTTGCTGTGTTTTTTTTAATTTGATATTCCCAGAAAGCACTTAATTTTAAATTTAGAGATGTTACAACCTTTTACTAATGGAGATGACATAAACAATATTAAATAGATACTGATCCTGGCATTTCTCCTTTAGATTACTCTGATGTTTACACTTACATATTTAACACACATCATAGGAAATAAAACTTACTGAAGCCAGGAACTCCTATGGTTTTTCAAATATTCTTTGAAAACCCTGCTAGTTGGTTAAGATTATTCTGAGGCCTGGGGAAGAGAGTGAAGAAATGAAAGACCACCTTTCACTTTTTAGCAAGGTCTGTGGCCAGACCTCATAAGGTTATAACCTACATAAACAAATAAGAAAACTGGACATGCCCTAACCAGTTTGGCTCAGTGGATAGAGTGTCATCCTGCGGACTGAAAGGTCCCAGGTTCGATTCCAGTCAAGAGCATGTACCTTGGTTGCAGGCACATCCTCAGTGGGGTGCATGCAGGAGGCAGCTGATCGATATCTCTCTCATCATGTTTCTAACTCTCTATCCCTCTCCCTTCTTCTCTGTTAAAAAAATCAATAAAATATATTAAGAAAAATAAAATAAATAATAAAAATAAAGAACTTCCTTATACAAGCCATAGAAATAGCAATGTATTCTTGGAAAAGCAATCCCTGGCTGGAGTGGGAGGTATAAATTGGGAACTAGTCTTTTATGTACAATCACTGTTGGGTAATGCGAACTGGACACAAGTCTTCAGGACTTTCTAACAGTGTAGAACGATGGTGCCACACCTTTGGGCCAATGAGGGAGACCAAAGGATGCAGCCCTTCTAAGGAGTATGCACGAAGTAAATAAACTCTGAAGCAAAGACTTGGAAGTGCACCCAGTGTCCCCATAAATTCCAGCTATTACCAGAGATGAAAGGGAAGTGAGAGGCCTGAGGAACAATAGGAAGGAGTGTTCCCCAGTCGCCTCCAACTGCCTGTTTACAGTAGGGGAGGAGCGGCAGGGCTGCCCAGATGGCAGAGCCAAAGTTAGAACGAAGCTTCCTCGCCCTGAGACCTCTTTAGGAAATCCTGTTTGTGACGGTGGCTTCCCTGCAAAGCAATCAGGAGCCCTCCCTGCGTCGCAGAAGCACGCTTCTGATTGAACCAGGGTTCCTAATGCCTTTGAAATCTCACTGTCATAGGCACTTAGCAGGATACGAACTGCGTATCAGGTGAGCCCTGGGTCAGACTTTGTTTTGCAAACATGTACTTTATCTTTCTTGTGCCATTGAAATGCCAGTAACACAATAGCTTTAAAACAAGATAAGCCTCTTTTTTTTTTCTTTTTTCTTTTTTTTCCTGTACCAGTATGTTAGGGATGATGGTTTTGATGACCTTTAAAAAGCAGGAAAGGGCGCAAAGCCTGTGATGCCATTGCTTTGCATTGCATTACTTGATTAGGAGAATTACCTTAAAAGCCTGAGAAATACAGCTTACCACGGGTGGAAGTTGGGTGAAGACACCCTATAACGCAAACCACATTAACCAGAAGGTTCCTCCCCGAAGAAATCCACCTTCACATCCACGCTTGGGGTCTGCACTTTTCTCCTCTCCCCTTTGCCGCTCGAGTGCTTTTGGATCCGGGCTTGGATATGTTTGCTCGCCATGCCAAACCTTATGAAATGGGATTTGTCTTCCCTGGCAGACAGGTGGCCAAGCTATTACAGAGAGGGCTCTGCCTGGCTGCCGGCCCCTTGGATACGCAGCACTGTGACGGCCCAGCGCCAGGCCACATATCTGACCCTGTGGCCTTGCAATCTGGAGGCCCACATTGGCAGCCCCAGGTGGTGACAGCTCTGGCCAGTTGGTGTGGAGTTGCACTGGCAGACAAAGGGGAGCAGGGGAGGGTGCTGTTCCCTCTCACTGCTCTGTGCAAAGAAGAAACTTCTGGGCCCGGGGGTTGTGCAACAGTAAAATGGCTGCTCCAAACATTAGCGCACTGGCTTCCTCCCTATTTTCAGGGTGGACCAGGCCTTGGGAAAGGAATTTTGGCCTTCTCAGACTGTACATATTACTTAATGTGTCCTTCTGCACGTATTATATGCATCAGGAGCAGATTTCACAAGCCTTTTTTCCTGTGAGACTAGGTTAGTCATTAGGGTTAATTATTCAGTAGTGAGAGGAAATATTATGATAGAGAAAAATTAGACTCCTGGAAGCCGGGGAGTAGAGGGTCTCAGAACATGAAATTACTCCATGAAGACAATACACACCATTTTACCAGTCTTTGGACACAAGGAAACGATCATGATTTGAATTCTCTGCATATCAAAAGCATGCTCTTCTTAGCTATAAATGGTCTCCGATCCCAACCCCACATAGTCTTAGGGAGCTTGCCTTCTCCTAGAGAAAATGCATTTGGAATCCAGTAAAGAAAGCCCCTAGATCTTCTGTGCTATTGCCTTCAGCAGACTCCAGAATCTGCTCCAGACACAAGGAGCTTTTTTCTCTTATCCCTGATTCTGAAGTGACTTTCTGTTTTTTTTATTTGAAATCTCATTCATACCATATTTGTGATGTTGCCTTGGGTGGATGAAGCCCATGGATTCTGAAGTCTGCTAAAGGCAATAGCACAGAAGATCTAGGGACCTTCTTTACTGGATTCCAAACGCATTTTCTTTAGGAGAAGGCAAGCTCCCTAAGCGCATGGTTGTGAGGGAATGAATTTACTGTTTTCAGAAATATCAAGAAGGTAGGTCAGGGCTCACCAGTGCTGGTTCAGAAAGCCTTTCGATGTTGGAGTGCCACAACTGACCAATGCACAGACGGCATTCACAGGAAAAAATAATTGGACCTCGTTCATAGCTTTTGCCTTTCACTCTCCCACTAAGGGCCCATGCGAATAGCTAGTTTGGCCTTGTTTTCGTAGGATCCTCTGGGCCCATTTCTTTTCTTCTTTCATCATCTTTACTGAAGCTGATATGACGGTTCTGCAGGGAAGAAACAAATAGTACACTTGGATGACCTCTGCGAAACACAAGGAGCTTTTTTCTCTTATCCCTGATTCTGAAGTGACTTTCCGTATATTTTTATTTGAAATCTCATTCATACCATATTTGTGATGTTGCCTTGGGTGGATGAAGCCCATGGATTCTGAAGTGGTGGCTGACCTGCTTAAGAGAACCTCAAAGTTGTAAAGCACCCTTGAAAAACGCTCAGATTCCAGCTCTGACCAAAACTGAAAAGGATGTGAATAGAACACACGAGCTCTGCCTCTCCTGTGTCATCCTTGAGGTTATAAAAGTCACCTTCTTAGTGTGGCCTTTCCTGACCACTCCATTGTTATTCTCCAACAGAGCATCTTATTTTCTGCATAGCATTCTTCTTTACCAATTGTTCTCCTTTCTTCTTACCTAACCTGTAAGGCCTACAAGATCAGGGGCCACGTCAGTCCTATCATTTCTGTATTCCCTGCACTCTGCACAGCGAAGAGTGCATCATAGATGCCAAGTGTGCAGAAGGGTTGAGAGAACTACGGAGATGCTGTGTGGCAAACTTGTTCTGTTTCGAATCGCCTCCTAGTTCCTTGGAATCACCTCTTTCTTTTCTTAGTTTCGGCTAAAGAATGTGATTTGGTCTCAACATCAGTTACCAGGGTGGTTTCTATTCATTCATTTTTCTTTTAAAAAAAAAATGGAGTTTTTGTTCAGTCAGAGTCTCAACAATGGATTAACAGTTCATAGTCATATCTGAAAGACGTAGTATAGTGAAGTGGTTGTAAGAACTGGCTTTGGGGCCTCTTGTTATGACTTTCTCACTTCTTAGCTGGGTAATGGTGACTCATTATTAACCCTCTCTGGACTGCAGGTTGCTGAACTGTGAAATGGGGGCCCTAATATGGATCTCCCACCTTGTGTTCATCTGAGGTTAAATAAAACAGCTTGTGCCCTCTGGGTTGCATTGCATCTGCTTAAGTAAAACTGAACCATGCTCTTGGTCAGATTATTAAAGTACCTTGGTATCAGGGGTGGCTTCTTGTCTGAGGCAACATTGGACATTAGGAGAACTCAGAGTCAAAAAGCCTATGACCTGGAATACTGGGGTTCTAGGCAGACATACATGCCTACAGCACAAATTACAAACTTAGGTCATAGTCGACTGGTATGGCCAAATGACTCAGTCCTTAAGCAATGACTAATCATTGCAGGGCTCCTGTCTCTTCCCCTCCACCCCACCACAGTCGCCACAAAGGCTAGAACTGATCCTGGAGTCTAGTCAGAGGCTGAGCATACAGTCAGTTTCAGTCAAGTCATCTAATAAGATTAGAGAAACCAGGCAGGCACGATGGCGTGAGGGGTCTACTAACGCCTTGACAGGGCAGATTACAGGCTCCTGTTTTGCTTTCCTTAGTACCTTACAGAATCGAGCATGCAGTCCCCAGTGTTGACTCTCACAGTCTTGTTCTGAGCCACAGGAAGAAGTGTCTCATACCAGCTCATAGGGAAACTCCAAACAGTCAGCAGGAAGAAACTCAATCACAGATGAAAATGATTTTGTCTCACCATTCATCTATGCAGTTTTCTGAGGGGGGGGGGGAAGGAGAAGGGGAAGCAGGAGACATTTGGCTATGAGACATTAATTGAACAGAATGTACTTTAACTGTTCACTTTCATATCTGGGGCTGTGTGGCTGGCTCACTGGTTTCAATCAAGGGGAGAGCAATGACTTATGCCTTTAATGACCTTACTGGACATAACTGCCTTTCCTACAGGTTTGTAAGGCAGATGCTTTCCCTCTCCCATCTCGGTTGGAACTCAAAGGGGAACTCCATTTGTCTTCATATTTCTGAGCCAGGCAGGGCGGGCATGGCTGGGAATGTTTTAAATAAATCTTACACTTTATATAAGATATACTTAAAAGCAGTAGGTATTAATGTGCTTTCACTTAAAAGTAATCCATGGTTATTGTAGAACGTTTTTAAATATATATGAGTAAAGAGTATAAGACATGCCTAGAGCAAGTAAGAAAATGTTTGAAAATAAATATATAATAGAACAATCAAAAGGGCACAGAATTTAGCTTATAGGGGCCACTGGACAAAGCTCAGACAATTTGAGCATCAAAATACATGATTATAGTAATGGATGATAGCCGGTTGGGTAAAATTAAAATCCATGAGTCCACACTGATAAGTAGGAGAAAAGAGAAATCTCTTCATTACGGTAGAATGCCAACTAATAAATATGGAAGGAAGGAGAATGGTAGAGAATCATCAATGATGCAAAAACTTTGAGTGAACATTTGATTCAGATCAGGAGATTTATATAACCTCAAAAGATCTCTATAAGATATCTTTTTTAAAAAGAGTAAGAAAAAGAAGAAAGAGTAAGCCATAACCCAGTGACCAAGAGATGACTATTATTAATGATTTAACTGGTGTCTTTCAGCTATATTGTCTATGCATTATAAAGTTTTTATTTTCTTACAAAAATCAGCTCAGGCTTTTTTTTTTTGTAGCCTGCTTTTCTCATATAAAAATATACCATGATCTTATATATTTGTATTTAAATATTCCCTGGCATATAGTAGGCATGGTAAATATTTACTGAATGAATGAAATTTAAAGCAAGATTGTAATGCATGTTCTTGTAACTAAAGTTCTGCTTTCCCACAACTAATTCCTGGAAGTAGGATAATGGGCCTTTGCTAGATGGAACTAAATCGCCCTCTAGAAAGACTCTTTTACTTTATTTTTTCACATTTGTCTTTCCATAGAGTTTTCAGGAGGAAGACTGAGATTCATGTCTGTGAATCACCCGGTGTAGGACCAGCAGTCAGAAAAATAATAGCCATTCAAGTCCTCTTCTCTCTGGGAGTAGGTTAGTTTCTGTCAGGACCAAGAGATGGTGATGACTAACAGTTTTCCAAAGCCTTCAGTCTCATTAACGGAGTATTTGCCAATGCAGAATCTGATTTTAGTTGAGCCCGTCCTATGACATATCATATACCATACGTACTCTTGGAATATCTATTGGAAGGCCTGTCATCTGTCCTAGGCCTGGAGTCTGCTATGTCAAGGGAATGATGGAGAGGAAAACCTGGTTCCCGATTGAGATAGGCTGGCCTGGAGCACCGCTGTGATCAACACAACCTCCAAGAGGGCCTCCTGCATCTGGATTTTGGTGCTGGGTTCTTAGCCTCTTCCAACACCAGCCAAAGGGGCATCGATACATAACTCCCCATTGGCCGCTGAGCAGTTCGACCTCTTACGCTGGCCGGTGCCCCGCAGCTGATTGAAGCCTCCAGCTAACTGAAGCAGAGGGATATTATCTGCTGCTCCCTACCTTACACAGAATACTAAGGAAGACCAAGAAGAGGATATTCAGAGAGGTGCCTTTGGATTCAAAAGATGAGAAGTCAGGAAATTGTGCCATGATTTGGATGTGCTTATATTTTCCCCTTTGGCTTTCACTGGCTCGTATGTTCTCGAGTGATGACAGTTGGGCTGATTGAGGGCCGTTAGTCAAATCCAGTAATAGTATTAATCTGTGGTTGGAAATGACTGTTAAAGTAAGTGCCAGGCTATTCGGTTGTGGTTTCTCTTCCAGCTTCCAGTCGTGCCAGGCTTCCAGCGAGAGGAATAGAAGCTGTGGTAAAGGAAACCGTTGATAAACGAAAGAAACCAGAAACTGTCACTAGCCATAACAACCAGACAACAATAACAAAAAAAAAAAATTAAAGAAAAGAAGGGCGGGGGGAACAAAGGAAATTGTACACGGGGCGGTTTCAGCCTGCAGTCTGATGCCATCCTGAGGGCTGAGGCTAGCGTGGTGCTGCCTCGGGCATTGACTCCAATTTTCCAGTGAGAACAGGAAGGCTTTAAGTACCAAACCCCAGCTCTCCAGTAACACCGCTGAGCAAGAAAGCTGCTCTTGAGGGAAGAGAATGCCTAGAGTTGAACTGAAGCTAGGTATGATCAGCTTCTCAGATCATGACTACACAGAGGAGGCTGGGGGTCTGGCCACCAGATGATGTCAAAGGAGTTTACTCCATAACGCTCCTTACAAACAAATGTTCAATGATGTTGCCACCCTTCATCACTTCCCAAGAAATACCAGTTTGTAACTGAGAAGTGCTTAGCCATCAAGGCCTCCACGTTGCTCTTTTTATTTCAACAACTTGAGACGGGCCGCTCTCCACGTGTGTTCAGCAAAGCCCTGAGGTGTGTGTTGGATACTTTCGAAAGAGAAAAAAAAAATCTGTATTCAGCAAACTGAAAACTTAAATGTATCTCTAAAGGAACAAAGCTCCAGAGGAACATCCAGGAGAGTCTGAGCGCAGTACACCTAAAGCATTTTACTACTCTCAACAGAAAGTGCCTGTTTTTAACCAGCTAGCCTACCATATTTCAGTGTCTCTAAGATGGACCTTACTTCCATAGTTGGTTAGTTCTAGAATCGGGATGTAAATGGCCATCGACTGTGGTAGCATCCTAGATTGGACGAAATACAGTAGTCAGCTTCAAAAACAAAGCGTTAGTAACTTTCTGTGTATCTTTGGTTTCCAATAGCTGGTTGAATCTAGGGGCCATAAGACGTTTTCAGGCACTGGCAGAGAAAACATTTAATTTGTGGACATTTTTTGTGGAAGTTAGTATGTAAGTGACGCTCCTTGGGGCATGCAAAGACTAGACTAAAGGAACTGAGGCTCAGAGTTAAGCAAAGCCCTCTCGGGTCACAACTGATCGATGGCCGAGCAGGACTGGGGCCCGTGCCCAGCCAGGAGGGTCCACACAGGGTGTGTTGTCCTGCCGCCTGCGAGAGCCCAAGCCTTACAAAGCAGGACTCAGTGAGGCAAACCCCGCAGTCGCTCTGAGGCGTCCTTCTATCTGGGCTTTGGCAGAACTCCCAAACAAGTGGGGAAAGGTACCAGGAAAGTTCAGCCTCAAATGAGTGGATCGGTTAAACAGGAGACAGTACAACGTTGTTCCGCGATGGGCCGTGGGATTGGGGTGGCCGAGTTCCTCCGCTGCCCTAGGCTCAGCCTGCAGGCTCTTGCCTGGTACCAAGGCCTTCCTCCTCTCAGGGGCCAGGTTAAAAGGACCTGTGTTCCTTTTTCAAGAAAATGTGTCCCTTGGTTACAGTGCCACGCCTGCCAGGGATGGTCATGAGGTATAGATGGTTAGGGCATAATTAACCTTTCTATTAGAAAGTAAACATTTATTTGCTTACTATCTAAAATATTCTGAACCCAGACGCAGTTTTTGAGTAAAACGTTCAGTTGCCATTTAAATCTTCAATGTAGTTAAGGGGGTGAAACCTCGTGGAACCTGACAACCTTCTGCAGCCACATAGTCTCAAGGATAGAAGAAATACCCCCAAAAACTCCTTTAATGTCTCTATATTCATCGTTATTCTAAGACCATATGCTTATAGAGATGGCAGCATATAATTGGGTTTTTATTTTCATTTAACAAGTTTTATTGCATTTTTTTCATATTAAAAGTACTATATTAGCAAACTTTTAAAAAATTTGGTTCAGAAAACTTCAAAAAGGCAGAAAGTGGGGGAGGGAAATGAAAATTACCTATAACCTGTAGATAGATAACATATATCTTACCATTTTCTTCATATCCTTTTTTCCTAGTCTTTTTGATATATATTTTATATAATATCAATACTTTGTATTATGTAAAAGTACATTTAATATATTTATATGTCCAGTCTTTTTAATATGTTTTACCGAGTGTAATTATTGCTGTACTTTTTTTTTTACCAAATGTTTTGCTAGTATGACTGACAAAACCTTTTGCCCTGAATGTCCTTCTCTAACAATTCTGAAACGAAATGCATGGTAGATGGAGTTGTTCTGGTCTAGAGCATGTGTAATCCAAACAGATCAAAAAGAGAGTCATATGGCCTCTTTGTTTTTTTAGTTTATTTATTTTTTAATAATTCTTTATTGTTGAAAGTATTACATATGTTCCCTTTTTTCCCTCACTTACCCCTTCCAGCCTGCCTCACCCCCCTACCTCAGGCCCTCACCGCCCCATGGTCTGTGTCCGTGGACCATGCATATATGCATGCAAGGACCTTGGTTGCTTACCTTCTACCCACCCACCCTCCCCCACCTTCCCTCCAAGATTCCATACTCTATTCCTTGTGTTCATCAGTTTATTTTGTTACTTAGATTCCACATGAGTGTGATCATGTGATACTTGCATATGACTTCATTCTTATAAATTGATCTGTGTTGTAAATAAATTAAGTATTTTGTACTGAGGCCAAAGGTTGAGCTTAATATTTATTTTGTAACATATATTTTTTAATGTGCTGTGGTCATTTGCACTTAAATATATAATAGATTGCATTTAAATTTATGGTAGCTTGCATTTTGATATATGATAAAATAGTACCAATAAGAAATCATAATTAACTCTATTGATTCCAGCTCCTACACTTACCCCATACATGACTGCGTCTGTTTAACTTATACAACTATCCTAAACCCCAGCTTCCTCATCTATAAAATGAGGAGAGTTATTCCTATGTTTCAGGGTTGTTTGTAATAATAGAAAAATATGTCTTACCTATAGTTCTTCTCCCATTGCATTAAGCATAGTTATCTGGCAGTGTTGGAAATTGAGAAGTAGAAATTCACAGAAGTATTACCAACAGTAAATAAGCATAAGAACAAAAGTGTTCAAACTCACCACTTAATCAGAGAAAGACACATTCTAACAACAATTTCTTGATGCATTAAAAAAGAAGTAGATTTCATTTATTACAATATTCTTGGCATCCAAAACAGCATCTGACACAGTAAATATTCTCTGGAAGAAGGAAGGAAGGAACAAAATACATATCAAGCCTTGAGAAAGTCACTTAATGTCCCATGACCTCAGTTTCTTCATCAATATAAGAAAAAGACCACAGTCAAGCTCATTTAAAGGAGGAGAAGGGTGCTCTTATTAGCTTTACTACTATGGGTACTAAATAAGGAAACACATTTTCCCCCATAGAGGGTTGGGCAAAAGTAGGTTTACGGTTGTGAGTACGTAAAACAGAGTTTATTCTAAAACAGAGTTTATTCTTATTATTTATTAATTATGTATTATTTTTCCAGACAAATTGCTATGAACCTACTTTTGCCTTACCCTGTATTTGTCATTTTCCTGACTACGCCATTTTTATTTATTTATTTATTTATTTATTTATTTATTTATTTTTGAAAGAGAGACAGACATCAATTGGCTGTCCTACTTAGTTATGCATTCATTGGTTGCTGCTTGCATGTGCCCTGAGCAGAGATCAAACCTGCACCCTTAGCATATCAGGATGATACTCTTAACCAACCAAGCTACCCAGCCAGGGCCTGACTACGTACTTGTAAAGTTTTTTGAGCTAGCAAGCTTTGAAAATAGCACAGCAGAATATCATGGATAAATTAAATTCGGAGAGTTGGTCCAGTGATGGGACCAAAACAACAGCATTGAGGGTTTTTTTATTTTTTTGCATATTTAGCTATAAGGAACTGAGGAAAGGAAATCAAGGGAGGTGGGGAGAGATAGAAGGTAATACAATATTAATGAAAATGAATAATTTTAGAATGAGTGAGAGTTCATTATATTTGCTCTTGGTCGATGGCATTACCTCTAGTGAGCAGCTAATTTTATTTCTCAGCCATTCTGCTTCATCCCTGTAGTTTATTATTTTTGCAGCATGTCTGTGGGACAGCAACTGTGGTATCTGATCTTTAACAGAGAAGCAGAGGTTACGTGATGTGTGTGGTATAGAGTGGGTCAGAAGCTGTGATATCTGTTCTTTAACAGATGAGCAGAGGTTCCATGGCCTGCCTGCCTGCACCCAGTAATTTGTTAATCAGTTACAGAGCCCACATTAAGAGCTGGATCTTCTGTCTCCTGGTTTATCCCTCTTTCCATTCCACGTAGCTAAGTGTGTCTGCCTTGTGTTAAAGTAGTCTTTTTCAGGGGACACAACCTCCCCAGTTCTAGAAATAGTGTTGTTACCTGACAGGCTGGTCTGCCCGGATGACCATTTTCATGTTTTTAGGAAGCTGAAGTTTAATCATTTTTTTTTCCCAAGAGGAAGTAGCAATAAATCGTGCACCAAAAATAACGCCTGAACAGCTAAATTCTGCTTAGTAGGTAGTTTCCCAAGGATGACCCAATGCAGTGAATCATCGCTCTAAGTGCTTATTAGCACATTATTTCTCTTTTTCCCTAACCCCCGGTGCTTTTGGGTACATGTTTTTTATTTAACCTTTAAAGCTTTTCTAGGAGGTTCACAATATTCACACTATGAATTTAAACCACCCCCCACCGTGCCCCCTTTTTTTCTTCTGCTTCTACTTTTCAAATCTAGCATAAGCCATGATTTAAGAGAATAGTCTGGATTATGACCTCAGACAAGAGTGACAGTTTCTGCAGTTGGTAGCAGCTTCATCTCATTCCCAGTAAAAACCAAATATAAAGTAATATAAACAAATGTGTGGGATCTGTACTATTAGGAAAACTAAAACACTTGATTGAGAGAAATAAAAGACTTACATAGATGTAGAGGATATTTGAATACTAGAAAGAGATTAGATGAAATTAAATATTGAGACAAGGTCTTTGCAAATTAATTTGTAAGTCATGCAACTCCAATCAGAATCCCAGTAGGATTTTCTAAAATGCATTTGGGAAGAGTTAAATTGGTGAAAATAGGCAAGAATTTTTTGTTTAAAAAAAAAAGTTATAAAGGGAAACTCCCACCACCAAGCACTAAAATGCATTATGCAGCTAGAATAATAAAAACAAATTGGTTCCAGCAGAAGAAATGACAGACATTAATGAAACAGAATTGAGAGCCAGAAAAAGTCCCCAGTTTAGGAAGTGATGTAATTTATCATAAATCACAAAACCTGGAGGATAGAATGGCTTATTCCACAAATGAGATAGGGTAGCTGGTCAACTTATTGTGGGGGGAGGTGAGGAGAATGGTAATCTGTTAGATTCTCTCTTATTTTTTACCACAAGAGCAACTAAATATTAAAAATGAAACCACAAAAGGATAAAGAAACTGTGGAAAATATTGATGACCAGTATAGACTCTCAAAGCATGAAAGTCACAAAGAAAAATATTAACATATTTGACTATATAAAAATGGAAAACTTATGTTCATCAAAAAAATAAAAATGCTACAAAGTTTTAAAGCTTGTGATATTCCTGGAGAAAAAATGTTTGCAATGAACTTGAAAAAGATGTAATATCCTTAATGAATAAAGAGCTCTTAAAATTAATTGTGAAGCCACTGGCACAACTCAGAGAAGTATTACCACTTCCCTGTCATATTATGTACATGTCACTGTGCTGCAGGGACTTTATGAAGAAAACACAGTTCGGATGACACGAGAGTAAAATAAAGTCAGATCTCATTTTCCATTCACATTCTTTGTTCAAAGGCGGTTTAAGGAAAGTACACATTATGCTATAAATACTTCAAGACAGTTTGTCCACATTGACACTTCCATTTCCTAAAATGAAACCCTCATTGGCCCACAGAGAAAAAAAGGCTGGCTTTGTTAACCAGCTTTATTTCAACAAACATCCATATGGTAAGAACTTCCTCTGATGAGTCACCCATAGTTGTCAAACACCAGCTTTCCTTTGTTTGACCCGTGCAGAACTAAGGCCTGTGGAAGCCAACTGCAGGAGTCTGAATCACTTAATTGTGCGTGTTTTTTTCGTATCTAAATTTGCATCTGTCACAAACCCAATGTGTCCGCCATGAAAAATGCATTCTTCAAATAATCACAGAAAAAAAAAATCCCATTCAAATGGGTCTGTTCTGTCTAGATAGTCTGTGAAATTTCTAAGGAATGTTGTGAGCTTTGCTTCCTGTGCTAAATTGTTGAGTTATCACACATTATTGGATTTTACCCAAAATGTGCTGAATAGGAGGAATATTATATTCATACAGAATACCAGGGGCCTTTCCATTTAGAAAGGTGGAGGAAAGGAAAAGCTTACTTCTGCTCCTTGTCATAAGATAAAAACTCTTAAGAGGATAGGTGGAAATGTGTGGGTATAAATAATGTTTTAAAATACAGGGTGGGCCAAGACCGGTTTGGCTCAGTGGATAGAGCGTCGGCTTGCAGATTGAAAGGTCCCAGGTTCGATTCCAGTCGGGGGCATGTACCTTGCTTGCGGGCACATCTCCACTGTGAGGCGTGCAGGAGGCGGCTCATCAATGTCTCTCTCTCATCGATGTTTCTGACTTTCTATCTCTCTCCCTTCCTCTCTATAAAAAATCAATAAAATATATACTTTTTTTAAAACTAAAATACAGGGTGGGACAAAAGTAAGTTTACCGTTGTTTATATAGAAAATAATACAATAATTATTAATAATACAAGAATAAACTCTACTTCACATTACTCACAACTGTAAGCCTACTTTTGCCCACCCTGTATGTCCTTGATTCTTTTCTTTATAGAGGTTTGAGTCACAGTCATTCCTTCTCAGCTTTGTGATGACTGCTAACCCCTTTCTTGTTTCTTTGCTCTTGTTCAACCAAGGACTGACTGTCCAGTCAGAATTCAGATCCTGCTCTGCGGTATGGTGCCATCCTTAGTTTGTTTGAAATGGATCTTATCCATTTTTTTGTAAAAGGGAGGAAATAATTGATGTGTGATTTCTTTTATGCTATTTACTTTTATCTATTTTGCAAATTTTCTACATATATATCTATATATATAGATATATATAGATATAATAATTAGCAAAATAGTTTATTTTTAAAGTACTCACCGATCATTAAAAATATCAATGCAATACATAAGCCTCTTAAAAAATAAAGCTGCCTCTTCTGGGTCAGTAAAATTTTATCCTGAGAAAATAAATCCTAGCTTTGGTTGGTTGTTATCTGCACTCTCTCAATACTAGAGTCATGTAGATAATATCACTGACATTCAAGGGTCAGCACCCATATTTGTATGCAAACTGATTATTTTTGTTTTAAAGAATAGTTTATTGATTTTTAGAGAGGGAGGGGAAAGAAACATCGATGTGAGAGCAAAACATAGTTGGCTGCCTCCTGCACGCCCCCACCAGGGATTGAGCGCATAACCTGGGCATATGTCCTGCCTGACTGGGAATCAAACTCACAACCTTTAAGTCCACAGGACAATGCCCAACCACTAAACCATACCACCCAGGGATAGACAAATTGTTTTTTAAAGGAAAATATGAGATAACCAGTCTTCCACTGCTTGGGGTATTTTTTACCAATGCTTGAATCCAATTTTCAGATCATTTGTAATAATACTCTATGAGTGAAACTTTGGTTCCTTTTAGAGCAGAACTGCTTTAAAATAAATAAATAAATAAGTCACTCCAACCAACAGACATTTCTATTTCAGAAAATTTCTAGTGATTATTTCCCCCCAAAAAAGATCTTCAGCCTGTGGATTATGCCATTTTGCTGGCAGATGGCTCTTGTCAATATCGGAGTGTTTGCAAGAGAAAGCGTGTTCATTTGAGCATAGAGGTGTGACCATAACTGGATACTCAGAGACACCCGCAGAACCCAGAGGCACCCTTGGGCAAAAAGGTTGTGTCAAAGACAAGACTAGTGGATTCCTAGATTAAAAGTAAGAAGTGGCTTTGAATGCCACATTTTTGTTATAACGTATGTAAATATCGGCTCTGAGGAGTATGTCGCCATTAAGTGGGTTTTACATTTTCTAACTTTCTATTCTTTATATATGGCTTTGATGTCAGTCTGTCAAAGAGAGAAAACGTGAGTCAATTCACCTTGATTCTTATAGCTGTTTGGTTTACTGTGGCCTATGTTGCTGATTAATCTCAGCACTTCCCTGCTATACCTAGAGAGCGCTTCATAGTCGTTTTCATCCCAGCTCACAGCTTATTACCTGCTACCAGTCAGTCCGATTGGACAAAATGAATCCTCCTTGTCATTCTAGATATGTAGATAGCTTTACCCCAGTCTCTGTTGATGGCTACCTTTTTTAATCCTGTACTTCCTTCAGACCGTTACTTTAACCATGTGGACTGTCATAGGCAGTGCCCTTTCCCTGGACAAGATGTATATAGTGTTACCAGGCCTTTTGTTGAAAGAGAGTAATAACATCTTGAACGAGGAGGGAACTACCAGTGATCGAACAGACCCCTATTACAGAGTAGCAGCAAGTTATTAGGGAAAAAAGAGAACGACACTTGTCTGTTGGACCACCTTCAGTACTGTTTTGAGAGATGTAGTCTGATATTTTTCTAAACAGCCATTTGAAATAAAAAGGATTCTTTTAAAAGATTTTTTTTTCCGATAACATCTCATCCTGGGTATGGTGGATAGGTTGAGTAGCCATCCTTGTTTGCCTGGAACAGAGAGGCTGCCCAGGATACAGGATTTTCAGCGTTAACACTGGAACCATCTGGACTAGTTGGTGACCTTCTTCCTGGGTGCTGTACTGCCAAGTGGCCAGATCTTGAGGAACATGAGGTCTGAGAGTCTCACTTATGGACCACTCCTTGTTTCAGCTTTTCTTTTCTTTCTATCCCTGGAAGGCACACTATGAAGAAAGACTAGGAGTTGTGACACAGTTATGAGGTAGGGTGAGATTCCAGTCTTTAGTTCACATGTCTTCGGTAGAGCGCAGGTGACTACTTAACGCCTGACTAGTTAATCTACAGCAATGATTTTGCCAGGTGTTCCTGGTAATCTCTGATCATCTATTCTGTCTTCACACACCATCACCCTTGCCCCAAATGATCTTCCAGTATGTTGTCATTAAAGTTTTTCAATACTGAGTCCAGCTTAAAGTGCAGTGAGTTTTGCAACTGGAATTTCCATAAGGGAGAAGGACCGTCATCCAAACTCGGTGGTTATCTGTAGACACAGAAGACAGCATTCCCCGGAGCATTGAGCCTGAGATGTCTATGAAGGAAGCTTATTGCCCATAGTGAGATGGGTGATTCCATGGGGGTCCCAGACCCTGGACTTGCCTCTAGTTTCCTAGTAACTAGTAACACTAATATACTAGTAAGTGCTTCACCCTTGCAAGGTTGCTTTTTAGGTTTGACTCAGATTTCTTTTCCTGGTTTTAGAACTTTCTTTCAAATGGAGAGTTAATACTTAGTGCTTGCTAATGGTCTGACTTTGGGGTTACAATGAGAATGAAAATGCAATAATATATTCAGGAACCCAGCCTTTAGAAAGTGCTTAATACATAATTTATTTCTTGCCTTAAGAACTCCCCTGAGCAGTATGATTGGAGAGCAAGAGATAAGGGAGGCACTAGGGAGTAATGAACATGTAATTTGGCAAGAAAACTTACCAGAAAGTATATACAACAAATGCTTGGATCCCAGAGACAGAATGAGACAAATCATGTTTATTGCTCCTATTGGGCAAGAATGTGCCAGCCCGGCTTTCTAATTTTAAAGATTATGAAAGGTACTGTTTTAGTAACATGAGGAAGGAAGTGTTGTGGACTGAATATTTGTGTGCCTCCCAATATTTCAGATGTTGAAGCCCTTACCCCAATTTGATAATATTTGGAGATGGGACATAATTAGGGTTAAATAAAGTCAAGAGGATGGGTTCCAAAAGATGGGATTAAGGCCTTTATAACAGGCACCAGAGAGCTTTCTCTTTTGGCCATGTGAGTACACAGCAAGCAGGTGGTCGTCTGCAGGCCAGAAAGAGAGTCCTCACCGGACACTTCATGTAGGACTTCCCAGCCTCCAGAACTATGGGACATAGATCTCTGTTGTTTTAGCCACCTAATCTATGGTATTTTGTTAGGGAAGCTCAGGCTGACAAAGACAGGAAGAGATGGCACTGGAAGAAAAGGCAATTCTTTAAGTATTTAAGAGAAATTATTATTTCTGGCAAATAGTAGATACTCAGTAATTGTGGAAGTGATAAAAAATGTTTCTTATCTTAATGGTCAATTAGGCTTCTTTAGTTATAGATAAAATTGACTAAGTCAGTTAATATATTAATGTATAAGTTTCATAATGTTTCAGAAATGTCAAGTGGTTTGATGAGTTCTGTTTTAATTTTAATTCTCAGTCTCAAATTGAAAAATGGTGACATATGTCTGTCTGTCTCTTTCTCTCTGTCTCCTGGAAATTACTCATAATCCAGTAAATGTAAGCTCTCTGTGGAGAAATAAATTATTCAAATCTGGTAACACAGGACAAGTTAATTCAGCTATTTATTTTGAAGGAAATTGCCAGGCTCAGCATCCCCTGCTCTGTACAGGTATGGCAGCATACTCTCTAACATGTTCATCTGGTCTTCACTGTGAATGGCATCTCCCTCCCCTGTGGTATTTTTTTCCTGTGTCTCTGTCTCAGTGACAGAACTTCATCTCAGATTCTTCTTTTGCCCCAGTCCTTCCCTTATGTTATTTGGGCTTTTACATTTTTCCTCCCCTGTTCTTTCCCAACAGCCCTCTTCCTTTCTGGACTGGTTTCCTACAAGTGCCTCTTTCCCCACCACACCCTCTTTAATCCCTCACTCTGTTTTGCCTTTCTTTGTCTTCCAAGGAGCCCCTCCCTGTCATATGTGGGCGAAGTCAGCACCTAAGGGCACAGCTCCCATCCTATGTACCGCTTGTTGCTTCTCTGATGGTTTTGGCAGGAGTTTAGATATAGGGGACTAATTGTCAGCCAGCCCCGGTTTTAAATACCCATTATTTGCAGGCAGATCCTGTCAAGTGCCACAGACCAGTTAAAGCATAAATGGATACAACAATATAAATCAAATCCGGTTTGGCTCTCAGTGTGTGTATATCTATTCATATATACGTACCTGTGTTTGCACTTGAATTACCCTGAAGTTAAGCAAACAGGTGAATTTTGAGATGGGAGAGATAAAGGTGATGGAAAGGAAGGAGAGAAAGCCTTCTTGGGAAGAGGACCAATAATCATTCTTACGTATTAAATGAGTGCCAGTTAGGGGCAGAGTAGGCCGTATATCATGTGCTCTGGTTCTTACCAGTTTGGCTCAGTGGATAGAGCGTCAGCTTGTGGACTGAAGGGTTCCACGTTCTATTCTGGTCAAGTGCTTATACGTTGGTTGCGGGCACATCCCTGGTGGAAGGTGTAAAGGAGGCAGCTGATCGATGTTTCTAACTCTATCCCTCTCCCTTCCTCTCTGTAAAAAATCAATCCTATCTAGTAAAAGAGTAATATGCAAATTGACCACCAGCCAATCAGAGTGGGTATGCAAATTAACCCAGCCAAGATGGCTATGGCCACAGGGAAAACAGGAGGGAGGCTTGGGTTGCCCCTGGCGATGGAGGAAGCCAAGGTTTCCGCACATCCTGGCCCACCCATGCCTACTCTTAAGGCAACAAAGTTTCAATGGCTGCTGCCACAGAGTGAGCAGAAGGCTTGGCTCTGCTCCAGACTACAAAGTTTCAATTGTAGAAGATAAATAAATCCCAGATACCAGAGCCTCTGCTTGGGTCACCAGGGGGCGTGATTGGCCTGCAAACCACCACAGGCCCCTCGCCCAGGACACCCCACACCGCAAGGGAATACCACCCTGATCCAGGACACTCTTCAGGACAAACCAGCTGGCCCCCACCTGTGCAGCAGGCCTCTGTCCTATCTAATAAAAGAGTAATATGCAGATTGATCATCACTCCTACACACAAGATGACTGCCCCCATGTGGTCACAAGATGGCTAGCAGGAGAGGGCAGTTGGCAGGGACCAGGCCTGCACGGGAGGGCAGTTAGGGGTGACTGGGCCTGCAGTGAAGGGCAGTTGGGGGGGGGGAGGCAGGCCTGCAGGGGAGGATAGTTAGGGGGGAACAGGCCTGCAAGGGAGAACAGTTAGGGGTGACCAAGCCCACAGGGGAGGGTAGTTAAGGGCAAACAGGCTGGCAGGGGAGCAGTTAGGCATCAATCAGGCTGGCAGACAGAAGCTGTTAGGGGCAATCAGGAAGGCAGGCAGGTGAGCAGTTGGGAGCTAGCAGTCCTGGATTGTGAGAGGGATGTCTGGCTGCCCATTTAGGTGTGATCCAGGTAGCCGGACATCCCTCAAGGGGTCCCAGATTGGAGAGGGTGCAGGCTGGACTGAAGGACACCCCCCCAATGGTGCATGAATTTCGTGCAGCAGGCCTCTAATAAAAATATATTTTTTTAAAAAAATTATGTGCTCTGGCTATAGAAGCAAGTAGAGGTTGGCCTTTTCCTCAGAGAGCTTCCAGTCGGTCTGTAGAGACCATTAAGTAAATGAGTAATCGAAGTGTAGTTAGCTTAGGAGTAGGGAACAGGGGAGGTGAACATATTGCATGCATGCAATATATGCCAAGAATCTGTGTTCAGATTTTTTTCTTCTGACTTTCAAAGTACTTAATACCCATAATATACTAAGTACAGAATAGTAGGAAAAATGCAAAAAAACAAACAAATTCTACATAATCTCATCATCCAGAGGAAAGCATAAAATTGTAGTTGTATAAGAATGATCTTTTTGTACAGACATTTTTTGTTATTGTTTACTATTTCACCCTAATCTGATAAATCCAGTGTTTAGGAAATTCAGACCATATTAGTCAGTTATTCAGAAGTTTCAGAGCACTTGTCTTCAAATAGGTACTTCATTGAATATATGCTAAAATAAATATGCTGTACTTTAAATCATGTACTTAATTAAGCCTTTTATATATTTAGGCCTAAAGTCATTTTCTTAGCAGTTTTTTACTGACCTTTGGATTCTAACATTTCCTTGGAAATATAGCTTCTTAACTACGCTTTTTAAACAGCGTTATTAACATAAAATTCACATACAGATGCTAATTTTACAAGACAATGATTTTTAGTTTAGTATATTCACAGAGTTGTGCAACCATCACCATAATCCATTTATTTTATTTTTTAGTATATTTTTTCATTTTTTTAATTAATGTATTATATGTGTACATATCTTCCCATTGCCCCCGGGACCCCTATTCCCATGCATGCCCTCACCCCCCATTGGTTATGCTTATATGCATGCATACAAGTCCTTTGGTTGATCTCTTATATACCCCACCACTCCCTAACCTTCCCACTGTAATTTGACAGACTGTTTGATGCTTTACTGCCTTTGTATCTATCTTTTTGTTCATCAGTTTATAATGTTCTTTAGTATCCATGAATGAGTGAGATCATGTGATATTTTTATTTCATTGACTGGCTTATTTCACTGAGCATAATGCTCTCCAGTTCCATCCAGGTTGCTGCAAATGGTAAGAATTCCTTCATTTTTATGGCAGCATAGTATTTCATTATATAGATGTACCATAGTTTTCTGATCCAGTCATCTGCTGACGGGCATCTAGGCTGTTTCCAATCTTAGCTATTGTAAATTGTGCTGCTATGAACATAGGAGTGCATATATTCTTTCTGATTGGTGTTTCTAGTTTCTTAGGATATATTCCTAGGAGTGGGATTAAGGGGTCAAATGGGAGTTCCATTTTTAGTTTTTTGAGGAAACTCCATACTGTTCTCCACAGTGGCTGCACCAGTCTGCATTCCCACCAGCAATGCACAGGGGTTCCTTTTTTTCCGCATCTTCCCCAACACTTGTCGTTTGTTGAATTTATTGATGATAGCCATTCTGACAGATGTGAAATGGTATCGAATTGTCATTTTGATTTGCATCTCTCGGATAATTAGTGACTTTGAGCATGTTTTCATGTGTCTGTTGGCTTCCTTCTGTCTTCTTTCAAAAGGTTCTATTTAGGTCCATTGCCCATTTTTTTAATTGGATCATTTATCTTCCTTTTATTAAGTTGTATAAGTTGCCTGTAGATGTTAGGGATTAAACCTTTATCAGTGATAAAATTTGCAAATATGTTCCCCCATACAGTGGGCTTTCTTGTTGCTTTGTTGGTGGTTTCTTGCTGTGAAAAAGCTTTTTATTTTGATGTAGTCCTATTTGTTTATTTTCTCTTCAGCTTCCATTGCCCTAGGAGCAGTATCAGTGAAGAAGTTCTTTCAGCATATGTATGAGATTTTGCTGCCTCTGGATTCCTCTAGTATTTTTAGGGCTTCCGTCTTATGTTTAAGTCTTCTATCCATTTTGAGTTTATTTTTGTGTATGGTGTAAGTTGGTGGTCTAGTTTCATTTTTTTGCATGTATCTGTCCAATTTTCCCAACACCATTTATTGAAGAGACTGTCTGGACTCCATTGTAGGTTCATGCCTCCTTTGTCAAATATTAATTGAGCATAGTGGTTTGGGTCGATATCTGGTTTCTCTATTCTATTCCATTGTCTATATGTTTATTCTAGTGCCAGTACCAGGCTGTTTTGAGAACAATGGCTTTGTAATACAGCTTGAAATCTGGTATTGAGATCCCACCTACTTTATTCTTCTTTCTCAAGATTGCTGTCGCTATTCAGGGTCTTTTTTTTTATTACAAATGGATCTTTGGAGAGTTCTTTCTAGGTCTGTGAAATATGCCTTTGGTATTTTAACGGGGAGTGCATTGAATCTATAGATTGCTTTAGGTAGTATGGACATTTTAATGATGTTGATTCTCCCAATCCATGACCATGGTATGCTCTTCTATCTGTTTATGTCTTCCTCTATCTCTTTTTTTCAGTGTCCTGTAGTTTTCAGCATTCCCCTATGTTTTTTACCTCCTCAGTTAAGTTTAGTCCTAGGTATCTTAATTTTTTTTGGTGTGAAGGTAAATGGGATTTCTTTTTCAGTCTCTCTTTCTGTAAGTTCACTACTGGTGTATGGAAATGCCTTAGAATTCTTGGCGTTAATTTTGTATCCTGCTACATTGCCGAATTCATTTATTAATGCTATTAGTTTTTTGATGGAGTCCTTTGAGTTTTTTATATTCAATATCATGTCATTTGCAAATAAGGACAGCTTTATTTCTTCTTTTCAAATTTGAATGTCTTTTATTTCTTCTTCTTGTGTAATTGCAATGGCTAATACTTCCAGTATTATGTCAAACAGGAGTGGTGAGAGTGGGCATCCCTGTCATGTTCCTGTTCTTAGGGGAAATGGTTTTAGTTTTTGCCCATTGAGTATGATGTCAGCTGAGGTTTATCATATATAGCTTTTATTATGTTGAGGTATGATTCTTCTTTTTTCACCTTGTTGAGAGTTTTTATCAAGAAAGGGTGTTGCATTTTGTCAAATGCTTTTTCTGCACAATTGATATGACTATGTGATTTTTTATCTCTCAATTTGTTCATGTGATGTATCACATTTATTGATTTGCAGATATTGTACCATCCTTGCATTCCTGGGATAAATCCTACTTGATCATGGTGTATGATCTTTCTGATGTACTGCTGGATCTAATTTGTTAGAATTTTGTTGAGGATTTTGGCATCTGTGTTCATGAGGGATATTGGCCTGTAATTCTCTTTCATTGTGTTGTCTTTATCTGGTTTTGGTATTAGAGCGATTCTGGCTTCATAGAAGGAGCTTGGAAGTGTTCCTTCTTCTTGAATTTTTTGGAATAGTCTGAGGAGGATAGGTATTAATTCTTCCTTGAATGTTTGGTAAAACTTCCCTGTGAATCCATCTGGAAGCTTTTTGATGACTGCTTCACTTTCTTCCATAGTTATTGGCCTATTGAGATGTTTAGATTTTTCCTGATTGAGTTTTGGAAGATGATATTTCCTCCAGGTTGTCCAGTTTGTTGGAATAGAGTTGTTCGTAGTATTTTTTAACAATCCTTTGTATTTTGGTGGGGTCTGTTGTTATTTCAACTCTTTCATTTCTGATTTTGTTTATTTGCATCCACTCTCTTTCCTTCTTGGTGAGCCTAGCTATTGGTTCATCAATCTTGTTTATCCTTTCAAAGAATCAGCTCTTGGTTTTGTTGATTGTTTGTATTGTTTCTTTGGTCTCTATGTCATTTATCTCTGCTCTGATCTTTATTATTTTTTTCCTTCTGCTTGCACTGGGCTTTTCTTGTTGCTCTCTTTCTAATTCTTTGAGTTGTAGGGTTAGGTAATTTATTACCATTGGTTCTTGTTTTTTTGTTTTTGTTTTTGTTTTTTGCAGTAGGCTTGTAGAGCTATGAACTTCCCTCTTAAGACTACTTTCACTGTGTCCCATAGATTTTGGATTGTTGTGTTTTCATTGTCATTTATTGCCTTGATGTTTTTTATTTCTTCCTTGATCTCTCTGGTAACCCAGTCATTGTTTAATAGCATGCTGTTTAGTCTCCATGTGTTTGATTTCTTTGGATTGTTTTTATTGTAATTGATTCCCAGTTTTATGCCACTGTGATCTAAGATGCTTGATATGATTTCTGTCTTCTTGAATTTGAAGAGACTTTGCCTATAACCCAACATATGGTCTATCTTTGAAAATGACTGATGTGCACTTAAGAAGAATGTCTATTCTGTGGCTTTGGGGTGAAATGTTCTGAAGATGTCAATTAATTCCATCTGGTCTACTGAGTCATTTAGAATTGATGTTTCTTTTGTTTAGAGGATTTATCCAATGGTGATAATGGGGTATTAAAATCTACTATGATTGTATTGCTGTCATTCTCTCCCTTGATATCCTCCAGGAGATTTTTTATGTGTTTGGGTGCTTCTGTATTGGGTGCATATATGTTTACCAGAGTTATTTCTTCCTGTTGGATTGCTCCCTTTAGTATTATGAAGTGGTCTTCCTTATCTCTTTTTATGTCCTTCACTTTGAGATATAATTTGTCAGATTATAAGTATTGCTACCCCTGCTTTTTTTTTTTTTTTCGTTTCCATTTGCCTGAAAAGCCTTTATCCATCCCTTCACCCTCAGTCTGTGTGTGTCTTATTTTCTGAGGTGGGTTTCTTGTAGACAACAGATATATGGGTCGTTTTTTCTTTTTTTCTTTTTTCTTTTTTTATATTTTATTGATTTTTTACAGAGAGGAAGGGAGAGGGATAGAAAGTCAGAAACATCGATGAGAGAGAGACATCGATGTGCCTCCTGCACGCCCCCTTACTGGAGATGTGCCCGCAACCAAGGTACACGCCCCCAACCAGAATCGAACCTGGGATCTTTCAGTCCACAGGCCGACGCTCTATCCACTGAGCCAAACCCGTCTCGGTGGGTTATGTCTTCTTATCCAATCCGTTACCCTTTGTCTTTTGATGGGGGCATTTAATCCATTTACATTTAAAGTTATTATTGATAGGTACTTATTTGTTGCCATTTTTAATCTTTACCCCTGTGTTCTTTCTTCGCTTCCTATTTCTTTTTTTTTTTACAAATGCTAAAGCAGACCCTTTAGTGTTTTTTGCATTGCTGGTTTGGTGGTAATAAATTCCCTTAGTCCTTTTTTGCCTGTGAAGCTTCTGATTTCAGGTTCAATTTTGATTGATAGCCTTGCTAGGTACAGTATTCTTAGATTCAGATTCTTCCTTTGCATGACTTTGTATATTTTATTCCATTCCCTTCTGGCCTGATGAGTTTCTGTTGAGAAATCAGTTGCTAGTCTGATGGGGTTCCTTTATAGGTAACTTTCTATCTCTCTCTGGCCACTTTTAAGATTCTTACTTTGTCGTTGGTGTTTGCCAATTTAAATATAATATGCCTTGGCATTAGTCTTTTGGGGTTCATTTTGCTTGGGACTCTGTGATTTGTGTGGGTTTTTTCTTCCTTATACCAGGGAAGTTTTCTGTCATTATTTCTTCAAACAGGTTTTCTATTCCTTGCTCAGTTTCCTCTCCTTCTGGCACCCTTATTATGTGGATGTTGTTCTGTTTCATGTTGTCCCAAAGTTCCCTTCGGCTCTCCTCCTGCTTTATAATTTTTTTTCTAGAAGCTGCTCTACTTGCATATTTTTTTTCTACCTTGTCTTCTAACTCACTGATGCAGTTCTCTGCTTCTTCCAGTCCACTTTTGATGCCTTCTATTGAGTTCTTTACAGTAGCAATGTCATTTTTCATTTCTTTTTGGTTCTTTTTCGTTTCCTCTTAGTTCTTACTCATATTGTCGAATTTGTCTTCCATTCTTTTCGGCCACTTATGACCATTTCTCTTAATTCTTTCTCTGGCAGGTTGCTTACCTCCATTTCATTTACTTCCTTTTCTGGTGATGCCTGCTTTTCTTTCATATGTGGGCTGTTTCTTTGTCTCACTCCCCATGGTCTCTCTTCTCCGGGTGTCTGATTATGTAGTTCTCTCTTTCCTTATCCCAGGCAAAATCCAACCTTTCTGTAGAGCTCCTCTGAATCTGAAGGTTTTGCCAATTGGGGACTGGTGTTCTGTGGTCCACAGCTGTTCATTGGGTGCTGTTGTTGTAGATTTTCAGGCTCACCACAATCCATTTTAAAACATTTTCATCAACCCAGAAAGAAACCCCATGTCCCCATTAGCAGTCACTCCTCATTTCCCCCAGGCTTCTCCATCCTAGGCAACCACTAATTGATTTTCTGACTCCATAGATTTACCTCTTCTATACATATAAACAGAATCACACCATAAATGCATGCTCTTTTGTGACTGGCTTTCTTTATTTAGCATAACGTCCTTGAGGGTCATCTATTTGTAGCCTGTATAGTGCATCATTCCTTTTTATACCTGCGTGAAAGGCAACACCTTGTGTAGCTCTACTACATTCTATGTAGCCTTTCATCAGTTGGTTGACATTTGAGTTTTTTCCACTTATTGGCTGTTATGAATCGTGTTGCTGTGTGCATTCATGTACAAGTTTTTGTGTGGATAATACTCGGATATGATTATGTTTTTTTGCATGGTTTTCCTAAGTATTGTTTTATACATTATAAAAAGGAACAAGTTTAAAACAAAGTTAATTATCTTCCAGTCTTTTACTTGCCTCTGCCTCCTCTTCCCATCTTTCTGCCTAGACTTTACTAATAATACAAACTTAAAATCATGCTTCTTTTTCCAAGTCATGAACAGTCTCACCAATTTCTGATCCTCTTTCCTTAAATGTCTTCACATCCTTCCCCATTTTTCTGTCCACCGGCTTTGAGTATCTTGTCATCTCATCCTCTGACCTCTCCCATTGGCCTTACTAACTCTTTTCCTATCCTTTCCAATTGACTCAGTAAAACCTCTGCCATATTAATCTTCATAAGCACTGCTGTTTGCTGCTCACTGGAGTCAGTCCAGCTTAGCCACTCACTGAACTGTTTCCTTGGATAAGTTACTTCTCACCTTTTTTTAAATTAACATTAAAAAAAATGTTAATCAGTCTGGCTGATGTGCCTCAGTGTTTGAGCATCAACCTAGAAACCAGGAGATCATGGTTCAATTCCATATCAGAGCACATGCCCAGGTTGCAGGCTCAATCCCCAGTGCGGGTGCGTGCAGGAGGCAGCCAATCAATGATTTTCTCTCATCATTGATGTTCCTATCTCTCTCTCCCTTTCCTTTCCTCTCTAAAATCAATAAAAATATATTTTTTAAAAAGTTCATCAGACTGCCTCCCATCATGCTAGTAAAAATTGAATGATTTCCCTGGGCTTCCATCTCCTACTAGCAAAATGCGATGAACTCTGTTTCATGGTCCTGTGTTTATATATCTTGTCTCCCATGGGGATAAGGATTATTATGGTAATATGTACTATATAGATATATATTTATTTATAGATATTTATATTTTAATATATTTGTATTAAAATGTATAATATAATTTAAATATATGCATAGTATATATTAAAGCCACATGTTATTGAATACATATTTTTGGAGAGTGGCTTTCTCCCAGCATCTAATGCAGCCCTCTGTGCTCAGTGAGTGATCACTGAGTTAGTGTTTACAAAATAAATCAATTAATTGCTTTTTTGCTTAATCTGGTTATTTAAATAAGTGGTAATATAAGGTAAAAAATATTTTTAACAGATATCAACTCTAGACCTGAACATGGGAGCAAGTCTAAAAGAGTGAACATTCCCTGGGCCATAGTTTTCAAAAAGTCATTTTATGAATACAAAAATTTTCTCTTCTAATCAAGAAAGGTAACAGCTAAAGCATAGCTGCAGGTCAAGTGCAGGCTACAGAGGTGTTCTATATGGTGATCCTTGTCTTCCTCTTCTTCTCAGTACAATGAAAGTATTATAACTATACAGAATCTGTCATCTTCCATTCTGCATGAATCATTTCCTTTCTATAACAGACACATCAGCATACACTTCTCATCTGCTAGAAAACATACCCTGCTTCTGAACATTGTTTTCCACTGTTCATTGAGATTGTGAGGGATAGTTATATGTCCTTTTAGTTGTTTGTTTAGAAAGACATGTCACCTGAAACTTAGTTCCTTTGTAATTTGACCCAAGAAAATGCTCTTCACTGATAAAAGAGTATTTAGCTAAACAACATGCAAAAGAAGAAATTAGATTGCCATACTCAAAATTAATTAACCCTTCTCTTGGAAATGTTGACATTTATTCTTTCTTTTCTTGGTGATAAAGGTGTAAGACTTGTAACAGGTGCAGAGAATATATAGTCAACTCAGAGGAAGTCTTAAATATGACCTGGACACCCACCACATAGTGATTAATGCCCCCTTCCTTTCTTGTTCACCACATGAATACTTTGTTATCATCTGTGTATAACGGTGGCCAGGAACAAAGGAGACAGCTACCATTATGAGTGTGAAAAAGTGTGTGAGTATTTGGTTGCCACTTGCTGTAGGACATTTTACAGATGAAGCAGATAGGTTCAAAGAGGCTACGAGACTTACCTAACATCATCCAGGGAGAATTGGCTGGGAGGGGTTCACACACAGGACATCCATCACCAAAGTTTATGCCCTTCCCCAAGTCAACATATTAGAGGCATGGAAAGCATTAAGGCTTAAACTCTCACAGACTCAAAAAAGCCATGGGGGAAATCCTTGCTAAAAAACCCCAGTCACCATACTTGTTTTGGGATGACTGTGCCTAAGGTGATCTGAGAAGAGAATTGACTTTGCTATACTTTGAAATGAATGCAATCTTGCTATTATATTTTGCAATAATCCCCTTTTAGTTAGGAAAAATGCTTATATGTGTAAATGAAAAATGTATTTCTCTCATAGAGTTTATCTTATCAGCATTAACTAGTATAAAGTGTAATGGTGAAAAAAAATAATTGAAGAAAATGCTTGGAAATAACCTAAAATTCTCTTTCATAAAAACTTATAGCAATGTTCAATTTCAGGTGTTTTCCCCCAAATATTGTTTATCTTGTCAAATAAATTGCTTTCAAAGGATAGCATGGCAAAGACCTTCTAGTAGCTCCTCTGTAGTTTATGTGGGAATTCCAAATAGAAAGGCTCAGGGCCATGAAAAACAGAAGAGGGTGGTTAATGCAGTAGAATGGATCAATCTCAAAGAGTGAGCATGGAGAAAAGCTTCCATAGAAAAAGGAGGATCATAGTGAGGTGCAGAGAAAATAAATGGAGGTATAAAATTAGAAGTTTGATTCATGACATTTAGATTCAACCAAGGTCTTTAGCAGATAATGTTTGTGTATTTTTACCCAAGCACTTGGTTAAACTACTGGAAAGTCATCTATAGTAAGTAATTGTAGTTTTTTTATATAGCAAAATTTACAAAAGTTCCTGACTTTTAAGTCTTGTCCTGTATAATAAAAGGATTTTTAAATGTGTTCCTCCAGTCAAAGCAATTGCACAGTCTTTATTTGGGAATGTTTTTTTGGTAGGTGTAATCTTTCCATTTCACTATTTAATCCCCCACCCCCTAAAAGAAAATGTGTATGTAAAGAAGAAATACTTTTTAAAATGTAAAAATCGGCTTCAGATTTACTACTCTGGGCAGACTATCTCTATTGCTAATTTTATCTTTATACAGTTATTTAAAAAGAATTAGTATGTCACCTGTGAGGAGGTTTATGTCTCAAACCAGACAAGATGGGATAGCTTAGTGGATTCTTTCCCTACAATGATTTGGAAAAAATGCATGGCTTTTTATCTTTTATGAGCCTCTGTCTCGTGGTATGTAATTGAACATTCCTCTCCCGTCTTCAGTCTTCATGCAGGGCCTCTAGAAAGATTTCCAGCAGGGGCACATTTTTAGACAGGGGGAAGAAACCGTTCAGAGTTATTTTGGACCTCCTCAGCTTGTCTCTCTATCTGGCCATCTCTCTCTCAGTCTCAGTCTTTCAGTCTCTTATTCCCCCCGACTTGTCTCCTTCAAACCTCTACTTCCTTTCAGCTCAGCTCTATGTCATGGTAATAACCAGCCAAGGCCAACTCGCGCATGTGTGTGCTTTAGCTGAATCATTCTCACAATTATGAAATTATTCAAGGCAGTAGAATTAAACTGTCCCTCACCACTACCCAAAGAATATAATCAGCCCTGGCCAGTTTGTCTCAGGGTATAGAGCAGTGGTCGGCAAAATCATTAGTCAACAGAGCAGCAAACCGCAGCTCTCAAACCGCATGTGGCTCGCAAGCCGCAGTTTGCCAACCACTGTAGTATAGAGCATCAGCCTGCAGACTAAAGGGTCCCGGGTTCGATTGTGGTCAGGGGCATATGCCCAGGTTGCAGGCTCAACCCCCAGTAGGGGGCGTGCAGGAGGCAGCCAATCCATGATTCTTTCTCATCATTGATGTTTCTATATCTCTCCCTCTCCCTTTCTCTCTGAAGTCAATATAAATATATTTTTTAAAAAATATAATCAAAGATTATGTTCATATTTGTCCACCTGAAGTATATCATAAATTATATGAATTAAAGAATATTGAACTCAGCTAACCGGAGGAGAGAGGAAATATTCAAAGTAATATCATAATAAAAATAATAAAATAATGGGAGGACAGCTCTTGTTTCTTCATTACATGGTACGCATAGCTCAGAGACCTGATGGAGCCAGACTCTTTCCCTCCGAGCTCTGTTTCAAAACAGGCTGTATCACACGCAGTCCCTGGAGCGGTCTTACTCTCCCGTCTTCATACTGCACCGTAGCACACCCAAGAATTCATCCTGTTGGAAGGTTTTGTCCTTCCTATGAATCCATTATACTTTTCCATGTTCCTGACCCTCTTTCATAAAACTGGCTCATACAGAATATTCAGAATCCTCAGCCAGGAAGTCAGCAGGTGGTTCTTGGAGTTTGATCACGTTTGTGACCAACTACTGGGTCACCTAAGAATCCTGGTTCCAGTTTGGCCTCTGCCCCATTTCCATTGTCTTGTGACTGTGTCTTTTCAGGCAAAGATCCATTCTTTAGGGGTTAATTTTAGCCAGAGTTCAGTGGTTTTATATAATTCAAGCCAACCCACATGTGCTACAGAGCCAAGTTATCAGACCTCAGAGTCACATGCCAGGTCTTCCTAAGGTGGCGAACGTCGTTCTGATCTGCGCACTGAATTGCTGCCTCCAAGTTTCTTGTATTCACAGAAGAGTGGTTATGAGTCAGACTTCTACTTGCCGCTCTCAGTATTAAAGGAGGCCAAGCTGGTGGACCAGCTCTCACTTCTGGATGGCAAGCACCTCCAGTCCTGGCAGGATGGGGACTACATGATTTGAAGGTCCTCTGCTAAAACATCTAGGCAGATGTAAATACATACACACACACACACACACACACACACACACACACACACGGCAAGCATTTCTTAAGTACATAATGGGATCAGCAAAAATATTAGAAATATTGTCAAGGGGCAAAAACAAAAGGGAGCTGAAAACTGAAAAGGGTGAGGGTGTGAGCCAGGGCTGCTGCCGAGCTTCAGGCGTGGGTTTCAGTGTCCACCCAGGGAAGAGAGGGTCTCATGCCTTTGCCCAGGAATGACATCCATTCAGGTGGGTCTGCCCGGTGTGCTTCCCAGTAGCCATGGCTAATAGATGTACTTTAAATTCTTCCATGATGCTCAAAAGTAGTTTTACCCATGCCTCTCTGGATACATCTTCATTGGGGGTGGGGGCGGGACGCAGATGTAAAACAAAATAATGTAGCAAGCGTTTCTTAAATGGTACAATCAGAAACCCAGAGGTAGCTCACCACAGCATTTGGGACAAGTGGAAGAAGAGAGACTCACGAAGAAGTATTATAATTGCCTGCCTTGTGGTGAGGAAAGGGTGCCCTGAGGAGGAACTGACCAAAATCATTTGGAAAGAAGACCACATACCTCTGGTTTGAGGCTAGGACCGTGACATGCTCCACCTATCACAGAGTTAAGCGGAACTTTGCCACCAAGGCCTGTAGGTGATGGTGGCACTGCTGTTAGAGGGACCGTGAGCAGGATTGTCAGGATTATGAAACATGGGCATCAGGTACCACCCGATTCATGAGAGGTTCTTGCCGTAAGTGACTTTCAAGAAATGTCTCAATGCCTTACTTCCCCACTCTTCAAGAATATTTTGCTTCCGCCGAAACCAGTTTGGCTCAGTGTATAGACTGTCAGCCTGCAGACTGAAAGGTCCCAGGTTTGATTCCAGTCAACGGCATGTACCTTGGTTGCAGGCACATCCCCAATAGGGGGTGTGCAGAAGGCAGCTGATCGATGTCTCTCTCTCATCGATGTTTCAAACTCTCTATCCCTGTCCCTTCCTCTCTGTAAAAAAAATAATAAAATATATTTTTTTTAAAAAAGAATATTTTGCTTCCACCAAGATCGCTTTGGCTCAGTGGATAGAGCGTCAGCCTGCAGACTGAAAGGTCCCAGGTTCGATTCTGGTCAAGGGCATGTACCTTGGTTGCGGCACATCCCCAATAGGGGGCGTGTAGGAGGCAACTAATCGATGTCTCTAACTCTCTATCCCTCTCCCTTCCTCTCAGTAAAAAATCAATAAAATACATTTTTTTTAAAAAAAAGAATATTTTGCTTCCTGTTAGACAATGATCATGACAAATAGGATTGAAATGAACCTGAGAAAGCTTGTATGTTTAATATGTATTTTTATTCTTGCAGGCCTCTTTTTCGTGGAAGTTCAGATGTGGATCAACTAGGAAAAATCTTGGAGTAAGTAATAACTGTAATTTTACATCCGTGCCCGAGGCACGGGAACATTGACAGTGACTTTCCTCTGACGTTCATATAATGCATTTATCTCTTGTCTCTCCTGCCCCACGCTGCTGCTGCTGTTGCAGACACTGTCACTGTTGGTGTGGTGAGTGGGGACACGGTAGGCGTGCTGCTTTATGCAGAGCCCGTCATGAAGGGTGGCTGACCACTCTGCTCCCGAGGCTCGTATGTTGCTCGTGTGGATTGCTGTGCTGCTCCTTCTTCTTGGCTTGGCTGACCTCCTGTTCTTTAGTTCAGGTGTGTTGTCTGCCCGGGGTCATTTCAAATGCATCCACCATCAGTTGTGGGCACGTGCGTGGTGGTGGCCTGGTCACCCATCCTTGCCCACTGGGCTTCCTGTCTCCATTGGGTATCCTTTAGTCATCCGGGTTGCTTTGGCATTGTTTTCCTGGTTGAAGAATGGTATGCGACAGAATCCATTTTTCTTTAGAGCACTAAAATAGGAAATGAGAATCCTAGGTTCTAATCCTAGGTCTTTGGCTAAATAACGGTAATCTTGAGTAAGCATTTAACATGCCCTAAAAAGAGCTTCCGAGGTGCCTGCTGCATACTCAATGCTTTAAAAATGTTAGCAGCTTTTATAATTCATTAGTAATAGCTTAACCATTTTGTTCCTCAATGACTTTACCTGAGAAATGGAACTTTGGGCTTACATTTTCTTTACGTTCCCTTTTTGTGCTGCAGTTCCTTGGTTCCAGTTGTCTGTTACATAGCTCCTCGCTGATTTGTTAGAGTTCCATTCATGTCTGCATGTGTGCATGTCAGGGTATGAATGCTTTCATGTTTCTAGAATGTAAAGGGGGCTTTTCTTCTCACAAAGCATGCAATAGGGCATCTCTTGGGGATTTGTGCATTTGCCAAGTCCCATCAAAATTGAGGTGGAGTAGGAAGAAAGTGGGAGTTGCAGAACACATTTTTTAAAAAGCCCTGATCAATGGTCTGTGACATTTTCTAGGAATCCTGGTGACTTTGATGATATTTGTAGTCTGTAAAACTGGGGAGAAGTACCCCTGGAGAATAGGATTCTATTTTAACCCCATCTACCCAAGCATGACTGCTTAAAACAGTTGGGACACAACCGGAACCTGACTGTGTTCTTTGGGTAACTGAAAACAGCTCCCGTAGACATCTGTTAGCACCAGTGCCACTGCTGAGTCAGAACCCGGTGGCTTTGAGGTCTGAAAAACATTTGCTCGTTTTATTGTCTGGGGGCTGCCTGAGTCCAGGGCAACTGCCACAGCTGCTGCTCGTCCTGCTGCTACTGAACACTCTGTACGATGGGTGGCTCAGGAGAGAACTGGCTTCTGCATGTCCAGTTCTTTGTCCTGGCGTGATGAACTCCATCTACTCTTCCCACCCCTGTTGAATATCGTTGGTGTGCATGTGATCTTGAAGAGGGACGTGGGAAAGTCAGACTCTCAGTGGGAAGGAAAGCAGCTTGCCAGGCAGTGAAACCCTCCACCTGCTTTCCCTGCTGACACCACCTGGGCATCTGGTCCACCTCCAGCCCTGGCATCGGCGATCCTGTTAACATTGCTGGTGCCCCTGAGTATAGCATAGCCAGTGAGAGGGACCAGGAGCAACCTTTGCTCAGCCTGTTGGACTTGCTTCCCAGGGAAAGCCAGTTCCACCCTTGGCAAAGTCCTGAGATCCTAGGTTGCAAGCAGAAAGAAGCCAGGCAGTCCTACATGTTCTGCGCCTTTACATTTTACTTCTTGGTTGTTTCCTCTAAATGCAGTTATTACTTTGGCGTAGAGAAAAGGGACAATACTGCACCCTAGTGTCACTTCTAAAGTACTTGAAAAGTGACTTCTGTCCCCACCTTCACTGCCAGTTATAGGTTTTGTGCTCTGTCATTCTTTCCGGTACAAATGTCAACTTTTAAGGCTTATGTTCAGCTGTCCAAATACTGAAATTTGATGCAGGCACTTTTTAAAGGGCCTATCGGAATTTCACCATGCTCACATATGGGCCATAAAAGCTCTTACTGTATAAAACTGAATTATTTTTTAAAGAAAGTTATATTCACATTCTCTTTAAGGGGAGAAAATGTTTGTGTTTAGGAAGATTTATACTTTCAAAGAACAGCAAGTACTTTGAAAGTGAAACTGAATTCTTTTCGCCTGTGGCATTTTGGAGCATTTTTAAGACCAGAGTCATCATTAAATGGAACCAAAATATTGGGTTTGGAATAAGGAGAATTGGGTTCACGCCAGGCCCTGTGGCTAAACTCTCTATGTGTGGCTTTAGCAGTCCATTTCATTCCTGTAACTCAGTTTCCCCATCTATAAAACAGAAATAGTAATACCTGAATAGTAGTACTAATTGATGTCATGAGAGGTTGTTAGAGGGATCAGGGGAGGTGATAGACTTACAATCACTTTTGAAAGTTATTTATGTAAACATGTATATAATTATGTACGTACCACATATATATAGAGAGTCCCTATTTTTCCGAGGGCTTTTGACATTCAGCTGCCCATATTGCCAGATTTAACTCAATATAAATATATTGAAAGTTACAAATAAAAAGATTTTAAATTATTACTAGTAGTCGTTGTAACCAGTTTCTAGTTAACTAACTGGTGATGGTATGCAAATATATTAATATAAAAAATGGCTAAAAGTAAAAATGAATGAAAGAAAAATTTTTTAATTATTTAATAAGCATTCTTCTTTTCTTCCTCTCCCATTCTCATTCTATCCAAACGCATACATATTCATTTCCTTTAATAACTCGTAGTGAGAGGTTTTTTTTCTTCATTGTACTCTTACTCTAGAATTCAGTGGTTCTCAACCTTTTTAATGTCGCGACCCTTTAATACAGTTCCTCATGTTGTGGTGACCCCAACCATAAAATTATTTTTGTTGCTACTTCATAACTGTAATTTTGCTACTATTAATGAATCGTAATGTAAATATCTGTGTTTTCCGATGGTCTTAGGCTCTACAGCAGTGGTTCTCAACCTGTGGTAACTAACCACTGGTGTGCATACCATCACCAGTTAGTTACCTAGAAACTGGTTACAACAACTGCTAGTAAGAATTTAAAATCTTTTTATTTGTAGCTTTCAGTATATTTATATTGAGTTAAATCTGGCAATATGGGCAGCCAAATATCAAAAGCCCTCCGAAAAATAGGGACTCTGTATATATATGTGGTACTTAATCGGCCCTGCTAGCAGTTCTCAACCTGTGGGTCATGACCACTGCTGTAGAGCCTAAGACCATAGGAAAACACAGATATTTAGACTACGATTCATTAACAGTAGCAAAATGACAGTTATTAAGTAACAACAAAAATAATTTTATGGTTGGGGGTCACTACAACATGAGGAACTGTATTAAAGGGTCGCGGCATTAAAAAGATTGAGAACCACTGCTCTAGATCTTGCTATTAAGCAGGTTTTGTACTTTCCATTCATTTGTTCCAGTAAATATGTCCCTGACTCTGTCATTATCTGCCTCAATAACATGGCTCTCCCAGCATATCTTACAGAAGTAGGATTGTCTTTGCCCTGACATCCGCTGATGGGTACAGTTATGACACACTGTCTGCTCTCCCCAGGGGAGGTCTAGAACCTGGGCTCTGTTTAGGTAAGAGAAGGGGACCAAAGCCCTATAGAGATCCTGTGACATTTAGCACAGGAAACATCTTCCTGAATAACTCGTAGTGAGTTATTCCTGAAAACTTGGAAATCCATTCAGGAGAACTCAGCCCTCTGGGCCTTAGTCCCAGCGAGGGCAGTCCAAGAAGACCCTAATGCAGGCAGGCCAGCAGCCTTTCTAACTGTAGTTTAAATCCTTCATCCGTGTTTTAATAGTCATAGATTCTGTTCACTAAATTATAATTTTTTTAGTTTAGCATTATTCAGTCTATGTGAGACATAAGTTTGTGATTTCCTTTGTTCAAACCTACTTATTACCTATGCACATGCTATAAATAATATCTACATAATGTATATATATTATGTTGTTTAAAGCCACTGACCTACAATATTTGTGAAGAACCTTAAGTTATGTATTGCTAAAACTCAAGCAGTTCATATGTTAAAGTGGTAGTACCAATATATTTTAGATTAATAACATTATTTCCCTGTTATCCTATATAATAAAGAGGTAATATCCAAATTGACCTTCATGTCCTCACAAGATGGCTGCCTATGACCAGGCCAGCAGGGGAGAGAAGTTGGGGGTGATTAGACTGGCGGGGGGGGGGGCAGTAAGGGGTGACTAGGCTGGTGGAGAGGCAGTTGGGGACAACCAGGCTGTCAGGGGGGAAGTAAGGGGTGACCAGCCAGCAGTGGGGGACAGTTAGGGGCGATCAGGCTGGCACATAGAGGCAGTGAGGGGTGATCAGGCCAGCAGGGAGGGAGCAGTTAGAGAGCGATCAGACTGGCAAGGGGAGCAGTTAGGGATGATCAGGCCAGCACACAGAGGCAGTGAGGGGCAATCAGGCCGGTGGAGGGGGAGGGCTGAGGGGCAAGGAGGCAGGCAGACAGATGAGTGATTAGGAGCCAGCGGTCCAGGATTGTGAGAGGAATGTCCGACTGCCGGGATCGGGCCTAAACCATCAGTCGGACATCCCCGAAGGGGTCCCAGATTGGAGAGGGTACAGGCTGGGCTGAGGGGACCCTCCACACATGCACAAATTTCATGCAGCAGGCCTCTAATGGATAATAATAATGGGTAATGTATTGATACTGACAAGTACTCATTATATAAAAAAGACACTGAAATTCATAGAAATTAAGCAATTTCTCCTTACCTATCCATAAGTGTCAGGTGCAGAATTTGAACCCAGATCTGCCCATTTCTAAAGCCTGTGTTGTTTTTATATTATTTGATGCTCTGTCCACATTTCTGGACTCTGAATCATTTTCAGGGAGAACATGAATGATACTGTTTTTATTTATTTGCTCACTTTGGAATACCTTGAAATAGTTATGCAATAAAAACATAAATTAATTTTGATACTGAATTATAAAATAGTGTTTCCATGACACAGGACTAACATACCTTTCAGCCTCTTCTTTTTGTCTGATTCTAATGGATGTAGTTTGGGGAACTAATCTTTAACCAAGAGTGCAAATTTATGTGTTAAGAAATGTTACATGAGCATCATAAAAGCAGGTCAGTACCAAAGTGCTTGATCAAAACATAAAAAAAGCAATCTTAGGCAAAAAGGAAAATGTTCTGTGCCCATGTGGGTCTACTTTTAATATACAGGTCCTGCCCTATCTGTATGTCAGGGCTTATTGGGAATTGAATATTTTCCATTTCTTTGTTATCTCTTCTGTTTACTATCTGCTTCCAGAGTAATCTCAGCGAATTTTTTCAGTTCTCCTGTGAGAGTACCCTCTTCCCCATGATCACCATATTGCAGCTGAACAGAGAGAAATGAGCATCCTGCCAGTCATAGCAGTGAGGGGCTCCGGGCTCTGTGTCCCCGGTGCCTGCCGCGTAGACTTTACCTTCATCTAGAATGTGGTGGAAAATAGCTTGTGCAGAGCAGCTGATGTTCACGTGTGGTTTCCTTTTGTAGCGTAATTGGACTCCCAGGAGAAGAGGACTGGCCTAGAGACGTTGCGCTTCCCAGGCAGGCTTTTCACTCAAAATCTCCTCAACCTATTGAGAATTTCGTCAGCGACATTGATGAACAAGGCAAAGACCTACTTCTGGTAAGTTCAGGCGATGCCGAGTGGATCTGCACTGTGCTGTTGAGTGGCTTACCCTGTCCTCTCTGGGTGGTGGGGACAGCCTCAGTTCAGCATCACGTACCACAGTCTCAGGAGTCATGGGCCGCAACCTCTCCGCAGCTCCCCTTCGCATACCTAGACCGGAAGACGTCAGTGCTTCCATCCTGTAGTGTATTCTGAATTTCAGATATCGACATAAGCGTCTATAGGTCTTAGTAGAAATGTTGTGCTTCAGCTTTGTGTGGGCACGGCCAGTGATTTTCAGCTTTGTGTGGGCACGGCCAGTGATTGGCGTGTCTGCAGAGCTGTTGATTCTCCCAGTAGAAACTCACTCCATCTTCCCCTGATGGTGCCTCGTGTTCTGATGCTTAAGGCAATGGTTCCCTCCACTGCCAAGTTATGCATAAGGACAGCTCACCTTCCTCCCCCCTGTTTGTTTCTAAGGCCTGTACCCTTTGAAATAAATTAATTAGAAGGCAGAATATTGGCCTAGATAAAGTCTCACCATATATACAGACTTGCTGACTCCTCTGCTATTTAGGAGGAAAAGTTTTGCTTGATTTCAAATAGCACAGGCAAGTGCGGACATTACCTTAAGAAAAGGGGGTTTGCCAAGACCGGTTTGGCTCAGTGGATAGAGCGTCGGCTTGCGGACTGAAAGGTCCCAGGTTCGATTTCGGTCGGGGGCATGTACCTTGCTTGCGGGCACATCTCCACTGTGGGGCATGCAGGAGGCAGCTGATCGATGTCTCTCTCTCATCGATGTTTCTGACTTTCTATCTCTCTTCCTTCCTGTCTGTAAAAAATCAATAAAATATATTTAAAAAAGAAAAGAAAAGGGGGTTTGATGGGATGTTTCCTGTGGCCTGGAAATGGGAAGCCATTCAGAGTAGAAGTGCTCGGTCTCTGTCCTGTGCTTCACCTGCTCTCAGCACCTCTGCTTTTCTCTGCCCTGAAGGCCTTTTCTCCACCTCATGGATTGTTTTCAGTTGTACTGTCTGAGCCCTTGACTATCAGAACTTCAAATAACTCGTGGATTTTTCCAGCTCTAACCCCCGTTGCTAACATTTGTTGCCCTGCCAGTATTTCCTAGATCATAGTCCGAAAAGGAAGAATCTGACTGACATACCTTACCTTTTTGTCAGGCTGCTGGTCCAGTCAGCTGTGCTGGGAAAGGGTAGGGATCGTGTGGTATAAAATATGGCCACCATAGGCTTTCCTTTTCAGCAGGAACTTTGAATGACACACAGTGTCACCTGCTCATTTAGGGTGCCCCCTTAGCAGTGGTGGTTTTTAAAGTCAGACAACACACTAGTGCTAGACTGAGAAAGTAGCAGGAGACAAAGAAGAAAAATGAACAGAGAAACGTACCAAAGAGAGAAGCAAGAAGCAAGTTGAGGAATAAAACGCAGAGCCAGTGACATCGGGACTAGGGAAAGCATAAAGCATAATATCCACAGGCGTTCGGAGAAAGGACATTTAAGCATAAAGCATAATATCCACAGGCGTTCGGAGAAAGGACAGTCCGAAACTACACGGCTTGGAACCGTCTGCAGCTGGCTGTTGGGAGCCAGGCTAGAACCAGAAAGCAGAAGATGGGCCACTTGGTGCAAGATAGGCAGCCGCACCCCCAGCAGCACCCGTTGCCTCTATTGGAAATCATTTACTAAATAATTATTTTCTTCCTTTACTAAGGAAGAAAAGTAAAGATTCTGTTAGAAAGTTTGTGTGGTTTAAGAAACAGTTAGCATTTGGAAGTTTAGCACGTTAAGTTATTCTTCATTTTCATCTGGAAATAAAAGGTTGGCTTTATACCGTGCCTAAGTCATATATGTATGAACATATATACATCAACATTTATAAATGCTCATACACACACACACACACACACACACAAGGGTGGGCAAAAACAGGTTTGAGTTGTGCGTGACATTCTTTTGAGTTAGTACAGCTATTGTCATCATAACCTGCATGTCCTTTTCCATACAAGCAACTATAGACCTACTTTTGCCCACCCCTGTATATAAGACAATTCAGGGCCGAGACCGGTTTGCCTCAGTGGATAGAGCATCAGCCTGTGGACTGAAGGGTCTGAGGTTCGATTCCGGTCAAGGGCATGTATTCCGGTTGCGGGCACATCCCCAGTGGGAGATGTGCAAGAGGCAGCTGATCAATGTCTCTCTCTCATCGATGTTTCTAACTCTCTATCCCTCTCCCTTCCTCTCTGTAAAAAAAAATCAATAAAATACATATTTTTTTTAAAAAAGACAATTCAGGGGGGGAGTTATCTTTAACAACTGAAATCAACACATCTTTTCGAGGTTTGTCCCCTTGGTTATGGTTAACTTGGGAGGCTAAATACTTATTCCAAATATGATGCTTTTGCTGGGGGAAAAAAATGTTAGAGCTCCTGCTATCTAACTGTTTTTGGAGCCTGAGGCACATTTTTTTTTTTTGGTCATTGTATTTAGTCTGCTTTTTCTGCATAACAAATAACAAAACAAAACAAAAATACTAGCATGTAACAGTGAGCATTTCTGTCTTGCTCGCGGGTCTGCAGATTGATAGAGGCAGCTCTCCTCCTGCCTTCGGGTCAAGCCCAGGTCTTTCCATGAGCCTTATTCTGGAGCCCAGGCGAAAGAGGCTTCAGCTCTTTGGAGCATGTTTTTCTCCTGGGAGAAGGCGGATGCTCCCGAAAGGGCAAGCAGAAGCATGAGAAGGCTGAGAAGGCCTAGGCTCAGAAAGCCCGCCCTGCTGCTTCTGTCCTCATCTCGCTGGCCAGAGCACGTTCGCTGGCCAAGGCCAACCTTGGGAGAGGAAAGAATGCTCTCACCATGGAGGGAGGGAAGGGAAAAAGGGAATGTATGCTGGAAAAGTTCAAATCCTCTTGTCATTTCAAACGCTCATTTTATAAGTCAGTGTTTTGAGGAAGTAAATTAAATGTTCTTACAGAAACAATATTATTATATAAGATTTTTTTTAATAACTCAAGCCAGACAGTTGCACCTTTGGAGTAGAGCAATAATATAGATCTTAGCCACATTTCCCAACAATATTTCTGTAGGACATACTGCATTAAGACTTCCAACTTGAGATTCTCTCACACACCCCCACACGAGGCTAAGGAATTCTCCTCCTCTCTCCCCTCTTTCCAGCTCTAAGCCATCAGTATAACTGTGGGAACAGGGCTTCCTCCCAGAGAAGCCTCTAGGGATGTCTCTGTATCTTGAACACATTCCCACAACTTTTTTAAAAGAATATATTTTTATTGATTTTAGAGAGGAAGGAAGAGGGAGGGGGAGAGAGAAACATCATTGATTGGATGCCTCCTGCACAACCCACACTGCAGATGGAGGCCACAACCCGGGCATGTGCCCTGACCGAGACTCGCCCTATGACCTCTTGATTCATCGGTCGATGCTCAACCACTGAGCCACACCAGCTGGGCTCCACAATTTTTTATTTCTTCTTTTCTATGTTCTGGGATTGAAACTGGCTGCCTCTTTTTCTAATGCCATGACCTAACTTTCTTCTTCTTAGACTTTGTGAAAAGAGAGCTCTATCTCAAGAATTTTGCCCCTACTCTGCTGTCCTTTGGGAATTTGTCCCTTCCTTACAAAGCTTTTCTCAAAATGCTTATTGCTGTTAGAGACAGCAGAGCCATTCTGTGAACGAGCTCCTTCCTCTGCTTGTCCTTCTGCTCTTCGGTTTTCAGAAGACACTATGAGGAGACTGGCACCCATGGACTGGTAGGGAGCTCAGGATGAATAAGATTTCTGTGGACTCAAAAATTCGCCGGAAATTATATGTAGAGTTTTCTATTTGTACATGTTTTCCTGGGTCAATCACGTTTAACAGAGCCCCTGAGGAGCAGAAACCCAGATTAAATGGAAGTGGTCTGCCTGGCCATAATCATGTGAAGTCGTCAGATTACATAGAAGACTCCAGTACAGAGACAGGTCCGATACCCAGCTCACTCAGTGCCGCTGGCCTCACAAAGATGGAAAAGCTGTTACAGCGAGCTTCCCTGCTACTTGTGAACTCCCAATGCTTGCCACCTGCTGGGTACTCCGGAGGTGTTGGTGGAAGGAGAAGTGTGGGCTTGAAGAACAAGATGGCTCGGGGTTGAACTGGAAATGGACTGAGATTAGGGGAATTGTCTGGCTCATTGATTAGGAATCAACAGTTTGGGAACGGAGATCACTGCTCCACAGACTCACCTTTTCCTCCTTTCGCCTTCTCCCTGCACTTGGAGTCGACAGCCTGGAATAGAGTTTAGTGACTTGCATTGGGTCTAACGGATTCCTTCTCGGGATGCTGCCAGCCCATATGTCACTTTGATGTGAGTTAGAAGGAAGACATCATTCTGCTGGTGTAGCCCTCGGGCAGGGTCCATGGCTTGCTAGTAGATTAGGATAATTAGGATCTACATTTTAGCCTGACTCACCTTCTCCTTCATAGAGAAAGCCTTTATTTCCTGGCTTGACATGTGTTTGTTTTTTGTCCTTACTGTGTTTCGTTTTTTATTTTAGAAATTTGTCAGAAACTATTTTCGCTTGGAGAGCAGCAGTTCAGTAATTACCATTTACACTTGAACAACCTTGCCATTCTCTGCTCATTCACAAACCTTGTAGGAAGACTTCAGAGATAGGGTGAAGTCTCTGATGATGACACAGAGTGTGTTTAGCATTAGAAAAATCACTGCCTAAAGAAAAGCACATGCCTATTGCACTAATAATAATATATTTTAAAGGACCCGGGGTGGGTTACAGAGAAATTCTGGGTAGTATCAGTCCACAGGCAATCCAAAAGGTGTTGTCTTTTTCTGAGAGGCATTTTATACATTTAAGGACATATATAAAATGCGGTCTATAGTAAGCATGTCAAACTCGCAGCCCACAGGCCACATGCAGCCCACAATGAATATTTTTGTGGCCCACCCAATACAACGGTATGTAAGAAACATTTTAATAAAAATGTAATAACTTAATTTTTACAATATCCTATTCTACATAATTATTAATAACAAACTACAATGTTTGCCAATGACTGATTACTATAATCGTGTTGTATTCGTTTTCTTTAGCGCCGTATGTGCAAGCGCACCATTTCTCTCCACTAATACCAGCAGAAGATATTATAGCAACCGACTGCCATGTCATTAGTCTTGTTGTTGTGCACAACAAAAAAGATTTTGCTTTCGGAGAAAAAAAACATAGGTTTATTTGCGTTATGTTTATTCATTTGTTATTCTATGTCTGGTAAGTTAATGTTCAAGAAAAAAATGATAATTTTTATTAAAATGTTCTATTACTTTATATTAATGATTATTCATTTATTTCAGCCCTTTGTATTCACCATGTCTCTATCGAAACAAACCTACGTTCCTATGAAAATTGAAGCTTTTGTTTTTTTGCTGCCCACATAAACTTAAACCTTGTTTATTTGGCTCATGTTAGCCTTTGAGTTTGACATGCTTGGTCTACAGTGTACTTAGTGTCCCTTGAAATAAAGACTCATTCTCACTAGAGACACACATAATTCATGGTAGTGAAGATGTAACTATCTGGGCACATTTTTTTTAATCTATTTTATTGATTTTTTTACAGGGAGGAAGGGAGAAGGATAGAGAGTTAGAAACACCCATGAGAGAGAAACATCGATGAGCCGCCTCCTGCACATCCCCTACTGGGTATGTGCTCGCAACGAAGGTACATGCCCTTGACTGAAGGTACATGCCCTTGACCGGTATCAAACCTGGGATTCTTCAGTCTGCAAGCAGACGCTCTACCCACTGAGCCAAACCTGTTAGGGCCACATTTTTTTAAAGGGATATGTTTTATGTCAATCAATTTTTTTTTTCTTTATCACAGAAGTGCTTGACATTCAACCCAGCCAAAAGAATATCTGCCTACGGTGCCCTGTCTCACCCATACTTCCACGACCTGGAGAGGCGCAAGGAGAGCCTGGATTCCCACCTGCCGCCCAGCCAGAACAGCTCGGAGATGAATATAGCCTGAGCTCCCAGCCGCTGCCTCGAGCGGATCCCCTGGAGAGCACCTTCGGTGTCTGATGGGTCCCCCTGCGTAAGCCCTTGCAGAGCCGTGGGACCTGCTAGCTGTCGTCTTCTGGATGGGCTCTGCTTCTCCAAGGAAACCGCTTAGTTTACTGTTTGAAATCAATGCAAGAGTGATTGCAGCTTTATGTCCATTTGTTGTGTGTTTGTCTTTTTGTTTGTTTTTGTTTGTTTTGAAAAACCTGGAAAAATTCCAGAAGAGAAGCTGCTGACCAATCGTGCTGCCGTTTCATTTTTCTAACCTTGAATGCTGCCAGTGTGAAGGGAGCAATCCAGGCACAGCTGACTGTGATGGATCTCCCTGCAGCTGCTGGGCCTGATTTGGTACCTTTGAGTGAACGTATTGAGTATAGTGTGTGTGTGATTTTTGATCTCTTAAAGGGTTACTCTCTGTAAACGACGAGAATAACTGAATTCTGGGGACGCAAAGTAACCCATAAATAACAGACATCTGTTGACCGAAGGTGGTTCACCAGAAAGGACTCCTCCAATCAGAGATTTGAGCCTATGTCCTCAGAATTTCTCTTTTGGCCACAAGTGGTAAATTTGTTAGTCGTGAAATGCTCACTATCTAGATGAAGTTTTAGACACACATCAAAGAGGAGGAAGAAAACATTCTGGTATCTTTAAGAGACCTATTTTTTAAAGCACACATTTCATTTACTCTTCCAAAAGCTGAATTTACTCATTCTCAGTACATTTTAACCTGTATAATATGCTTTATTGTTTCTTTTTCCAAAAAAAAAAAATACCCTATAAGCTCCTTTCTTACTTGCTATAGTTTTAGGGAATGTACCTCAAATAGGTCCAAAACCTAGAGAAAACCTTTATTTCCTGGTTTGAAATGTATTTCCTTTTTGGTTCTTTTGTTGTTGTTGTGGATTTTAGGAAGTTGTCAGAAACTGTGTCCTCGTTTGGTGTAGAGCGTAGTTCTCTGACTAGAGACAGGAATGCAATTTAAGTTTTCCCCGCCTGTGACACTGTACTTTTTCTACAATACACTGCCTTGTTTGCGAAGTATCCATCGTATCGATCCCCCCACGCCTCTGATAGATATTACTCTTCTTACATTACCAGTAACAGATCACTTAAGCTATTTGCATGCACTTTCTTCTTTCTTTCTTTCAATGAACCTTTCGTAAACAGATTCAGATTATGGTTTATGGCTCTAATTCTACGACCCTAGCAGAGTCCCTAGGATCTCATTCTAATGCAATCTTCCTACCTGTCATTCCCTGTTGTTGCCTAGGCAATGATGGAAGAATGGTTCTTCTCTATCACCAGCACATAGATGGCTTTAAACTGTTACTTAGTGTTTTGTTTTTTATGGAGTGTATTGTAGTGTAGTATTTGAGGAAATATCTTTAACTATTTTTTTAGAGAGAAATATTTACTCTAATCTTTCCTCCTTTCTTCGGGCTGTGATCATTTCCAGTGCCTCATGCACACTCCTGCTCCCTGCGGAGCCAGCCTGACTCGGGCATTGTGAACAGCTTTACTCTTCCTCTTGCCATTTTCTCTGTAGATACATTATATTTCATGCCATCTCTGCCTTATTTGTGATGAGTGCTCATTTGGCTCTCATAACCAGAAGATACAGATTAAGTATGTTTGAGGAACTTTAGCTGCTTTGCCTTCTGACTCATGTTTTGAGTTCATGCAACCATTAGACCATGTTTTAGGGTGAGAGTTTTCAATGAATGGACATTGCTTCGCTGAGTAGAAAATATTCCAGGTGATGTTTGTGCATAGTCAAGCCTTACCGAATTCCTTACAGCTTAATATTGTATATGACTGTCTGGAACAAGAGAAAAATTGCGAATTTTCTCCTTGACAGTTTTTTGGATTCTTTTTAATACTTTTTTTTTTTAAATAGTGGTCCGATTCAGTAACTTGAAGAGCAGGAAAATTATTCTAAAGTAAGATATGGTGTTGCCCTATGAACCAGGAGTTCAGTTCCTGGTCAGAGCACACACCTAGGTTGCAGGCTTGATCCCCAGGAGGGGGCGTGCAGGAGACAGCCGATCAATGATTGTCATCATTGATGTTTCTATCTCTCTCTCTCTGTCCCTTCCTCTCCGAAATCAATAAAAATATACTTTTTAGAAATAAATAAAGATACGGATGAGAAGATGGGCCATAGGAATGTACACTTTCTTCCTTGTAACAGCATTATGTTTTGTCACCACTGTAAATGCTTGAGATATAATGAACCCAGAGCATGTAGGACTTGGTAGGCTGGCAGCCTCCTGCCTTTTCTTTTGGTTGGGAGCAATATACAAAGATGTTTTTACTGGGGCCTAGAAATTGGATTTTAAAACTCACTGCACTGATTGATTATGAGCTTTTCTGTTAGCCTTCATGGCTAGAGGGAACATAACTTGAGTTTTTGCTTTTGCAAAAGTTTTCATAGATTTGCTCTAGAAAAAAATGCAGCTGTTCTAAACTGGAATTTTTCAGCATTCTTTAGAATTTTAAACAAGAGCTCAACTTTTATTTCTAGCATATGCTTTGGGGTCATTTCTCAGTAGTGTTTATAGAGAAAACTTAAAGCACAAACTTTAAGGTATTAGATCCTTGGCAGATTATCCTCCGAGAGGCAGAATGAGAGGGCATCTTAGCCTGTCTGACCTTGTTAAGAGTCTGTCCCAGCTCTTCCACGACTGTGGCTGTGACACTTGAGTGATTACTCTCTTGTTTTCTGTCATGGCTATCAGGCTCACCACCTGTGAAATCCAGATCCCACACAAGCGCTCTTGCCATTAGGTTCTTTGAAGCAAAGAGCAGAGTGCAAACTTACTGAATGCAGCATATTCTGTATTTCAAACATCTGTGCCAGAAGCTAGGCAGTGGTCAGCTGCAAAGGTCAGACTGCCCCAGAGTTACATGGAACCAGCTTATTGCAGTGGAAATATGTTGGGCAATTTGAAATCACGTTTGAATTTCTCTCCAGGACTGGTCCAAGAATGTACATGATAATTTCTATATCATATTCCGTCCTGGCAGCCCAGGCATTGTGGGAACTGTTGTGCAGGGCAGACTTGTAAAAAACCTGCATTTAAAAAGAGTAAAGGAGAAACCTGCCCCTTTCGTCATGTGCGCTAGCTGTTGCATGGCAAGGGTTAATAAAGACCTGACCCTATCACCTTAAAAACACAATTCCCAAGAGCTTGTAAGAATCCGGTGCATGAGAGCCTCCCCTTTCGTCTCTCCTTTGAAGTGGGTGGGAACTCAAGGAGCAAAGAACCAGTGTTGGAGGAAAGCTCTGAGCCACTTCAGATTCTTTCATTCTCATGATTTTCTCTCAGGAAACACGCACTGTGAATGGCAGGCTTTTCCTTTAGCCCCAGGTGACTTACTAAAAATAGTTCAAAATATTCACCTAAGAATAGAGTCCCAGCCTTTTGGTTTTAAGTAAAAATGAATATTTCAGAATGCACAGGATGTTAATATTTTAAAGAAAACATGTACTTTTTAATAGAGAAATTTACAGTTTGACTCCATGATGTGGTCCTATCCATAATGATGAAGAAAACACTTAAATTGTACCAAACATCTTGAATCTTAAATTATGTATTTAAAATAAGCTTTTAACCAACTAGAGCTCCTTCTCTTAAAAGTGGTGCCAGTAAGAGTCAGTAACGGCAATTTCTACCCGTTATGGAAATTTAATCATGTAAGCTTCCTAATATAAACATATTAAATTTCTTCTCTCCAAAGAATTGCTTCTTTTAAGTGATAACTTGACTATTTTTATCACACACTTTCCAAAAGCAGGCTTGTGTTGCATACTTGGCTCTAAGAAAGAATAATGTTAAAAGTTTAATAAGCCCTGAGAATTACTTAATTGTGTTAATATAGAGACTATAGAATATTTACTTTGGAAAGAAAATATTGAAATGTTACCAATTCGTAGATATTGTTAGAATTCATCATGTGATATAAAAATAAAGATGTTAAATGATTCCTAATTCTTTAAAAATCAAAAAAAGCAAGCAGTCGATAGAGGAAATTCTAGAGAAAATGAAGGTATTCAAAGAAGGATATTTCAAAGTGAAATATATTTTGAGAGACATATATTTTAACAAATATATTGTAAGAATTGATATTGAAGTCATCTGACAGCTATGAACTTGGAAAAGCCATTTCAAACAATTTCCAATTCAAAAATTGAGCTACACTTGTTATGCAAGTCTAAGATTGTTCTTTTTTTAAAAAAAAAAAAAGTAAATTTTAAAAAGGCATGTGCTTCCTCTGACACCAGGACTTTTGAATAATTGTGAAACCCAAACCATTCATCATGTGCATTTGCATTTAATGTATGCAGATATACAAGTAAGAAGATAATTCCATATTTCTTCTCCTCAGTGGAAAAACTTCTTGAGGGCACCAAAGAGCTGTCAAGCAATGTGAATCCTCAGAAGATTAGTAATGGTGTTTTCCTCAAAAGCATAAGGAAATAACATTTTCATTTCTTATCCATGCAATTTTCAACTTAGTTCTGTTACATACCTATATCTCAAGCATTTCTAACATCTGCTTTTTCAGAAAACAAACCAAAAATACTCTTTTGGCCTTTTCTATCATCTGATCTTTGGAAAATAACAGAGAGAGGAGGGTTCTGATTTTTCTCAATTAGTTGTTTTTGTTTGTGTGTTTTTTAATGAAGTATGAATGGGTTTTTCAAAATGATTTCTACTTCTCAGCCATCCAGGGAGTTAGATAAATGAACAGACTTCCATCAACATACTTGTTTCCTTGATACTGGTGCTCTAGCCTTCAAGAAGAAAACAAGAGCCACCTGAAAATAAATAATGGCTTTTTTTAGGCAGCAATTTAAGTTCTGTTACAGCAATTGGAAGCTAATATTGTAGGGAAAGGAGATAACAAAAGTCTTTTAAAATCCACACTGTTCTAAGAGATGAGCTTCTTGTTTTATTCCAATATATTCCACAAGGTGGCACTTTTCACGGAGGCTGGGAATAGGGGGTGGGGGTGGGGACGGGAATCTGAGCGAGGCTAACCGGGTATTTCTGAAGACTTCGTTTTAATTGTATTTTTGTACTTAACTCTTGTCTAGCACTTGTTTTTTAGGAGGCAAATAGTCTTCACACTATAGGCATTAGCTAAGTTCTGAAGGATTGCAGTTAAATTTTTCTGGAGGATGGGTAATCCTCTCATATTGGTCATTTAAGTGGGTAGAGAAAGCTTAGGCATTCATTTATTTAAGAAACATTTTTGAGGTACCTAATTACCTCACTTTTCCAGGTGCAAAGTTTCCAAGGTGGGCAGGCTTGTTCCTAAGAAGGCAGCGCTAGATCTTGTTAGGAGTGTGACACTCCCCCAGTGCCCAGCCACGTACCAAGCCCCTGTTTGCTGCTTTCACGTCCCGACATCCCCTGCCATCGTGGCCTTTAAACATTCATTCAATTCTTAATCCTCATGTAAAAATCAGATGGACAAAATAACTAGCAAAACTTTTTTTTTTCCTAAAGAATTGGCTATGCTAGCATAGCCTTGAAATACTAAAAGACCTACCAATTTTTACATTTGTATAATCCCAAGTGTAAATTCACAAGTTATCATTTTGAAATGTTTTGTCTAAACATATATGAGTATGGTCATTTAGGAGTATATATCTACACAGGTCTTTAAGTTCTCCATTTGTGAAGTTCTTGGCAATTTTATTATAGATATAAATATAGATGTCCATATACTCATGTTTTAATTCACAGGTCTGCCCCCCCCCAAAAAAAAAACAAAAACAAAAAAACATTAAACCCCTAGGTTTTAGTTCATTTTAGAAGTCCCTTTCCCCAGTTAGAGTCACTGAAATTTAGGAGGAAGGAAATTACCGTATTTTAGGGGGGTTTCCTTAACACAGCAGAACAGAAGGCAGTTTATTCCTGAGGAGTGCGAGGAACTCCATAAGTGCCTGCTTAGCTTTCCAGCAGGCAAGTCTCAGCAATGCACACTGAATCCAAACAACGCGCACACTTAGAGGCTGTCCAAAAACTCTGGAAAGTCATCTGGCCTCGTCCCTCTGCTTAAAACCCCACTGGAGCAGGTTACAACGTAAGGCCGAATTCAGGCCATGAATTTGGTATCAGTTGGGCCAGTCTGGATTGTGCCCGAAATCCTTGGGGCGCGCGGCCCCGCCCCTTTGGCCGTGGCGCGCAGTGGGCGGGGCTGCCCGGGACCCGCCCGCGCTCACCTGTCCGAGCTGAACTGAATGCCGCGCGGCCCAGGCTGGAAACCGGCCGCGGTCCACGCGCCTGCTGCTGCCTCAGAGGCACCTGTTCCGCAAACCCCGGACGTCGGATGTCCCGGGAAGTAAACGGGTGTCTTCTGTGCATAAATAAGTACAACGCAATGCTCCCGGAGTTCAGGTAATAAAGAGATGCGGCGCTGTATGAAGCGCTCTAACGCGCATCTCTCCAGCTCTAAGCTCAGTTGCTTTTTTTTTTTTTTTAAAGAAGATATGTATAATTACAGGAGAGGTTTGTTTTTTTTAATTTTCTATCATTCTACATATATGATTGCAAAAGATATGCCTGGAAGGGTTTTGTTGTGTAACTTGTTTATTTTTTGCTTCATCCTCAGTTGGCAAAAACTCTTTTGTTTCTTTTTTTTTTCCTTTGTTTTCTCTTTTTTTTTTTTTTTTTTTGTAAATTAATTTAAGTAAGCAAAGTATCTCATGTAATAGGGAATTTTCCTAGTTAGAGGAACTTTTGTGTGAATTGTTTTGTTAAGCAAATAATCCTTTATTTTAGGAGTTTGGATTGTGAAATGTAGGTTTCTCTTAAAGGGGGCACATAACTGTATATAGTACTACCAAGAACTATGACTGTAACACTAATCAGCAAGCATACTGGTAGAGCCACACACTGTTAAGTTCTAGCTCTCATGGTTTCTAGCCACATTCCGTGTATGTGCTTAGGTTACAGTCAGTCCTACAGATACCCTTTATACCCTCACTTGAAAGTTTCTGATTTTAAGTTTTATGAAATGTTATAACATGTATTAGCCAGCAATAGTTCTATGCTCACTAGCAACTCTGAATTTGACCTTGAAGTCTCTGGATAATGAAAATAGACTTCAGCAATAATACATTTATTGAACACCCCCCTCCAAGTGCATTATATATCTTCTCATTTTGGTCCTGTGTTTGCAACAACGTATACATGATTGTTATAGTTCCTCACTTATTTGTATTCATTTATTTTGCTATGACCAATAATAAATTCATTAGTACATGGACAGAATAGCATCACTTACCCCTAGAGTCAGCACTTAACATGGTGAGGAATATTGTATTGCAAGTTTTTCTACTTTTGCATAAATTATTTCTATTATTATTCATTTATATTATTTATTTCTGTATCACACTAGTCCTGTGAAAGTACAACCGAAGGTAGGCCGCATTAGGGTATGCATTTAACCTTCATGATCCATGGTCTTGACAGAGCCAAAAAAGTAAAAATTAGACTAAGCCCCCCAAGTAAGCTGCATGCATTTTAACATGATAGTAGAATTTAAGTCTATAGATATAGTGTTTTTGTGTCTAGATGTTTTAATTATCATTATGTAAAGGAATTAAGGCAAATGACTTTGTAGTTGTTCTTTGGTCAAATATGCATATAATAATATAGTGTGAAAATACAGCAACAATAAGAACTACAGGCAGGAAAGCATCCGCTACTGCCTTACTTTAGGAACTCTGCCAGATGGCCATCGGAGTTGATGCCCGGCAGAGACCGTGGGTGCTGTGCAGAGCTTCTTGCCTGGCCTAGAGAAGAGTCTCCACATGCGATCTAGAACCCTCATAGGCATTGTGTGCAGTAGTGGGAACAGGTAGTCCTGTTGCAAGGAGAGCAGTGTGAGAGTTTTCTGTAGAAGCAGAACCGTCAGCTGGTGCCTTGAAGCTTCCAGAATGTGCTAGATGGAGAAGTCCAAGTTTCCGTGCTTCTCACAACGTGGTTTTGTGCAGAAGCAATCCAGTCTGGTAGTAGAAACAAGGACTTGCGTGTACAATAGTCAGTAGTGGGATCTTAATAACCAACAATTTGCAACAACCTCAAAAGCTTGTTGCATTTCTGGTGTTTTAGGTTTTGATCTGAAGGTTACATGGTAAGTGTTTGGTCTAGCAGAGCAGGGTGTGTTAAGAAAAGCGCAGTACCAGTGCCCACAGAGGGCAGGTTAGAACGAGAAGGTCTTGCAGGATCATTTCTGAGCTGTATGAAATGTCATGTTTTCTAAGAGTAGAAAAAAATCTTCATTTGGACATTTGCTTTGTTGGTTTCTGTGTTTGACATTACAATTCGGGAGGTGCAGAGACTGTGCATGTACATTTCAGATACTGATCTAACCAGTGATCAGCAAACTGCGGCTCTGTTGACTAATGAGTTTGCCGACCACTGATCTAGGCTGTGTGAACCAGTCCAGGAGAGCCAATGCTTGTCTCTTCCTCCCTCCCTCATCCTGGCCAGTCCGTGTGGTGCTCTGCATCCTCCTCTGCTGCTCCTTGGGCGTCAGGGACATGATGAGAGATACTTTCGGCATCACAGGTGTGCTCAGGCGTGGCCACCATCCTTACCCGACCTCCAGCTGGCCACAGTCATCAAGAGAAGGTTCCTGGTGCTGGACACAGCGTGCTCACAGCACCAATCCCAAAAGCCCTCTAGCATCTTTGTATATACCTTGATTTTTAAGCCATGTCATTCTACAGAGCATTCAGTTTGGGCTGTGATTCCAAGAGAAAAACTAACCAACAATACAAACCACATTTCAGGCTGCTGCTTTCTGTCCATTTACAGGTTATCCTTTTACTGTATTTCTTCATACTTGAAACTCATTCCGCTATTTTAATATCAGGGTAAAGACTTATAAGGGTGCATGTTTATTAAAGGTGCAAAATTACTCTCATTCCGTTTGCTCATGTTGCTACAGGATGCTCTGGTTTGGTGCTTCGGGTTCAGCAGGTCAGAGAAGCAGTGTGGAAATTTACTGCCTGGAACACAGTCTTACAAGAATGTTGGCAGATGGCTTGATGTTAGATAAGGCTCTGCTCTTTTCTCTGTACACAAGGTTGAGAGTTACCATACTGGCCTGGCAGGTTCAGCTGGGTACCCTTCCTCACAGGGTACATAAACCCTGTGCTCTCCAAAGATGGGGGAGGGAGTGTGTGCAGCTCTCTGGAAGCAGGGAATCTCCCTACATATCAGGATCATTTACCCTTAGAGAAAAATGGCCTCTGGTGTAGACCGGAACAGAATGGGGAGGATCGTCTCACTCTAGTGACCATCCCTCCTTTCCATACAGAAAACCCTCCTGAGGCAAAAAAAAAAAAAAAAAGCTTATCTGTAAAGTTATCCTCTTCATAGTACCCTGAGCTGAATAGTCTTGCTTCCTTCCCTCTAGGTAAATGAAAAGGCAGGTCAGTTGATCTATACCAGTGGTCGGCAAACTCATTAGTCAACAGAGCCAAATAACCGTACAACAATTGAAATTTCTTTTGAGAGCCAAATTTTTTAAACTTAAACTTCTTCTAACACCACTTCTTCAAAATAGACTAGCCCAGGCCGTGGTATTTTGTGGAAGAGCCACACTCAAGGGGCCAAAGAGCCGCAGTTTGCCGACCACTGAACTAGACTGAAAAAATAAAATTAAAAAAGTAGGTGTTTGTGTAGATGAAACAGGCAAGCCAATGGCCACCAAAACTTCCATTAAGTACCACATCATTAGCCATTTTCAAAGCTCAAGTAAAGAATGTTTTCTGACCCTGGGTTTCTGAGGTCAAAGGTAGCCATTCTAGCATGTGCCTTACTCTAAGAATTCCTTGGAGAGAGAACTGCCAATAGTGAGCACTGCAGTGGCAAAGGTGACATGTCAGAAAACTCAGAGGGTTGCAGATCAATAATCCTTTGGAAACTGGATGTCTTACTGGGTGCTAGAATGCAAATTAAGGTATTTATTTTCAGATCATGGAAAATGTGTTGTTTTTTTAAAAATCGGTGTTGAAATGTCATTGTCCAGTTCATTGTTTCCTCTTATACACAAGCTCCATGGAAGCAAAAAAAAAAAAATGCTTTGTATATTCGTCATGCTTTCTGTATTTCTTACAAGAAGAATATTAGTAGCAAATAAAAATAATAAAAGCAGCGATTTAAACAGTTTTCTTGGAGATGCATTACTATCCTAGCTATTTTTTATTACAATGTAAAATGAATATAATTACAGTTGGTAAAGTAACATTTAATAAAATAAGTTTTAGCAAAATATGTTTTAAACTTTGAAGGCACTCCTTTTCAGGCTTCAGCTGTTTTTAAAAAGTAAGTAGCAGCTCCTTGCGCTTAGAGCTTCCCTAACAGGGATTTAATAAGCCCTTATGAGTTGACCGTGCTAAGCACTGAGGAACTGAAAGTGAGTAAGGCATGGGCAGTCCTTTCTGATGCTTACAGATGGAATCTCTGGAAAAGGTTTGTGAGACCAATTGCTGATAACTTGAGATGATCTAAAAGTTTGCATCAGAAGTGCTGTTTGAGTGGACTCAAAACCAGTTGGTGTTTGCCAGCCCTACAAGGAAAAATACTTCCTGTGTGCAGAGGCATGCCGTTCTGCAAGAGCGGGCAGCAAGCTTGCAGAGGCCACACCTGGAACAGTAGCTTTTAGACACCTGGATCATAACCTCTAGCAAAAAACAGAATCTAACTGCATGATCTGGGTACATCCACTGAGTGGCCTGATTATTTTGCCACAATAATATGGCCACTCAGTGTATATCCTATATAATAAAAAGCTAATATGCAAATTGTCCCCTCGACCAGGAGTTCAACCAGCAGGCAGGCCGGCCAACTGCCCTTGTCCCCTCCCCCTGCCCAGGCTGGCCAGACCCCACCCATGCACGAATTCATGCACTGGCCTCTAATACACACACACACACACACACACACACTGAGTGGCCAGATCATTATGTGTTCAGAGATCATAATAATCTGGCCATTCAGTGTATATACACAGGGACATACATCAGAAACTTATATTTTATAAAATGATGCTCTGTATCCCATACATGTCCTCTTCCATTTTATTATCCTCCACTCTGAAAACACAGGTAACAACCCACCAAACTGATGTCATAACCTCACTAACAGGCCATGACTTAATATTTGAAGACAATTAGTAAAGGGGTGTGGGGGGAGGTGTATGAAGGAGCCAGGAAGTGATGTCATGAAGGGCTCAATATGCCATAGAAAGGGGTTTGGAACCACCGAAGGACTTAAGAGGAGGAATAATATCTGTTCATGTTGGCCCGTTTTATTTTGACCACTTATATACTAGATGCAGAGTGACAGACCAAATGGTTCCTAGATGCACACAGCAAATCAAAAGTGGGGTCATAGCTGAAACCGGTTTGGCTCAGTGGATAGAGCATCGGCCTGTGGACTGAAAGGTCCCAGGTTCGATTCCGGTCAAGGGCATGTACCTTGGTTGCGGGCATATCCACAGTGGGGAGTGTGCAGGAGGCAGCTGATTGATGTGTTTCTCTCTCATCGATGTTTCTAATTCTCTATCCCTCTCCCTTCCTCTCTGTGGAAGTCATAGCTGCTGTCTGAAACATGTGTATAATACCAGGTATTTTTAAATTAGTCCTCCAGAGTTCCCTGGTAATTCTCTCATTCGGACTTGCCTCAATTATTTTTACAGGCCCTAAGTTGTGTCTAAATTTTTAAAACTACATGATATATTCAGGAGGGATAATAAAAGGAGTCAAGAATTTGATCTTTATTACAAAATTTAGTTGTAATTTATTAAGAGGTCAGTCATAGTTATACATGTTTACAAACCATAGGCATCTACAGCGAGATTAGACTGAACCATTGTTTTCAAAACAGTGTACAAAAAGATCCTTCAAGGTGGGGTAGATAAGAGATCAATCAAAGGACTTGTATGCATGCATATAAGCATAACCAATGAACATAGATACTGGGGGGTTGGAGTATGCCTGGGAGGGAGGGGGGGCAACGGGGAGATATGTATACAGGTAACACAATAAAAATAAAAAAAGATCCTCCAGCCAAAACCGGTTTGCCTCAGTGGATAGAGCCTGCAGATTGAAAGATCCCAGGTTCGATTCCGGTCAAGGGCACGTACCTTGGTTGTGGGCACATCCCCAGTAAAGGATGTGCAGGAGGCAGTTGATCGATGTTTCTCTTTCATTGATGTTTCTAACTACCTCTCTCCCTTCCTCTCTGTGAAAAAAATCAATATAATATATATATTTTTTAATTATCCAATCAGTCACCTCTGGTTACCTCTGCTCTACTCACATAGAACCTCATTTCGTTGACAGCCTTTGCCACTGATTCTGCCCTCCGTGGTGTCAGTCCAACGTATACTTCCTTGTTCTTTAGGGAAGAACTGGTGGATGGGCCCCAGGAGGCCAAGTTGGTTCTGCAAACGCCACTTTTCCTGGACTCTGCCGGTCTTACACGTCTGGAAGTTCAAGTCATGGTGGCCACATTTCTCCACATGTGCAGAGGACCGTGGGGCGCCAGTCTGTGGAGAGAAGGGAATGTGCAGAGACTGAATCCAGCCAACCTCCTGGTGCCTGTTCCTTGGGCTCGGAAATGCCCCATATCCTTAGAATAAAGCCTGCCTCCAGATTTTGTTTTTTCTTTCCATGTCTGTAGCTCAAGTAAATTTCCATTAATTGTGGCAAACATCCTAATACAGCTTCCTCCTCCGCTCTATCTACATGGCAGCTGGGGCCCCTGGGCTGCATTGTAACGTAAAGCTAGTGAAAAGCTACGTCAGAACATCGTGTCCTTATTTTAGTGTAGATAAGAACAAAATATAGTAGAGCCTGCACTTTTTAAATTGGGGTTCCCAGAAACCTGGGGTATACAGGGAGGGTACAAAGCTAGATAAACAAGGTCTATCTTCCTCAATACTCAATTTTACTTAAAAGGAAAGAAAAATGTTTCTTGTTAAAGATGCTCTTTTTAAAACACATTTAAAAGATGTAGAATAGCTGAAACCGGTTTGGCTCGGTAGATAGAGCGTCGGCCTGGGAACCAAAGAGTCCCAGGTTCAATTCCAGTCAAGGGCATGTACCTTTGGTGCAGGCACATCCCCAGTAGGGGTGTGCAGGAGGCAGCTGGTCGATGTTTCTCTTTAATCGATGTTTCTAGCTCTCTATCTCTCTTCCTTCCTCTCTGTAAAAAAATCAATAAAATATATTTTAAAATAAATAAATAAAATTAAAAGATGTAGAATATAATGCAAAATTCAAATTTTTAAAATAATATAGCCAACTTCAAAGACATTTTATGATTTTAATAACTGCACAGGACTATGCCACCAGATCCCCTTGATACAATTCACTGTCCTGTGGAAAATTTTGAGAAGTACTGTATCAGCCAAGAGGAGGCAGCACTTGAAATGGGGCCCATGGTTCTGAATGCTATGTTCCTGGGGTCTCTGGATTCCTCATTGGGAAATGACATCTGTTTGGACAGTGTATTCAGAAACCTGCTAAGGAAAGTCAGTTTACGTATATTCACTGAGCATCTACCACTGGCCTCAATTCTCAAAGAGCATCTAATAGGCAGAAGTGTCAAGAGAGGCATTGGTTCAATGGTGATGGTTGATGATAATAGACCCTTGTTGGATTTCATTGTGATACAGTTAGTGAACTGTGGGTGCAGCAAAAATGGCACTCTCTAGAGGAGAGGGGAGTTCAGTAAATCCAAGGGCCAGGCATTCTGGAACATTCCATAAAAACAATTTCATCAAGTCATTCTTATCAACTCTAAGTGAGAAGTAAATGGAGTAGTTAGTTCTGGAATAAGATTGCATATCACATGTAAGAAAGAAATACAATTGCATACTTTAGTCTCTAGAGGTGCCTAGAACAGAGTAGAAGTTCAATTTGTGTTGAATGAATCAGTGAATGAGTTTCCAGTGACCAGACAATTTATATGTAATTGTTAATATAAAATGATCACATGCTCACCATGAAATACTTAAAGAACACAAAAACTACAAAGAAAAAGTATTTCTTAAAATGCCACCTTGTAGATAAAATCATTTCTAACATTTTGATAAATTTTGGATACCAAGCTTTACATAGATCCATACATGTTATAAACTATAATTTTACTCTTGTAGATGAGCTGTCCAACCCACTCAATCAGTTGTGCTCTGGGGATTATTTGTTTGTTACTTTACCTAGTATCCTGGATAACTTGTCATTTCTATGAATACAAATCTGTATCACCATCTGTTATGGCTGTATAGGATGCCATCATATAAGTGTACTAAAATTTACATAGCCAATCCTCTATTGGTAGGTATTTCTCACCACACTATTCCAAATTTTCACTAATACAATGCTTCTATGAGCAGTACTGCGCATGCATCTGTTTGTATGTGTCGACAGTTTGATTTAAGTCATCTAATCACTGGAAACTTATTTACTCATTCATTCAACCACAAGTCAAAGAATGCCTGGGGCCCCAGAGATGCAAAAGAAACAAGGAGAGCCTTCACTGGGGTCATAGCCCTGTTGGCACCTTGATCTTGGACTTCTAGCCTCCAGAACTGTGGGAAAATATTCTGTGGCTTAAGCCGCCCAGTGTGAGGTATTTTGTTGGGCACCTCTAGCAAAAGAATACAGTAATTCAATGGGGAAAGGGCAATCTTTTCAACAAATGATTCTGGAGAAATTGGATATCTATTTCAGGGGGGAATTGAACCTTGGTCCTCATCTCATATCATAAGAAGAAACATAAAAGGAAATCTTGTGACTTTGAGTTAAGCAAAATTTTCTTAGAGAAGACACAAATCCTATATGCAAATTGACCCTCACACCTTCACAGGATGGCTGCCTATGACCAGTTTGGCAGGGGGGTTAGTGAGGGATGACCAAATGACTGAACAAGCAGGCTACATGAGGTGACCAGGCCAGTGGGGGGCAGTTGGGAGTGACCAAGGGCCAGCAGCTGGGGGGGGCATTAGGAGCAACCAGGCAGGCAGGTAAGTTATTAGGAGCCAGCAGTCCAGGATTGTGAGAAGGATGTCTGACTGCCAGTTTAGATCCAGACATCCCCCAAGGGGTCCCAGATTAGAGAGGATGCAGGCTGGGCTGAGAGGACAACCTCCCCCTCCCCCCTCCTCTGCACAAAATTCATGCACTGGGCCTCTAGTAGAAAATATTGATAAATGGTACTTCATCAAATGTAAAACTTTGGCTCTTTGAAAGACATGCTACAAAAATAAAAAGGCAAATTACCAATTGGGAGAAAAAGATTGCAAAACATTCTGGCAAAGGATTGGTATTCAGACAAATAATCTACTTTTTTAAATGGGAAAAAGATTTGAAATGACACTTTACCAAAGAAGATTATTAAAAAAAAAAAAAAAAGAACCTGAAAGATGAACAACTGCATAAGTCATTAGGGAAATATAAATTAAAACCACAATGAGGTATCACTACACACCTCCTAGAATGGCTAAAATTTGTAGATTTGGGGACACCGAGTATTAGTAAATATGTGAAACAGCTGAAAATCTCACCATTGATCTCAGTAATGCAAATTGTCACAGCCATTTTGCTGGGGGTTAAAGGCAAACATACTTATAATTCAATTCAATGAGCTACAGTTTAATGTATTTACAATTCAATGTAAATATATCCTAGGCCAGCGGTTCTCAACCTGTGGGTTGCGACCCCTTTGGGGGTTGAACGACCCTTTCAGAGGGGTCGCCTAAGACCATCGGAAAACACCTATTTCCCATGGTCGTAGGAAACAACAGATGGCTCCTCAGTGTAACAAAGTGTAGCAATGTAGTTTACTGTTGTCATATGAAGACTGTTGCCCATGCTACACCACGATTCAAGACAAAATTTCATTTATTTGTAATTAGAAATAAATATTTCACAATATATAATTACATATTGTTTTTGTGATTAATCACTATGCTTTAATTATGTTCAATTTGTAACAATGGAAATACATCCTGCATATCAGATATTTACATTACAGTTCATAACAGTAGCAAATTTACAGTTATGAAGTAGCAACGGAAATAATTTTATGGTTGGGGGTCATCACCACATGAGGAGCTGTCTTAAAGGGTCACGGCCTTAGGAAGGTTGAGAACCACTGTCCTAGGCATTTAACTTGAAAGAAATGGTAACATACACAGGAACACCTATATATATGAATGTTCATAGCAGGTTTATTCATAAGAGGCAAAAAACAATCCAAATGTCCATCAAAAAGTCAATGAATAAGCAAATTGTCATTTATAAATACAATGGCAACTACTTAGCAATAAAAGGGAACAGCTGTTGATATAAACAACATGGGTGAATCTTAAAAGTAATGTGAGTGAAAGAGGTCAGACACAAAAGGCTATCTCCTATTTGATTCCTTTTATATGAAACTCTAGAAAAAGCAAAAAACAAATCAGTAGTTTCCAGGGGCTAGAAGATAGGGAAGGGGATTAAGTAAAAAGAAATGCAAAAGAATTTTTTAGAAAAATGAAAATGTCCTATATCTGATTGTAGTGGTGATTACATGACTGCATACATTTATTAAAACTCATCAAACTGTACATTTTAAACCGGTAAATTTTATTATATGTAAACTACACTTCAGTAGAGCTGTGTGTGTTTTGTTTTGTTTTTAATTAAAGGCATTCTCTTTCAGTGCTAACAAAAGCCAACCTGAAATAAAAGGCCAAAAATATTTATAGTTAGTGAGTCACTTCAGTAGGGATGGGACAAGGGGAGAATTATAGTGAAATTATTACACATTGATTCACTAGAAGCTCTCATGAATATCAGGAATTTTCCCTTCTGAGTCATTTTACTTGGTAACTTCCACTGCCTTTGTCCATTAATAGTACTGAACTAGAGGTTTATTAAAGTGAATCATTACTTGCATTTCATAATTCAAAATCCTGGTTTTAAAAAATCATCTTTATGTCTTTTACACTGAGAAACATGCCTGTCAAGAGCACAAGATAATTATGTTTACTGGCTATTGTTTTTTGTCTATGTAGCTAAAATTACATCCAGAAACTGCATGGTGAGTGTGGAGTCAGAGAAAGGGAGTTGATTAGCTGAACAATCTTTCATAAAATAAATCAGAAAAGAAGGGGATATGGTGAAAAATAAAAATCCCTATACCCTGTCCCCCTCAAACCACTAGTAGTATTTTGAAGTAACCAACACTAAGGGTTTATTGGATAAACTTTTCAGAAAATTTTCTGGACATATTCAAGCATATATATGTAATAATGTGAACCATATGCAATTGCCATCCTTATATGTTAGAGATTGCTGAATATCAACAATTTCATATAGTTCAACCAATATATTCTACTGTTAATGCACATGCACTCATACTCTGTATAGAGCTCTACGCTTCTCTCTTAAAATGTAAAGTGGTCATTCTTCCATATCAACACACGCAACTGTCCGTCACTTTCTAAATGCCTCGTTTGTCATTGCAGGGTTGTACCATACTCTATTTAACCAGTTCCCTGGTGATGGGAATTCAACTTGCTTCCTGTCTTTTGCTCCCTCGGTTAATATAGTGGATGATGAAATGGCTATTGTCTTCAAACATTAAAGCGCTCTGCTTCCATCTCCAGTCTAGGGATGTGCCCACCCAAAGGACAGACACCTGGCTTTATGGGTTGGGTTTCTGTGTCCTAGCTATTATTATAATTTTTGATACTCACACAACAACAATGAAAAGGATGTGAAAACCAGTCAATTATTATTATTAAGTTTGGATAAAGACCCAAGTTCATCTTTAATGTTAAAGATGCCATTTGAGTTAAAATTCTTGGAATGCTCTTCAGAGTGAAAATCCCTCCCCCAGTCAATTAGTATTATTGTCACTATTTAAAACTTTGCCTTTCTTCGATGCTCATGTTACTCCCTTGTTCAAAAAGCTTTGCCTGCAGAATAAATTAAAATGTCTTCCCTTGACAATCAAGGCCCTCAACCTCCAGCTCCAATGTACCTTTCCAACCTTGTTTCCCCTCTACCAGACGTCGTCTGTGCTGTCACATCACACCCCATCACCTTTCCTTTTACTCAGGCCGTTCCCTCTGTTTGGAATGTCCTTCCCAATCAGTTCCTCGTGGGAATTCTGCCCACCTTCATAAGTCACCTGTAATGCCATGTCTCAATTCTCCTTCACCCCTCCAAAGTCAGTGTGAGTTTGTAAGGAAAGCACAGGCTCTTAAGTTTGTCACACCTGCGTTTGACAATCCAATGCCAAAAGGAGGTGAGCTGTCTTGGTGAAGGCTGCTGTACAGAGAGCCTGCCCCTGGTGGGGTGGTCAATAACTGGAAAGGGTGACCACTAGCGCTGGCCTCTTCTCCGCGCCGATAGGTGGCGCTGTGGCCAGACGCGGCTGCCCACTTTGGAACCTGAGGCAAATTATTTGGTTTCTCTTAGCTTCAGTTTTTCTTATATGAAAAATGGAATGTAATCACTTGGTTATGCCTTGGATATTTGGGTCCGTAGCTAGAAGGAAAATGGGCTCACACATGTGCAGAGCATGTGTAAAGCATTTCTTAATTCTTCTCATTAAGTCACGGTGTGTTACATCCTGAGTCGACTAGAACTTACCCAGTCTTTATGGGGTCCACTCAGATGAGCTCCCAATAGCTTTAGCATTCTTCTTCATTATTTCTACCTGGTCGTGGGTCGTTTTCCTGTTTCTTTGTCCTCCCCTGAGATCCTTGCTCCATCTAGGAGGATGTGTACATTGCCAGAGAGGGAAACATCTAAAGAAAACGCAAACCCTTTTGTAGACTTACAGAATTAGCATATTTTTAAAATCTCTTTATTCTGTATAATCAGCCAAAGGAAGTGAAAGATAAGAAAGAGCTAAAGAGGACATACACTATATTCTCCCACAGGTATTATCAAGCTTATGTTGAAGTGTTGGAAATAATATCTGTGAAGGGCCTGGAATATTAAAAAGAAAACTATAACTGAGCCATGAAAAAAAAATCCATAGATTCACAGACTCTTCTCTTCTCCTTGTGCATACAGAGAACCATGTCTTTGGTCAGAGAGTTCCCCAGCCTAAGTCATGAAAGAGGAGGAGAAAATGAAGGACTGGGAGGTCAAATTAATAGTAAAAAGCAAAGTGGGTTATTCAGAGGAATGAATGCTTAATGGGGAGTAGAACATTTAACAGCTGCATTTAAGAGAGTTTGGGAAAGTTTGGAAGGAGCCACTGGGAGTTGGGAGCAGTACAGCATGAGAAAGGGAGGGAGGGAGAAAACTTGGAGAGATGATTCTAAGAATTTTTCTTATATGTAATGAGTGTGAGCCCCTTTTGCCATTTCCAAGAGTCCAGAAACGATCCAAATTAATTTTCAATTACTTTATAATGACACTGTGCTGATATGGACCCCAAAGGCCTCGCTTTATCCACGTCTATAAATACTTAATACACATAACTCCTCTAGAACCCCTACCACCTCCATTTAAGTTTAGTTCTGTAGCACCAATTGTGGAGAGCGGCTGCAGTGTTTGGCCGGGTTCAAGCCTCGGACTAAGGAGAGGGCACAGTCCTCTCGTGGCCACGTGCAAGTCCCAGCTTGGAGGGCAGAGCCCTCCCAGCACAATTATAGCCAACGGCTATAGTGGTAAGCTTGAACCTATGGTCGGAACTCGTGGTCCCACGTGCCTGAGTGATGTGGGCTTGATAGAGATCAGGTGCAGGTAACTGAGTAGGCTCAAAACCCTCGAGAAGCTTGTAAACATCTTGACCAGGCCCTCACGTTGCCTCATGGAAATCTGGCTATAAAATAAAGACACGGCTTGTAGTCTGTGGCCCTCCATCAGAGAGGACAGCGTCCCACAAAGAACCCAGCTTTCTTCTCCTGTCCGTCTTTGCTCAGTCCTTCACCGCCCCCACTCAGGCTCACCGAACCTGGCTGAGCTGACGTGGCACATAAGGTACCCTGGAACTGAGTATGCCTGGCCCTGCCGGCTCGCTACAGACAATATGGACAGGCCGTGCAGTAAAGTTAGCCCCGTGCAGGCTTATCTTCCCTACCAGGTCATAAACAGGTTCCTTAAAGGTAGGGATTATGTCTCAGTCATCTTTGTGTCCTGCCCCAGATCCAGCTTCCAGTCACTAGTAAGAGGATTGTACAAAGGAGATGTTCAAAAATTAATGTGAGATGAATGTGTAGGTGAAGGATAAATGGAATTGAACTTAAAGGGCAATTTTGTGAGCAGCACCTGTGACAGTACCGTCTTCTCCCTTACCATCTGATGGACTCTGGTAAGGACCATGTCTGTCCTGGCCATCACTTTATCCCCAGCTTTGCATTCTGTTAAGCACACAAAGAATGTTGAAATAGTTCTTAAATATATTTTATTGATTTGAGAAAGGAAGGGAGAGAAACATCAGTGATGAGAGAGAATCACTGATTGGCTGCCTCCTGCATGCCCCGGGATCAAGCCTGCAACCCAGGCCTGCGCCTTTGGCCAGAATCGAACCTGGGACCCTTCAGTCCGAAGGCGGACGCTCTATGCAACGAGCCAAACCAGCTAGGGCTGGAACAATTTTTTGAATCCCCCTAAAACAGCAGTCAGCAAAACCGCGACTGTGGCTCGCGAGCCGCGGTTTGCCGCTCTATGGACTCGAGTCTGCCGACCACTGCCATGCACCACTACCCTTTACCTCTTTGCACACAATACGCCCCAACTGCCTCATCCTCACACCTTCCAACGACACGGTCACATGTACTAGTCTAGAATGAGGACTTGATCAGACATGGAAGAGAGCAAAACCGTCCGGTGCCAAAAGGAGGCGCGCTGTCTTGGTGGAAGGCTCGGGGGTTCAGAGAGCCTCGTCCCCGGTGGGTGGTGGTCAAGAACTGGAAAGGGTGGCCGCCGGCGCCGGCCGCTCCTCCGCGCCGACAGGTGGCGCTGTGGCCAGGCGCGGCCGTCGGGTCCGCGCGGCGCCGCTCTGCGGGCGGGGTGGGGCCGTCGCCAGAAGGTCTGGTGAGCGCCCGCCTCGGCCGCGGCGCTGGCCTGCTCCCTCCGGGCGTCCGCCTGCCCGCTCAGCCCAGCACCATGGGGAAGCGGGACAACCGGGTGGTGAGTGTCTGGCGGCAGGAACCGTGGGCGGCGTGGGGCCCGCGGCAGAGGAGCGGGATCCCTCAGCCTCCCCGGCCGGGCCTGAGGGTCGGTTGCGGCGCTGGGACCTGGAGCCCCAGCCTCCCCCCCGCCCCCCGCTACCCCCACGCGGGTCCGGACGCGCGTGCGCCGAGCTCGCAGTTGGCGCCTTCGGGGGTTCCCCTCCCTCTCCCCTCCCTCTTCCCTCTTGTCCTCCTCTTCGCTCGACGACCCTCCGCCACGCCGCAGCCTTTGCCGGGGCCCCCGCGCTCCCTGACCCGCCGCCCCGGGGCCAGCAGGCGCCCTCCTCCCCCGCTCCCCCTCCGTTTTTAGAGATGCCGGGGCTCAGGGAGGCCTCTTCTCTCCCTTCTCAGTCCGAGCGAGGTTCATGCAGGCGCGGGGGCTCGCCTCCGCCTCCCGCGGGTCCGCGCCCCGGCGGGAGGGGGGCGCGGGGCCTCCGCCGCGGCCCCTGCTCCCGGGCCTGGCGCAGGCGCGCTCCCGTTGGCGAGCCAGGGCCGAGGCCTCGGGCTTCGGGGGCGCCGCCTCGCCCAGCCCCGCCTGGCACCTCCCTCGGAGGCCCCGGGAAGGAAGGAATGGCGTGGACCTAGCTGCCTGTGGAGCCGGCGGGGCGTGTTGGGGATATCAGTTTTGATCCCCCGGGGGGCTGGGTGACGTCACATAAGTTGCGCTTTTTTTTTTTTTTTTCCCCTCTCTGAGCCTCAGTTTCTTCTGGGCGAGGTCAGGGTTAACCCAGGACCGATAGTTGAGGCCACAGAAAGGAAGACGGCCAGGCAAGGGCTTGGCATGCAAGTTGTTATTCTAATACATGAGATTTTAAAAAAGAGAGAGAGAGAGAGAGGCACATAAATAGTAGAGTAAGAACTGGTGATCTATCTGACGGAGGGGTGAGGCTCCGAGGGCATCCAGAAGAGAAGGTACCTGGCCCAGGTGGAGCGGGGAGGAAGGCACTTTGGTTGGCCAGGAGAGCCCGGTTATGCAGCGGATTGGAGGAGCCGCAACCCTCAAAGATGAGCCGTAAACGGAGGTGGCAGCCTTACAGCTCCCGGGCCTGTGCCTGTGCTGGATGAAAGCCAATGTACTACATTGAATGCACTCGCTTTTTCTCCACCAATATTTCCTTTCCCCCCGCTTTTTTTTTTTTTTTGGTGGGGGGGGGGAGAGGGTGTAGGGGGGATGCTCAATGATCTTTGCTTTTATGAAATGAGGACCTTCTCCGTCTTCAAAACGTCTGTTTTAATTTTATGTCGTCTTCCTAAGCCAAAGGTGCCTTCGAAACAACTGTAGGGAACGTTGATGACAAGATTGAAGAGGGTTCTCTTCTCCCACGTCCCTGGCTGTGTGGGGCAGGGCTTGTCTCCTGATTCTCCCAGAGTGGAAATGGTTGGCTGGGACAGCCTTCAGGCTTCTGAAGTGTTGGGGGTGTTTTGGTCCCTGTGATGTGCGTGCGCGGGCCTTGAATGTTTAGCATGTTACCAGGCCTTGGGTACCGGTTCATACAGAGGCCTGGCATGTTTTGGTTTACTCGGGAAATGTGTTGGCTTACAGCAGCCCTTTAAAAGCATTTGAAAAGATTTCACTAGGGAGCTTCGCCTACCTCAGGGCGTTTTGACAACCCTGGGCTCTGCTTGTTTCTCTGTGTGGTGTCTTGGAGCAGAGTGTTCTGGTGACATTTTGTTTGCACTTCAAAGGTGATTGGTATGAAAACGTGAAAAGACACAGATTGTCAAGTTCAGTGTTCCACCGTAATGGAGGAGGCGATGGAACGGTTTAAATTGGCACCAGCGCTGGGATCATCCGACACTTAGCCCAGAAGTACATCATGATTCTTGATTTTAAATAACAAAATGAAGATACTGGCATTTTTCTTCTTATTGATAAAATTATAGTTCTAAAGATGACACAATTACTTTTTTAAAAAACCTTTAAATTTCAAAGGAAAAAATTTTTTTAATATATTTTATTGATTTTTTGCAGAGAGGAAGGGAGAGGATAGGGAGTTAGAAACATCGATGAGAGAGACATCGATTAGCTGCCTCCTGCACACCCCCTACTGGGAATGTGCCTGCAACCAAGATACATGCCCTTGACAGGAATCAAACTTGGAACCTTTCAGTCCACAGGCTGACGCTCTATCCACTGAACCAAACCGGTTTCGGCGGAAAAAATTTCTTTTAAACAGGTTATATTTTAAAGCAGTTTTAGGTTCACAGCAAGACTGAGCAGAAAGTAGAGATCCATATACTCCCTGTGCGGACATGTACACAGCCTCCCCCATTATCAACATCTTGCTCCAGGTACATTTGTTACAATGGGTGAACCGACATTGACACACCATTTTTACCCAAAGTCCATACATTCACTTTGATATTGAGCATTCTTTTTTGTTATATATATTTTACTGATTTTTTTATTTTTTTAACCGAGAGGAAATGAAAAGGTTAGAGAGTTAGAAACATCGATTAAAGAGAAACATCGATCAAGCTGCCTCCTGCACACCTGCTGGCAATGTGCTCACAACCAAGGTACGTGCCCTTGACCAAAATTGAACCTGGGACCTTTCAGTCTGCAGGCCGACGCTCTATCCAGTGAGCCAAACCAGTTAGGGCGATATTGAACATTCTTGAATTTGTGTGTGTGTGTGTGTTTGTGTTTTAATTGAACATTTTAATTATCGAGATTTATAAAGGGCCCTTACATCATGATGGTCAGTCACTCTTTGTACCCATTGTTTTCCAGAAGCTCCTTCATGCGTTTTTTTTCTGTTATTTTGTAGTCTCTACATAGATGTCTTCTTAGATAAAAATAGGTAACTAAAGTAACAAATTAAGTTCTGCACATTTTGTCCTTAGTTTTACTACATGTTATTCTTTCCAACCTGCCCACTTAAATTCCTATGAACCCAGTTTGCCATCCTAAGTTTCAAAAACATTGTTTTCTTTTACCCAAAATCATGCAGCAGTTTGGAGCCACAGACAATTTATAATAATAAAAGTGTAATATGCTAATTGACCAGACAGCCAAATGATTTTCCGGATGAAACTACAGGGCTGTGAGGGCCGAGCCCCTTACACGAATTTTGTGCATCAGGCCTCTAGTTCTTACTTTTTTTTTTTTAATATATTTTATTGATTTTTTTTTACAGAGAGGAAGGGAGAGAGATATTTAGAAACATCAATGAGAAACATCGATCAGCTGCCTCCCACACACCCCCATTGGGGATGTGCTCGCAACCTAGGTGCTCGAAACCAAGGTACTCGCACCCGACTGAAACCGAACCTGGGACCTTTCTTTTTATTTTATTTTATTTATTTTTTATTGATTTTCACAAAGAGAAAGGGAGAGGGAGAGAGAGTTAGAAACACCGATGAGAGAGAGACATCGATCAGCTGCCTCCTGCACGCCCCCTACTGGGGATGTTCCCGAAACCAAGGTACATGCCCTTGACTGGAATCAAAACTGGGACCCTTCAGTCCGCAGGCTGACGCTCTATCCACTGAGCCAAACCGGTTTTGGCTAGTTCTTACATATTAATGCAAGTATTTAAAGCGATTGAGTGATAGTGAGATGTTTCAAGAAATCACACAATTTCTTTATTTTAACTAAATGCCTAACCAACCACCCCCTTAATGTTAGTATTCTTTTCCATACTGAAGCATAACAAGTGAAAAAGCTTTACCTTTGTAAAACAGTTACCTTTTTTGTTTTAAGTCTTTCTCGTGCATAGTAAAAGTATTGTTGCTTAACGATGATGAGCACAAACTGAGAAAGACAAATATCACATGATCTCACTTATTTGTAGAATCTAATGAACAAATGAATTGACCAACAAAGTAAGACCTGAGGCATGGAACAGACTGACAGACCTCAATGTGGAGTTGGGGGAACGAGAAGAGATAAACCAAAGAACTTATATACTAACAAATACCATTTGCTTTGATACCGTTAATCCTTGCCTTAAACAAGAAACAGAATACTAGCCCTGCTGGTGTGGCTCAGGTGGTTGAGTGTCACCCCATGCACTGAAAGGTTGCTTGATGGGTTCCCCCTCAGGACACATTCCTGAGTTGCAGGCTCAATCCCCCGTAGGAGGCAGCCAATTGGTGTTTCTCTCTCAAGTAGTTGTCTCTCTCTCTCTCTCTCTCTCTCTCCATCCCTCACTCTCTAAAATCAATAAAAACATTTTTTTAATTGCTTAAGAAGTGAGCTTTTATATTTTTAATGGTCATTTTAATGAAGTAAATTTTTGTTCTTTCCTCAAGGCCTATATGAACCCAATAGCAATGGCCAGATCAAGGGGTCCAGTCCAGTCTTCAGGGCCAACAATCCAAGATTATCTGAATCGACCAAGGCCTACCTGGTATTTGTGAAATAATTTACCTATTTATGAAATTTTCATACATGTTTAAACGGTTACTGTTATAACTTTTATTGATTGCCAAGCAACTGCCAGATATGTAATTTTGAAGTAATATTTGATAGGTATTTTTTCAAATGTATGAAACTCATGCATGAATGTAAAGCAAACATTTGAGAACCCACCACCCAAAATAGCTAATCTACTAGATAATCTTTTCACACCAATCTCTTCTCTATTCCCAAAAAATGAACTTAAGCTTGCATTGTTTTTTTCAAAATGGTAAATTTGAGTAATCTCATCCTTCATTGATGTGTAAGTAGGTGTTAGGAAGGATAATGTTAGGTCTTGTTTCTAGTTTCTCCCATTGTAAGATTTTTGCTTTAAATTGATGTTTTTTGCCCTGGTTGAGTGGCACAGATCTTTTGTAAATAACGTTCATAGCTCTGGCCTTACTATTTTTAGTGTCTTCCTTATTATTAAATATCATACTCTTGAGGTGACCCATGACAAACTTGAGAGTTTTGAGTTTAGACTCCTAAGTGCCTCTGGAAGCTAGGCAAGTGTAGTTGAAAGTTGTGCTTACATATAGGGGTATCCTTCCTTTGACTTAAACAGGAAGTAAGCATGTCCATCTCTTACAGAATTCATGAGTGCTATTGTTGACTGTTGCAGGATACCAGAAGATAAATTATTCCAAAACAAAGTCTATTTTGTTTTTAAAAATGAGGGGAAGGAATGAATTTAAAGAGGATTGTGCTCAATCAAGTATAAGATGTGTGTCAGAGATCCCCAAGAAAACTCCAAGGTTGAGAAATTGGCTAGCACTCACCGATAGTTGTACTTGTGGGTAAGATTTATTACAGTGAAAGAATACCAGCCACAATCAGCAGAAGGAAAGGGACATGGGTGACGTCTGAGGAAGACTGGGCGCAGGCTTCCAAAGCTTCCTCTCTCGTGCAGTTGCACAGGATGTGTTTTCATTCCCATGGCAAAAGTTGTGATTACACATGTGAGATGTTGCCAACCAAGGGAGTTTATGGGGAGTCTGTGTGTCCAGGGTTTTAATTGAGAACTGGCTAGCCTCTGCCTATCAGGGGCCAAAACTCCAGACTCCCAGAAGAAATGCAGGTGTTCAACGTAAACTATAAAGTTTGAACAAACAGGCATAGCAAACCACTCTTATCAGGGAATGGTAAGGACCCACGTAAAATCCAAGATCCAAGACACCAGCCAGAGCCAGTTGTGTAAGCAGGCCTTTCTACAATAAGCAGTCGCGAGTGCTGTGCTCTCTTTTCTGCACATGTGTGAGGTACATTATAAGATGGGTGATTTACTAATAGAAGGTAGTGTTTCAGTCAAATAGACCTTAGCTCACTCTAATGCTGAAATCACTAAAGCTTTGTGACATTTGTCAGATTTCTAAACTGCCCCAGGCTGCAGCTATAGTAATTCAATTCATCTTGGAGTAAAAGAATACTTTTTCTCACAAGATTGTTGTGAGATTGAAGGAAAATGTATTTAAAACAGTGCCTGTAACATGTATACTCAAATGTCTCCTGTATTAAACTTTTATAATCCATGTTTAGAAATGGAGTGATTAATGTTATCTGTTAATCTTTATTATGATAATTGATTCACAAGGATGTGAACACAAATTCGAAATGCATCAATACTGGAATGGAGATTTATAAGTTAGGATACTAAGAAAAATTTATTTATGAAATTTTGTTTTATTTATAAGCATCCATCTCTAATTTGAATTCTTAAAAACAAATTTTTACATTCTATTTTTTAAGGGAAGAAGTGAAAGAACAACTAGAAAAGAAAAAGAAAGGCTCCAAGGCATTGGCTGAATTTGAAGAAAAAATGAATGAGGTTTGTACCTTTTTTAAAAAATAGGCTAATGTTTGTTGTAAGAAGAACGAAATATTTTTTTAATAAATGAAGGATTTTGGCCTACCTTTTTAGGTTAAGGGAGCTCTGTATTTCATAGGTGTTTTTTTTTTTTATTGAGTACAAGTTTGTATATAAATGTATGACTTTTAAGAAAGAGAGGGAAATCATCTTACAGTAATTTAAGTCATCTTGAAGTTTTCTAAATGTTAGGTTCTGCCCCTTCACTCCCCCATCTGTATCTTATTCTGAGATTTCCATGGTGATATTTGCTTGCTTTGATTACAAACACGTGTCAGCATTTCAGCCACAGTATTGATTAATTTAATTTTCACTGTTTGGAAAAAGAATCTAACCATTTGTTAGAAAGAAAAAAAATTCCTAGCCTCAGTATACCTAGTCTCAATATATAGTGGAGAATTCTCATCTCTTAATGTCCTCTTTGAAAACAACTGGCAGAGGCTTGTTTGGTGATAGAGATTCTGGCACCTGGAGTACCTTTCGTAATTAGAGGCTGGGATGGGTGAGAGGATTGAGGACGTTAACAGTGGCTGTCTTACATATGAGAAATACTGGAAGAGGATAGATGCCCTCTGATGGTGTTTATAATCTTTTTGCAGAACTGGAAGAAAGAACTAGAAAAACACAGGGAGAAATTATTAAGTGGAAGTGAGAGCTCGTCCAAAAAAAGACAGGTAAGACCATTTTTACTTTACTGCTATCCTTAATTTCACAGTTGGGTTTCCATAATACTGCTGTATACTATTATTAACAGACTAGAGACCCAGTGCACAAATTTGCGCACATTGAAAGGAAATTAATTAGAAGAAATATTTGAGAGACCAAGGAGGGACTGCAGGAGGTCTCCAGGGTGTGTCAGGCCCATCCCAGTCAGTCAGACCCCAGCATCAAGCTATCATACCAGTTGGAGTATCTGCCCCCTGGTGGTCAGTGTGTGTCATAGCGAGTGGTCGACTGAACAGTTGATCAGTCAGTTGGACCCTTGGCATATTAGGCTTTTATGTATATGGATAAATTTGAAAATTCACATTAGCTTATTTAGGTGTGTACTTTTGTTTGCTTATAGAGAAAGAAAAAAGAAAAGAAGAAATCTGGTAGGGTGAGCAAAACTTTTCCATTTTTCTAAATATTATAATTAAAAGCCTACGAAAAAAGTAAGAATGATTGATATAGTCTGTATGCTAATAACTCTTTGCTAACTCTAGATGAGTTAAAGAACTTGGAGGTCCTTTGACTGTTATGGGTGGTTTTGTTCTATTTCTGATATCAAAGACAGGTGCCAACCTCCTTATAACCTAGTAACTCTTGTATTGCTATTAAAGAGGGGAACTTGACCACTATTGCTATATCTGTTACTTTGTTGAGCCTTTTCTGTGAGAAAATGTGACATTTTAATACTTAAGTCTTATAAAGATGGCATCTGTTTCTCAGATACTAGGTTGATTTTGTTAAGTATTTGAAAGACTTAGTAAGAAAAAATTCCTGCATCTCACAAGCTTTAATTGTTTTGTGCTTGGTCAAGTATTCATCTTCTTCTTCATCAAGCTCTGATTCTTCCAGCAGTTCTTCAGATTCTGAAGATGAGGTAAGGTTTGTCTATAATGACCCATAAAATATTTATAATTTCTTTAATGACAAAGGAAACACATTATGAAATACCAGTTAAAATATTTATTTACAAGTTGTTTTTTTAAATATATTTTATTGATTTTTTACAAAGAGTAAGGGAGAGGGATAGAGAGTTAGAAACATCGATGGGAAAGAAACATCAATCAGCTGCCTCCTGCATACTCCTACTGAGGATGTGCCGGTAACCATGGTACATGCCCTTGACCAGAAACGAACATGGGACCCTTGAGTCCGCAGGTCAACAGTATCCACTGAGCCAAACTGGTTAGGCCAAGGTTTTTATTGCCTCTAAGAGCACTAATGTAAATAGATACTTGTTTAAATACTGATGTATATGTCTTTTAGATTTTGAATTTGTCTTATTTAAAAATATGAGTAGAAGAATGGGTTTGAAAAATGTAAAATGGTATTTAACAAGATGCTAGGAATTATGTGTGACTCAAATCACTTGACTTTTTATAAAACAAGAAAATGGTATGTTACATTTTAAATATTAAGTAAAGCATATGTTTAAAGCTGATCCTTTCATTAACTTTTATATATTGATAAAAATTTGATAATACTAAAATGCATCTATTATATTTTTGAAACAGAAAGCAAATATTTCTAAAAATGTTTTATATAGGAAAAGAAACAAGGAAAAAGGAAAAAGAAAAAGAAGAACCGTTCACATAAATCTTCTGAAAGCTCCACGTCAGAAACTGAATCAGATAGTAAGGTAAAATTACTTAAATTAGTAGGATGTTGGATAATGAAGACATGTAATTAGGTTTCTCTTTTAGTTCTTCCTATCTTAAATTGCTCTCAGTTTCAAATTGAGATGTTCTGTGCCACTTAATATCTTACATATGGCATGTAATTGTTCTGTAAATATTTTCACACATATGTTTCCCAACATATCTATGATAGTTTTATAATAAGCCTGGCTGGCATTATTTTTCCCATCTATAATAATAAAAGAATAATATGCTAATTAGACCGGATGTAGCTGGGTCTGCAAGGACAGCCAGGGTCCAGGGTGCCAGGGCGAAGCTGGTGCCAGCAGCCAGGGGAGGCCTACTTTTGCATGAATTTCGTGCATCAGGCCTCTCAAATGTCTTAAGTTGAGCCCAGCTGGTATGGATCACATAGGACAAACTGTCCTAGGCTCCCAGGAGAACAAAGCAACTGTTCTGTTTTGTGGCAGATAGCTACTTTCCTAGTGAGATTTCTCTGACAAAATGCCTAGAATTTAAGAAGTATTCAGCAAAACTGTTTTTTTTTCCTTTCTCTTTTAAAGCAAAAGAACCAGTCTAATGATGTTGATAGCTAACACATATTGAATGCCTACTACATGTTATTCATAGTTCTAAGCACTTGACATGTTAACTTAATTCCCTCAATAGCCCTATGAAGTAGGTATTTGTTATCCCACTTTATGGGTAAGAAAAACTCAGGTAGGTTATTAATAACTGGAACTGAGGGTTTCAAAAGCAACAATTCTTACCCTTCTTATAAGGAGAGTAGGGAAATCAGATTGATATATGTCTGAGCACAAAGTGAATTAGAACTCACGTGCATAAGACCACCACAGGCAAAATTAGGCAATGACATAAAGTCTTATAGTAAAATACACTATGTGGTTTCACAGACAGTGTGTCAGTTTTGGTGTACATAGATTTGATACATGGACAGATACATGAAGAAACCTATTTCTTTATAATCACATGTATACACAACACATTTCTTCTATATATTTTTTTTAAATATATTTTATTGATTTTTACAAAGAGGAAGGGACAGGGATAGAGAGTTAGAAACATCAATGAGAGAGAAACATTGATCAGCTGCCTCCTGCACACCCCCTACTGGGGATGTGCCTGCAACAAAGGTTCATGCCCCTGACCAGAATCGAACCTGGGACTCTTCAGTCCACAGGTCGTCAACATTCTATCCACTGAGCCAAACCAGTTAGGGCTCTTCTATATTTTTAAAATAAAATTCTGGTATTGAAGTAAACTTTTTTCAGTTATAGAACCAGTCACTTTTTTGGTATTTTTATCTTTATGCTATTATGTTGTATCTTTTACATTTAAAATTGATAAAATATTTGTTTGTTTAGGATAGTTTAAAAAAGAAAAAGAAGTCAAAGGATGCAAATGAGAAAGAAAAGGTAATTATAATTTTACATTGCCTTAAGTAGTCTGTCATACAATACTTCATTTAAAGGAATAAACAATAATGTGTTCCCCTTTTTAACTTGAGGTGTTTTTGTTTTGTTTTGTTTTGCTTTTATGGCATTTCATATTGATTTAAGGAAATTATTTGTTGGCTTCATTATTGATTAGAAGATAGAAGAGTATTCCTGCAGAAAGTTTGAATTTATGTAACTTAATGTATTATCTAAGATTACAAATTTTAAGTAATGGAGATTAAACATTTCCTTTGTTTTTTCAAGTTGTTTTAAAAGAGGCCCTTTTAATTAAAGAACATGGACATCTGTTTCAAATTGAGTAGACCATAGATAAGTTTTGAAACACATTTTACTACTGTAAGTAGATATTTTATCTTTACTTATGATTTAACTATTATTAATTCTGAATTTATCCCTATCCATGTTTCTGATTTACATTTTAAAACCTTATTCTGATTATTAAAAACTAGAGGCCTGGTGCATGAAATTTGTGCACTGGAGGGCAGGGGAGGGGGTCACTCTCAGCCTGGCTTGTGCCCTCTCTCAGTCTGGGAGTCTTTGAGGGGTGTCAGACTGACAGCTTAGTCCACTCTACTCTCCCTTGGACATCCTTAGCACTGTTGCGGAAGCAGGAGAGGCTCCTGCTCCACCGCTATGCTTGCCAACTGTGAGCCCGGCCTCTGGCTGAGAGTGCTTCTCCCGTGAGATCAGGCCAAAACTGGCTCTCCAACATCCTCCAAGGTGCCCAGTTTGCGAGAGGGCTGAGGCTAGCCTGAGGGACCCCACCACTACATGATCGGGGCTGGGAAGAAATGCAGGATGTTGGCCGGCTGGGGAGAGACCATGGGAAGGCTCCAGACATGTCCAGCCAATCTTGCTCAGTCTTGATCAGCTGGACCCCAGCAGGAAACGAACCTACTGGTCAGAGTGCCTGCCCCCTGGTGGTCAGTGTACATCATAGCTACTGGTCGACTGTCTGTCCCAATCAGTGCATGTCACAGTGAGCAGTTGAGCTGCCTTAGCATATCATTAGTATATTACACTTTGATTGGTTGAATGGCCAACCAGTCTACTAGACACTTAGCATATTAGGCTTTTATTATATAGAATAAAGTCTAAGGAAAGCAATTACTAAATGAAAGAAAACTGTGAACAAATGTCACTGTATTTTACTGTCTTTTTATATAAATTTTAAGAATTGAGGTGAAATTCACATACTATTCTATTACTCATCTTAAAATTACAATTTGATGGTATTTAATGTGTGCACAATGCTGTGCAACAACCACCTCACTCTAGTTTTAAAACTTTTTCATCGCCCCTTTGAAAACAACCTATAAAGTAGAATATTATAAGCAAAAGCAACATAATCACATAACCTCTAATCTGCTTTCTCTGTCTATGGATTTGCATATTCTGGATATATCATAAAAGCAGTTATACAATATGTAACTTTTCCTATTTGACTTCTTTCCTTTAGTGTAATGTTTTTGAGGTTCATTCAAGTGATAACATGTATATCAATACTTTGGTCCTTTTTATGATGAATAACATTCCATTATATGTATATACCACAGTATATTTATCCATTCATCTGTTAGTAGATATTTGAATTGTTTCACCCTTTTGACTAAGATGAATAATGCTGCTGTGAACATAAGTATACAAGTTTCTGTGTGTGTGGACATAATGTTTTCATTGATTTTGGGTATATACGTAGGAGTGCTTTTCATATCAGTTTGCAAATAAAAATTCACTAAGACACTAAAAAAAGAAACTTGTGGCCACGTTGGCCTAATTATATGAATTCAAAGATAAGTGTATTAATATAATTTGTGATGTAAACTGGCCAAAAGAAACCATATGGTTATTTTAATAGTGATTCAATATTAATTTCTCATTATAAAAACCATTATAGAATAAGTGATTACTTACATGTTTTAAAAAAAAATGTATATGCCATATGTGGGGTATAAACAAACAAACCAAACAAATGCATAGATACAGACAACAGAATGATAGTTATCAGAGGGCGGAAAAGTATCAGACACTTTCTCCTTCTTTAGAGGCAGCAATTTCTGAATTAGTGTGCATCCTTCCTTCCACATTTGGTTACATATATTCATAAGTAGTATAGAGTATTTTTTATTTTCAAAATGGTATCCTGTTTTCTTCTGAAACTTGCTTTTTTCAGTCAATGTTGCTGTTGACATTTATCCTTGTTGATACTCTCAAGTTTGTGGCTTTTGCTTATAGTATTCCATTATATTAATTTGCCACAGTTATTGCTCCATTCTGATAGTGGACATCTAGATTGTTTTCATTTTTAAGTTATGCAAACAGTGCTTCAGTGGCTATTTTTGTATCCATTTTTCTTTTCCACAGGTTATTGTTAATATTCTGATATATACTTGGGACTAGGATTTCTCAGTGCTGGGATATACACACATTTAACTTGTCTACTTTTTGCTCACCCACATGCTTATTATTAATTTGCATTCCTGCTAGTAACATATGATAGTATTTTTGTTACATACATACTTATCAACACTGGGAGGCTTCGGCACTTTCAACCAGTGTGCTGCAGGAATTTTTAAAATAAGCAATACCTGACTATTTAGTCAGGGGCACTGACCTCTTTCTCCTTAGATTGTCAAATGAAAAAATGACAACAGTCAAAACAACAATAGCTATCCGGTATAAATGAATAAAAATTGTACCTATCTTTTTGTCAGACTGGCAAAAATATATTTTTTGGTGTGCCACAGAATTTTATTAATTAGTTTGTGTGTACCATAAGATGAAAAAGGTTGGACATCACTGGTATAGATGGTGAGCCTTTCCATTTGCTTGTTAGCCATTCAGATTTCATTTTCTATGAGTTGTGAATTGCCTGTTTCGTCTTTGCCTATTTTTTTTGTTGGATTGTTTTTTATCTTTCTGATTGATGAGAGTTCAATATTTTTGGATACTATTACTCTTCAATACACATGACTATCATCTTCTATGTCTCTTAATCTTGTTTAGGTTTTCTGTTAATAAGGGATAGGTTGTAATTTTAAGTCATATATATCAATCATTGTTTTTTAGCCCCATTTTTAGTTTAACTTGTTGTGAAAGTACAATGTGATGTACAATTAGAAAACATAGTGGAAGAATTGAACAGGACTTATTTGAAGAGAACTATAAATCTGTTCAGAGATGCATATGAAGATTTAATAGATGTTGCTGGGTATGACATTCCCTACTAGATGTTAAAACATTTTAAATGCTTTGATTAAAACAATGTAGTAGCCGAAACCGGTTTGGCTCAGTGGATAGAGTGTCAGCCTGTGGACTGAAAGGTCCTAGGTTCGATTCCGATCAAGGGCATGTATCCTGGTTGCGGGCACATCCCCAGTAGGGAGAGTGCAGAAGGCGGCTGATCGATGTTTCTCTCTCATCGATGTTTCTAACTCTCTATCCCTCTACCTTCCTCTCTGTAAAAATTCAATAAAATACATTTTTTTTTAAAAAACAATGTAGCATGGTACGAAACAAAAAACAAAACAATGGAACAATATAGAGTTCAGGTTAAAAATTTTAAGTGTGTGGAATTCAGTATATGATAAAGATGACTTTTCTTGGGACAAAATGACTAACTATTTGTGAAATATAAAGCTGAGCACTCACTAAGGCCAAATAAATTCTAGGTAAGTCAGTTTTAAATTATGAAAATATAACTAGAGAAAGACATGATGAATATAATAGTGAGGTAGTGAAAGACTGTGTCCCAAAAAACTTGTGACCATATAATTATGAGTGGCAAAAAGATCACAAAAAAATAAACCATGAACAAAGTTTAAATATAATGAACAGACTTAAGAAAAAGTAGTAATGCATCATTCAGAAACATAGTGGTCTTCAGTATTAAAGAACACTTCACAAACAGAAAAATTGGTAAAATATTCGTTTAATAATTCTAAAAGTAAATATGAACTGTAATCCAATAATCTGGCATTAATATGATAAAAGAGCCTGATAAAAGAGGCTTTATGGTAAAGTGTTACTCAAAAAATGAAATAAAAAACAATTGTGGGTTGTGGGAGATTGAGAAAATCATTTGGGCGAAGGCTACTTTGGTCTTTGCCTTAGTCATTATTATTAGATCAAGTTTTTACACTTAAGTACCCTTCACTGTATTTCAACTTTGTTTTTAATAGCAAAGAACACATATGGCTGCCCTCTAGACGGAGATTGGTTAAGTAAATTGTGGCATATACTTTCAATGAATATCAAAGGCCACCATAAATGACGATGTAGTTGGCATGGAAAGATACTATTGAGTGAGAAGAGCGGGTTTCAAACAGCAAGTATTGGTGTAAACTTGTAAATCTACACTTAGGAAGATGTTTACAAAATCTTAATCGTTAGGTAGTGGGATTTAGGTGAATTTTCTTACAATGAGCATTTATAATTTCTACCAAAATAATAAACCTGTTAGTCATCTGTAATCTAATACATAAGATCATCACTGTTTATTTTCTACATGAATTTTTTGTTTTTATCTTCAAAATTGGGTTCATGCTGAATAAAGGTATATATTATTTTTATATTTTAAGATTAAGGGTGAGCATTTGTCATTGTGTGGTTCTGTTGTTTTTGTTATTAGAAACCACTTGAGACATATAGAAAAAGTATATGGAAAAACAGTAAAATGATAACCAGCATATCCACTTGGAAGCTTTAGTAAATCCTAACACTTTAGTTCTTAAAATACATATTTAATTCCTAAGTTCTCCTCCAGTCTCACTCCTTCCCCAGGTATGCATTTTTTCATCATTAAAAATACTTGGGGGGGAAAAATGCTTAGAGACAAAGATTTTTTTTAATGTGAATTTAATACTTAATGCACTAAAGGAATTACTGTATACAGTTAGTTACTTTTAGATCATTGCAAATAATTATCCATTGATTTTCTTTTCTATAGCACTGTCTAGATCAGGCCTGTGTGATCCAACTTTGGGTAGAAACAAAGGAATTAGGATACAAGGGACCCAAATTTTGTACCATCTATATAGTTGCTTATGACTTTGTAAAACTCCCATCGTGGATAGTTAAATAAGGAAGATATTACACCTAAGAGGATATGTAATTATTTCTTTTTAGGTTTTTAATAAAAGCATTACTTCATTGGAATTAAAGACTGAATCCTGGTAAATGTCACTTTTAGACATCTCTAAAATGAAAATGGATTATCATTTTATGATCATTGGAAGAAATGTTACTAGAACTTAAAAATAAAATTTTCATGGCATAGTAATATGTTAAGGTACATGTATTTTTTGTTTAATAGGACATTAAGGGGCTCAGCAAAAAGAGAAAGATGTATCCTGAAGATAAACCTTTATCATCTGAGTCTTTGTCAGAGTCAGATTATATTGAGGAGGTAAGTATATGATCAATTCTATTTTCTTCACTATAAAATACCTAGTTATTTGATTTAATAAATATTAATTGAAAAACAAAATACTTTGTATTTGATTTACTTTTCTAATTTGATGTACCAAGAAGTTCCATTTCAGAATAATATTTGCATTTTTCCATAAGATAATTAATTATATTACTATTATTTTACAATTAACCATATTCTCAGATACCTTTCCAAAAGGAGATATATATGTTATTTCTAGTCTAATATTTTATTTTTATTATGTTATATTTTTAATTACATGAAAGATGCTGTATGGTGTAAAGTAGATTGAAACCCGGCATTCCCTTGTTTTTGTTTGGATCTGCTATTTAGGGAGTAGAAAGGTGATGAGGTGGAGCAGAAATGTTTACATGATCTCAATTTTTCTTTCTATAAAATAAAGGAATAGGATAAGGTCATCTATATAGTCCTTTTCAGCTCTTGATATCCCTGTCTTAAATTTTGTACTCTTTTAGAATTATAGTTCGTTTTTAGCTTTAGGTCTGTAAGTTATCATCCTTAAAGTATTTCTTGGAATTGGCTTTCTCATTTGTAAAAGAGGACCTATTACTCTCATTTTTTATTTTGTAATGCCTCCCTGAAATGAAATTTGTAGCTTTTATATAAATGTATATTTATAAATATAAAACCCACACATTTTTTATATTACTGTCCTCTAATAGAAATAGAAGAAAATAATAATCCATAGTTTTTATTAAATTACATTTCAATATGTATATGGTTAAATGTATCTTAAAACCCTGTACAAAGTACTTTCTGTTCACAGTGTAGTAAGTTTAACTTCTCTGTTATAAATAGGCTCATTACATGAATGTCTAGCAGGCTATTTGGCAGTCCTGTCAGGGCTGTCCTGGACATTGGGTGACAGTATCATCTGTGTTGGCCTGGTGAAATGTAGATGTAACACATCTGCCACCATTCCCATCATTGTTATGACAAGATAACAAAAAATAATAATAATTTCCTGAGTGCTCTCTAGAGAACTTATCTTAATACATAAAATACATTACATTGAATGTAACATTAAATACATGCAAGTTTTAGCAACTTTGAATTTTATCTGTATCCAGTGTATCATACTTTAAAAGATTAAAATAAAATATTAATGGATAATTCTTACTTAAAAGGATTTTAATTAATTGGTTTATACTGCATACGTTATGTGTATATGTAACTATTATTTATTGAACACTATAGAGTTAGAGAAATCCCCACCCTATTACAGGCACTTCCCCTGAGGGTGGATATAATTTCCATTTTACAGATGATGAAACAAGGTAATACATGGCAGAGGTAGGATTCAGAACTTGGTCTGTTTTATTTCAGTGCTCATGTTTTTTTTATCCATTGCACCTCACTGCTTTCTTAGGTGCTGAAAGGGAATATAAGAGAAGCCCTTGAGAGATTTGAGATCTTAATTTCCCTCTCTTTAAAAATATTTTTTTTATTTAATCCTCATTGTGACCTAATGGATTTGAGGTTATACAAGGCGTTTAAGATGTCATTTGATTGTCAAAACTTATTTCTAGAAGATGCAAGGTATATTATGGAATGAAGAAGAAATGCCATGAATATAAGTTACATACTTGTCTTCTCTTCTCCACAAAAACTTAAACTTTTTAGGTACGGGCAAAAAAGAAGAAAAGCAGTGAAGACAGAGAAAAAACAACAGCAAGTATCACTTATGTTTTTACATGACAACAGTATAGCTGGTTTTATTTAATATAAATTGAGTCATGGGTAAAGCATGATTGCATTTACTAGGACCAAATAAATATTTATTGTAGTGTTCAGCTTTACTTAATGGGTTGGAGAAAATTAAGTTGGTTCAGGGAAAGGAAAGAATATCCTTGTGCCAAGCATGTTCTGTGTCCATTTCAGTATTTTACGGTTAAAAATGTAAGCTCAAACTTTTGTTTGACTTTCTGAAGGTGTAGTATGAAATACGATACTAAGGTATGGTGATTCCTTCTATCTTCAATAGTAGTTACTTCCAGATCAACCAAACCTGGCAATAACAGTAAAGGCCTTTATATAAGCTCAAGCTGCAGTGAGTAATAAGCTGGATACGGCAACATAAATGATTCACTAATAAAGATTATTCTTTTGATCATTTCTAAAGCCAGCCCTGCTGTTATGCAGATTGAGTAGGAAAGGAGGAGGAGGAGAATAAGGGAAATGGAAGCAGTATTCGAAGTAGACCCACCTAGAGAAAGTGAATACAGATACCAAAGAGTAATGTGGACCCTGTCAGCAAAGTAACCTGGGGCACTCAGTATACTAAATGTGGACCATGACCTATAAAGACATTTTTTTAGAGAGAGGTGAAATAAAAATGAGAACATCATTTGTAGATTTGAGGGTGACTTCCATCATTTCCCTAGCTCTTAAGATGGGGGTTCTTCTCTGATAAGAAGGTTCATTTGGTAATGGGTGATTCAGAGTTAACATCCTGGTGTATAGGCTGATGTTCCAAACAACTGAAACACTTGGGCAGGGCCAAAACTTATTTTTAAAAGTCCAAAAACAAGATTTTGGACTCTTTGTTCCTGTGTACTTGGCTTGTAGTGAAAAGAATGATGAAAGTTAGTTGAGGTCCACAAAGTGTTAAGAGTCCTGTGAGAGAGAAGGGGGGATTAAGGAAAGCTTAATAGATAAGGAAATGAGTGAGAAGCTTTGCTTTTACTACCCTTCTATGTCTCTCTTCTTGCTTTTTATTTTCTTCTCTTGAAACAAATAGTCTATCATTTGATATCATCTTTCCAGTATCTGTTTCTAAAAGTTCCACTTTCTCTCCTACATCTATAGCAGTCGTGAAAATCCGAGTTCAGAAAAATTCTAATTCCTTCTATCCAATGACAATTTGACTGCTTTTACAAGGCTTCAATGGCATTTTCCTCAAAACAGTCAAGTATCTGTCTTACTAGGCTAAATAAGACTTTTCAACTCATGTGCGAGGGGGTGGGAGTGGCCAGGAGAGGTCAGTGGGGGAAAAAGGAGACATATGTAATACTTTAATCAATAAAGAATTTTAAAAAAGAGACTTTTCAACTGTCCATCAATATTTTGTACCAGTTAGTTGTTAACTTAATTCAAGTGTTCTCAGTCCTAAGCAGTATATAATATCTGTTTCTATTTACTTAAAAATGGCAGATTTAATAGATATGTTCTTTGACAACTGATTTTTGCAAGAAACATTGTTTTGCTATGATGTGGGGATTACTTTGCAGTAATTACAGTTACTTTACCTTTAGAAAGTAAATAAATGAAATTAGCAGCTGATACCATGTTATTTTCTATGGGAAATTTTGGGTAAAGCTACATTAATGTACTAATGATTTAAAAGTTTTTTCTTAACCCTTTTGGAAATCACAAGCACTATTCATCATGATTGATATTGGTTATTGAGACTTGTCAAGAAATGTGTTGAGTAGCTTACTTGATTGTTTGGATTGTTGAAATAACTGTACATTAGCTCAGAAATACCATGGTAAAGTTGTTTTTAATTTGCATATTTTCATATAGAAATGTCTAACATGGAACTATCTCTATAGGAAAAGACAAAAAAGAAAAAGAAGCACAAGAAACACAGTAAGAAAAAGAAAAAGAAGGCTGCTAGCTCAAGTCCTGACTCATCGTGAAAGGCAAAATCAGAATTCCCTTACAAAGAAAGTGCAATGTCTGAGGAGATCTCAACTGTGAAAATAATGACATATTTACTAAAATGCATGACCTTTGTTGTTTCTAGAATTATTCCTGGATTGTTCAGTAGCCACTCAGATGCCGCTGTGTGAAAGGGCTATAAGAGTTGCCTGCTCCTTGAACATCTGTCTTCGTTCTCTTCCATTGCATAATAACTCTGGGAGATAATACACTGCAGTCGTACTAGTGGTTGATACTTGGGAATAAAGTTAATATTTTTGACTAGAAGTATCTAATGATAAATCAACAGAAATTGAGTCTGGATACATCATTAAGATGTAAACAGAAATGATCAGATGACTCTGGTTAATGTTTTTGAAGTAGGGATTACATTGATATTTTAAAATCCTTACTCTGTAGATAAGTGTATTTTAATTTTTTCCCCCTGTATACTTTTATTTACTTGGGGAAGGAGCTTTCAAGGATGGGGGTGGTTTGCTATTTCTTTAGCTAGCAGAATAGCGTGCCTTTTATCCTCACACATCCTATTTTTGCGGACACAGTAGCCATGCTTCATGAGGAGGTCAGAGCTGGGTATGGCAGTCTTGCGCTTTATTGAGTTTAGTAACATCCTTGGTCTGTCATATGCTGCTTTGAGTGAATCAGAGAAACAGCCTTTTGCAGCACGAGAAAGCCCCAGAAGCTCTGGGATTTACCTCCACTTCAATAATACTGAATGATTTTTTTTTAGCATTAGAATGTGTTGTAACATTTGGATTAATTTTGACTACACTTTGACTTTGGGAAGGAGTCATTTCCAATAGACACTGGTACTTTTTGAACTTGATAGCTAAAGATTCTAAAATGCATGTTTTATACTGTTAAGTTTTAACCAGTCCGGAATATTTTATGTAACCAGTGATAGCTATTTTTTGTATGAATTTTGTTTAGGCTGTAATGTTTAGCTTTTATTAACTTTTTATTCTTTCGATCTTAAATTCCTTACTGCATTTAATGGCATTCTTGCCAAAATATTTAGCATGTGAAAAGCAGTTTAGATTTGATTTGGTTGGTTTTGTTTGTAACAGCTTCATATTGAAGCTGAGACTTACCATATACAAGTTGAGTGGCAGGCCTGGTATGCTGTATCTTGTTACATAAAGCTCTTGCCAGAATCTTAGTAAATATAATGTTTTAAAAGTTTGTCTTTGTATATTCATAAAAATATGACAAGTTAAACTTAAGTGAAAATTACATTATTGCTCCTTGTGTCATTTTTACTAAGATTTTGTGCCTCGTATCTCCTGCTGTGAATTGTTTACTAGTTATGTTAAAAGGAACTGATAAGTCATTTTCACTTTACATTTTTATATAATCGGGTAATATGAAATATAATTTGATGTATAACTTTGGCTGTGTGCTAATTACAGTGGTATATGCACAAAACATTTTGGCATGACAAGAGGCTGAATAAATAGTTATTTTACTTAAAAATAGCCCTGTTCTATCAGCTTCCTTTGAATCACAAGTAAAGTTATAATGATTAAGAAACACTACGAGGTGTTAAGTGGTAGGAGGATAAGACATTATCTCCAAGTTTTTAGCTGAATAAACAACTTGTTCCTTGGTTAGTTTCCTTAAATTTTAGGCATAAAGCGTCATACTGTTACCTAATAAAAGATATCTCTATGCTCTTGAGTATACAGCAAGTTTGAGGGATATTTTTGTACCCAAAAGGAAATTTCTCAGAATTGTTTGTGAAAATGCTAAAAGTTAAGTTTAACAGGTTATTTGATGATCAGGTTTTTATTATGAACTTGAAGGTTTAGCTTTGCAGACTGGTCCAGTATATGATGATTTTGTTCCACTAGAGGCAACTGTTTTATTAGACTGGGGAAGAAAATGATATGGCAAAAATTGTACTCTTTCCAGACTGTTGACTGTCTGGGAGATAACCTTTTTCATTGTTTCTCTTGTGATAGCCTTAACAGTCTCCTAATAAGAATGGGGAGAAAATTTGACTGATAATGTTATGGTGCAAGTCAGTATCTCTTACTTCCTCCCTCCACCAACACCATGTTACTCGGATAATTATGCCAAGGTAACTGAGACAAAATTGATGAGTGTCTAGACAGAAAAATTGAATTTAAAACAGTGCTACCTCTTTCTGGTTGTTTTGGAGTCATTTGGTTGGCCTTAATATATTTAGGTGTTTTAAATACCACAAGAGTGTCCTGACTTTATTTTATCTAGAATATGGTTTCATAGACAATCAGTCAAGATGTGCTACAAAGCCTATTGCTCAATTTTCTTTCATTTTATGGGGAACAATAGACTAACCTCAAAGAACTGAGAGGAGAGCAGTTACTCAGACTTAAGTGACAGGTTTCAAATTTTTAAAATTGCCCATTTTGAGTTTTAAGAAAGCTTTTCCCCCAGTTGTATTTGCCTTATTTTAAAACTTGTTTTTATGTTTTATTAAAATTTATTTTAGTACTCTTTTTTTTCTTCTTACCACAGGGAAGACCAGCAGATACAAACTATTATAGTTACTAGAAGATGCTTGGTCTCTAAGATTTACAGTAGACAGTTAGGACAGTTGTTTGTCCACCTTTGGCATCATGTTTTCCTACCAGTTAGTCAGATGTAAGTTGGAGGGGTAAAAGTGGGGTTTAACGTTTCTTTATAAGCTCCTAGAGTAAAGCCTCTGTTTGGATATCATGAGAAGGTACCAAGTTAGAGTTTGCAAGTGAGGTTATAATCTTTGAAGGAGCTTTTTATAGCCTGGCAATTTATTTCAACTTAAAGTTTAAGGTCTTTGTAATCTTATTTAGTTTAATTGTTCAAATAGGAGGGAAACATTTTCAACTGTAGAATTTGTGCTGGAAAATATAAATGGCAGTAATATCAAGTACCACTTTCAGTGATGTTTAGACCCAAAGAAAAATAGATGTTAGAATTGCTATATTTCAGATCACAATAACATTAATGAAAGTATGACCTGAGTACTGAGAGGTAACAACCATTGTTGCATATTTTTCCAATTACTTGAGAACCTTCTGTATTTGGTTGCTGGAATGTTGCCATCATCACATTCTGTGTTGGGTATGACATTGTCAACTGGAACCAATAGCAGTCCAGGACGCCCAGGCGTGGAGCTACGCTATCTGAGAAGTCTGCGGTGTGTTGAAGCCACATTCAATATGGACCCGAAGGCTCTGGGGAAACTGGTGGAATCCATCAGTAAAACGGTCAAGAGCTGTGAGTACTGACCAGTCATCCAGCACTGCCTGAGCATCTTTATTCAAAAAGAAACACTGGTAGACATACTAGCTGGATATTAAGTGCTTTGTAAGCTCCAAATTAGAGTTCCTCTGTTTCCTATATAATGTTTTGATCACTTGAAAAAAATAGACAGCTAGTGAACAATTATCCATGGACTTACACTGAAAATAACCAGCTATCCTAAAATATATTTGTATGTGGAAAGAAGAGTTTGAGAATTTATGTGAGATCATAAGTGCTAAAGGATTATCTGCCAAACAAGGATTGATAATCTGAAATTTAATAAGGGATTTCAAAGTACAAAGATTTACTTGGACCAGTTCCCCAAGTCCTCTGGCACAAAATCCATAGAAGCAGGTGATTGCTGTGCTTTAGGGAGCTGGTAGAGATATGTAACCGGATACTGTATATGTTGCAATAACATGGTGCCTTGAACATAGCAAGTGTTTATGAAAACTAGTCTTAACAGATTTGGAGCGGGGAACTCCTTGCCCTGACAGACCTTAAAAAGTAATCTTTGTGAAAGTTTTTTCTCTGGTAACAATCACAAGCCATTCTGATAATACTGAACATCGGCTTTTAGAATTTGAGGAAGTTAACTTTTATTTCAGCCACTTGGACAGCCTCAGTATTGAGCACTTCCACTTTTTCTCATTAGGATAGGCACCACTTCTTTAAAAACTCCCCTTGTAGATTTAATTCTGTTTTCTCTTATTCCGGATACATTTTAAATGATCTAAACCAGTGGTCGGCAAACTCATTAGTCAATAGAGCGGCAAACCACAGCTCGTGAGGCGCATGTGGCTCGAGAGCCACAGTTTGCCAACCACTGATCTAAACTCTTCAAGCACTTACAGGGCCTGTTTCCAACCCTGCTGTCAATATGTCCCTTAAATTGTATCTGGCAGATTGAGCCAGTGTTTAGTTTAATGTCTTCAGTCGCTGTTTTCCTAACAGCCTGAGTTTTATGACATTCAAAAGAATTTTTTTATACTTAAAATATAACTGCTCTCCCATCCTAGTGAGATTGTTTTGCAATGTCTGCAATGAGTGTTAAATACCATAACTTGTTATTTGAAAGCAATTCTCTAAAATAGCCACAAGTATGAATCTGTAATCTTTGATCAGACCCTTATCCCACAGTCTTCTGTAAAAAAAGATATTCACAGTTGTTTGAACAAAGGAATGGGTTACTATTCTTTTTTGAAAGTTTTTGACACTGATTCACTGTAACCAGATCACTACCTTACACTCACAGCTGGTGTTTGTTGAGCTCTCCATTGGCAAGACACTGTGCTGAATGGTTTATGTTCCTCATCTTTAACTCAGAACAAAGTCAATAAGGAGAGACCTACACACTAACTTAAGCAAGTAATTGAAGATACATATTATATGCCCCTTAAGTGTGATGACAAGAATAGTACTTAATCTTGTATTCTTCCCCAAACCACTTAACCATAGTCTAATCATAAAGTATTAGACAAAGCTAAATTAAGAAAGTATATATACATATACATACTGATTTCAAAGAGAAACATCAATGATGAGAATCATCGATTGGCTGCCTCCTGCAGGCCCCCCAAAGGGAATTGAGCCCATGCCCCCACCAGGAATGGAACTGTGACCTAGTTCAGTGGTCGACAAAATCACAAGTCAACAGAGCGGCAGACCACGGCTTATGAACTGCATGTGGCTCACGAGCCACAGTTTGCCGACCACTGTCCTAGTTCATAGGTTGGTGCTCAACCACTGAGCCACATGCAGGTGGGGGCTAAGTAAGGGGGGAAAGAAAACATTTTTAATTCACAGTCATGAAAAGAAGGAAAACCTGAAAACTCATACCTTGGAGGAGACATGACAACCAAATGGATCTTGAGTTTAAAAAAGGACAGTGGGAAAACTGGTAAATCTGTAATTTAGTTGATAATGTGTCAGAGTTACTGTACAGTGGTACCTCGAGATACGAGTGCCCTAACATGAGATTTTTGAGATACGAGCCGTCGAGCGAGCGATTTTTGCTTTGAAATACGAGCAACAGTTGAGATAGGAGTAATCGTGCGGATCGGCCTGCTGCACACGACCCACCAGTTTACCGCGACTCGACTCGAGCGTCTCATAGTTTCCCACGCCTCAAGGTTACGGAACGAATTAAACTCATATCTCGAGGTACCACTGTATTATTTTTGCCAAATGTAAGATGTCAACAGGGAGCAACAGTGTAGTATTTACAGGAACTCTTATAAATCTAAAATTACACCTCTTACCGAAACCGGTTTGGCTCAGTGGATAGAGAGTTGGCCTGCGGACTGAAGGGTCCCAGGTTCGATTCCGGTCAAGGGCATGTATCTTGGTTGTGGGCACATCCCCAGTAGGGGGCGTGCAGGAGGCAGCTGATCGTTGTCTCTCATCGATGTTTCTAACTCTGTCCCTTTCCCTTTCTCTGTAAAAAATCAATAAAATCTATTAAAAAAATTAAAATTGCACCTCTCTTATAAATCTAAAATTACTCTAAAAAAATAACACAAGTCAGTCTCTGGCATCGCAACACCATTCTCACTATCCACAGTTTCTCAAATATCACATTTGTTTTGATCACATATAGGTAAAATTAAATATGACCCACATGGATAAACTCGGAAGTTACCCACTGAAGATTGTGTCTAAAATCCTTGATTGCTTTGTTGGATGACCTGGAATATTTGAGAATGGCTCCTCACTTTCTTCAGGGATCCATTTAATTCACAGTAATGTTGGTGCTGACATTAACACTCGGGTGGTAATTCTAATTGGAATTGAGCAGGACTGCTTTCAGGCAAGCATATATTACTATGCACTCCATAGAGTGTATCCACATCTGAGTTTCCTTTTTCTTCATATTCCAAAAAGAAATGGATTTGCAAGCTTTTATCCTCAGAGCAGTTGCATCCCTTCCTATTATGTAACCTTGAAAAGTCACATAGCCTCATAACTCATGTACTGTATTTGTTAACAGGAAACTGGCACAAATCCCACCCCCACCCCCCTTAGTTTCAAGTGAAGGAGACAGACCCCATCTTTCTAAGGCTGGATTATGGAGTCATATTGAAAGAGCATGTGGGTTGGGGTAGATGGTTCCATTGGTCTCTGGGAAAATATAACCTGTCACATCTGGATTCACCATTCATAAGGTAGCTTCAAGAATCTGCCAGAGTGATCTTCCTTTGCAAATCTGATCCTGTTAACTTGCCTCAATTTTTCAGTAAGCTCCCCATTGCAGCTTTCAGAACAGGACTGCACACATTCAAGCTGCCTCTTCTGGCAAATGCTTATTCCTTTGGCAGGTCTTAGCTCATGACACCTTCTCCTTGGGATCCTTGTTAATTTCTTACCACTTCCCCCTAATTGATTATTCCTTTCTTTGGGTTACCCCCAATCACCATCAATCATAGTGTTTGTACTATCTTAGTGCACTTAATCTCCACCAAAGTATAACAACCTTGAGGCAGGCAGGAAGTATTCATTGCCTGGTTCATAGAAGACGCTTAATAAATGCTTATTAGATGGATCAAGAAGAACTTTAAGTCATATTTTATACTAGTTACAGTGTGAGTCTGAGGATCTAATTCAGTTAATAAAATACTATTGGGTATCTTTGTAATTGCTTGTTCTTTAGATTTGTCAATCATCCTAAGAACCAAGTCATTCTGACCACAGTGGAAGCAGTATTGTGGTAAACTGCATATTTGCTATATGTTGTCATTAATTGCAGTTGGGTAACCTGAAGTCATTTCAAAGATAGCATCTAAACTAACAGTTTTGTTCTCCTCACCTTCCCCAGAAACAAACAAGAAAGGAGGGAGGGAGGACAAGGAAGAGAACAAGAAAAATAGTAACCAGCTTTCCCTCCTCTTTCAGTTCTCTCAACCTTTGATTCAGACTCAGACTTTTAGAAACTTAAGGACTCTCAGAGATCATTTAGGGCAGACAATAACCAATTTTCATAGGTGAGGGCTCTGAGACGTAAAGATGCTATATAACTTGTCTATCTCTCAGCTATTTAGTCTCTCAGAAATGGAAGTAGAACCTAAATACCTAAGTCTACTACCCCCAACCCACTAAGTCTAATCCCCCAGCTCTCAGTCCTGATGGTGCATTAGAATAACCCGTGCACTTCTTAAATCTACCCCTTAGGTCAGGAAGTCTGGAGTGAGATCCAGGTACAGGAGTATTAAAATGTTTCAGTTTGAACCCATTCACCAAGTCCTACTAGTTTTTTTGTGTGTGTTTTTATTTGTTTGTTTAACAGTATCTCGGGCTCCTTCCCCACTCTCTGACCTTGTTTCCACCTCCCTGGCCTGGTCACTTCAAACCTGGCTTCTGTGCTTACAGTTTTCCTTTCAATACAGATTGCCACTTTTCCTAAACTACTTCTCAGCCCTTAAGGCATAGAAGAGTCAACTGAACTCTTGTTTTAAAGCTAATTCCTGGGCCTCGCAATTCTGAGGTAGGTCTGGGGCAAGGCCTAGCAATTTGCATGTTTAACAAGCAATGGAAAAGGGGGTTGATTTTCATACAGATGTACCAAAGATGACACTATGAGAGACACTGTTCCACTAAAATAAATGTTAATCCTCTGACCAGGCATTCAAGGCCCTCCACCATCACCCCATTCCCTTCTATCTCATTTTCACTTCCCACTTGCTGGCTCCCACATGTTCAACCTCAACTTCCATTCTCTCTCTTTCCTTTATTCATATTGTTCCCTCTCCCTGGAATTCTCCACCACTTTACCACCCGCAACTCATTCCTTCCTATAAAAAATAACTATGCATCCTTCAAGGCCCAATTCAAAGTCCATACCCATGAAAGGGGCCCAGCTCCTCTTTCCCAGTGAGAACCATCTTAATTGTGTAAGCTCTTGAGTAACAAGTCCATGTCATACTTTTTTTAAAAAAATACATTTTATTGATATTTTACAGAGAGGAAGGGAGAGGGATAGAGAGTTAGAAACATCAATGAGAGAGACATCGATCAGCTGCCTCTTGCACGCCCCCTACTGGGGATGTGCCCACAACCAAGGTACATGCCCTTGACCTGAATTGAACCCCGGACCTTTCAGTCCACAGACCAACACTCTATCCACTGAGCCAAATCGGTTTTGGCCCGTGTCATACTTTTTATGGCATCTCGCATGAAGGGAAAAAAATAGGTTTTAGTAAAATATTGTAAAATAGGTTGGAGAACTCAATAATTAAATCATATTTATGTTTTTATTTTACAGTCAAGAAAAATGAAGTCAAGAGCCTCATAATACTTTTTCATGGCTTGGTGGAAAAACCTGATGGGAGGCTTGATAACGCTAGACTAGATCGGAGCACATTTCGAATGATCCTGCACGGCTTGTTTGGAATGACTGATGATAAGCTAATGAATAGGGGTAAGAAGTCATAAGGGTCTGAACTGAGACAAGCTGAGGTGGCAAACATGTATATATGGCATATATCAGTAGATAAATGTATGGCAAATATTTTATATTTAATTTTCATCAAAGACTTTGAAGTTTTTAATGCCAAACCAGAAAGATAATTCTGGAAGTGCTGCAGTAGTTGATTTTATTGTCAGGAGGATTTTTAATACAAATTTGCTCAGGATGTCTTATAACTACCACTTTGAGAGATAAATAGTAATGGGCTAAATAAGCTAGCAGTATTGTTTTTCAAAGATAAGCATGTGACTTTTAATCGTGATGTATATAAATTCATATGCTGTAGATGTGGAAATCTTTCAATGATTTCTTTTTCCTCATAAAAAGGAAAAACAATACTTATTATACTGGAAAAAAAATAAAAGGTCATTTATTTAAAATAGGAAGTTATTTAATATGAGCCATACATTTTCACTTACTGATTTTTAGTGTTCAATTTGGTAAGTTTTGATCTACATATGTATACCCTTGAACCCATAACCATAGTCAAAATAATTAATATTCATCACCCCCAAAAGAGTTGATAATATTTTACTTTCTATGGAATTATATTAAGACTAGAAGCCTAGTGCACGAAATTTGTGCACGGGGGTGGGGGTTTTCTTCAGCCCAGCCTGCTCCCTCTCCAGTCTGGGACCCCTTGAGGGATGTCCGACTGCCCATTTAAGCCTGATCATACCTGGATTGGGCCTAAACGGGCAGTCAGACATCCCTCGCACAATCCAGGACTGCTGGCTCCCAACTGCTCACCTGTCTGCCTTCCTTATTGCCTCTAACCCAGTGGTTCTCAACCTTTCTAATGCCTCAACCCTTTAATACAGTTCCTCATATTGTGGTGACCCCCAACCATAAAATTATTTTTGTTGCTACTTCATAACTGTAATTTTGCAACTGTTATGAATCGTATCTACGTTTTCCAATGGTCTTAGGTGACCCCTGTGAAAGTGCTGTTCGACCCCCAAAGGGGTTGCGACCCACAGGTTGAGAACCACTGCTCTAACCACTTCTGCCTGCCAGCATGATCACCCCCTAACCATTCTTCTGCCAGTCTGATTGATGCCCCACTGCTCCCCTGCCAGCCTGTTTACCCCTAACTGCCCTACCCTGTGGGCTTGGTCACCCCTAATTGCCCTCCCCTGCAAGCTTGACCACCCTCCCAAGTGCCCTCCCCTGCTGGCCTGATTGCCCTCAACTGCCCTCCCTTGCAGGCCTGGTCCGTGCCAACTGCTCTCCCCTGCTGGCCATCTTATGATGGCCATTGTGTGTCCACATGGGGGCAGGATCTTTTGACCACATGGGGGCAGCCTTCTTGTGTGTTGGAGTGATGGTAAATCTGCATATTACTCTACTAGATAGTATAGAGGCCTGGTGCATGGGTGGGTGGAGGCCAGCTGGTTTTCCCTGAAGGGTGTCCTGGATCAGGGTGGATGTTCCTCTGGGGCGTGGGGTGGCCTGGGCAAGGGGCCTGTGGTGGTTTGCAGGCTGGCCACACCCTCCCATGACCCAAGCGGAGGTCCTGGTATCTGGGATTTATTTATCTTCTACAATTGAAACCTTGTAGCCTGGAGTGGATCCAAGCCTTCTGCTCACACAGCCATTGAAACTTCGTTGCCTTAAGCGGAGGACTGAACAGGCCAGGGTGTGCAGAAAGCCTCCCTCCTGCTCTGTAGCCGTAGCCATCTTGGTTGGGTTAATTTGCATACTCACTCTGATTGGCTGGTGGGTGTGGCATGTGGGTGTAGCAGAGGTATGGTCAATTTGCATATTACTCTTATTAGATAGGATTTCATTGGTAATTTAAAAATGGCATTATTTTAATAATTTATGTTTAGGCATTGTACAAGCTTTTTAGAACAGAGTTTTGCCACTTTTTTAGAATAAAAATTACTATATTGATTGGCTCCATCATTGTACATAGTAACTGTATAAAACAAGATCTCATTGATCATGGAGGAGAATGACTTTTCTTCCTATAGAAATCTGGGGAAGACATTTTAAGTAATTTTGACTTTTTCGAGAATGATTGTACCAAAACCCTTTTCTCTCCTCAGTTTGGGAGGAGATTTTTAAAAATCTATACATACATATTCTTGAATTATAAAATAGCTGTAAATTATAATATACTTATATGTGCTTTTTTTCAGTATTTTTTGCATTTGACAAAGACAGTGATAACTGGATAAGTGTTAATGAGTGGGTTGAAGGATTATCAGTGTTTCTTCGAGGGACTTTTGAAGAAAAGCTGAAATGTAAGAATTCTATATGGGATTACTGGCTTAGTAATATATATGGTTAATTTTGTATTTAGTGAATGTTTAAATATTTTTAAAAATATATAACTAGTGTTCTCTATAGTAACCTTGCAAAAATAGTTTATGACTGTTTTAAAAAATACAAGCCAGATGAAATGGGTAGGCTATTTCATAGGCAAGTCCCTAGTCCCAAGAACCCCAAAACTTCATTCACTGGTTCTATAATGTTCATCTGTCACCAGGATGGGTCTTTGGCTAATAACAGATACTAAGGGTTAGGACTTATGCTAACTTTTATCAGCTAATAAGGTGGACATTTCTGAGACTGCCTCTGAGCTCATCAGGAAATAGGCCTTGATATGGGTAGTGCACAAGTCCCATTGAGTCATTGCTTGTGTATGTGTACACACACACACAAACATAAAACAGGGTAAAACACACATTAACCACCAGACATCAATACTGTAGTGTTAGTGTAGATGAGTGAAAAGAGGGGAAAAGCCTAGGACAATGAAAAGCCCAAAGGGAGGAGGATTTTAAAGAGAGCTTATAGAAAAGGAATGTTAGGGATTCCAAATACATTATCCCAGTTCACAGTTTTGCCTAGAAATAACTGAGGCCTCTCCTCACCTGTACCATCGGTGTGGTGTGTACTTCCTATGCCTTACCCCTCGGGTTCCAGGATTTGGGGCAGGGAGCCCTGGAAAGATAATAGAAACAATTTTAAATAGTAGTTTTCAAAGAAACAGATTACTTAAGACAAGACAGCAGAATACTGAGGAAGTAAGCAATTTTTTTATCCCTTCTTCCATTTGAATTTGGAATGTTCATTTAGGATCCCTAAATGAAACACATTTAAAAGTGATAGTACATTTTAAAAGAAACACAGTTTTAAAGAAAATCACCAACTTTCAATGTACTTTTCCCCCCCCAGTTTTGTGTGTTTTCTTCTTCAATCTAATTTTTTACAGGATAACATTTAAATATAGTTGCCATTTGAGCTTATTGCAACATTCCTATACAAAAGTCTCACTGAAAAGTGAAAAGCTAAGTTTCTTGAATGTAAATTCTTGTGGTAATACTAATACCTGGTAAAAATGGTTGTGACACTGAAAGTAGCTGTATAGTAACTGAATAGCATCACACTATCAAAAAATGTTTCCTCCTCTAACCCCACTTCCTAGAAATGTTTCATATACATTTCAAGATATGTTAATTCGGGGGAAGATACTACTTCTAGTAGGGTTGTGTTGCAAAAACATGTATACAACAGATTGGAGAAACTCGACAAAAAGGCACAGCTAATCTAATTCTCTGGAGTTTTATACATGTTTCTGTTACTTTTGTAAAACACTTAACTGGGTTACAAACACCACAAGAACTCTTTCACTGCGGTATTCCCGGGACCTGAGTAAGTCACTTGTGGATGAATGAGTGAATTGTAGTAGTGCTTACTCTGTGAGGTGGAAGTCACTCCAGGGAGAGATCAGTTTTTCTGAGTTATGCAGACTCACTAGCTAAATACACCAAAAAATGTTGTCGGTGACATAGCAAAGTGTGTACTTAGTTTTTGTTCTCTATGTAAGAAGAGAATCATAAAGCTGAGATTTTTATACACATATGTATAAATGTATTGTATGATCAGAGATTTAAAAATATGTAGCCCCTTTATTTCAGCTTCATAATTTTTTTAAACTCTCAGTTTCAAAATCCAGAAGTTACAAGTCTTTCTTTTCATGTTCCAAGGGGTATTTTATCTTGTGGAAAGAAATATAATAAAAGGTGCTTCATTTTAAAATCTGTTTACCATGTAGACCAATAATTGTAGGTTGTATAAATTGTTTTTATTATTATATTAGAGGCCCAGTGCACAAAATTCATTCACTCGAATGGAGAGTCCCTCAGCCCAGATTGCAAGAGGGTGCAGGCCAGGCGGAGGGACCCCACTGGTGCACAATCAAGCAGAGAGGAACCATGGGAGGATTCTAGGGCGTGTCCGGCCCATCTCGCTCAGTCCCTGTCAGCCAGACCCCACAGGAAGCTAACCTACTGGTTGGAGCATCTGCTCCCTGGTGGTCAGTGCACATCATAGCGAGTGGTTGAGTGGCCTTAGCATATCATTAGCATATTACGCTTTGGTTGAATGGCCGACCAGATACTTAGCATGTTAGGCTTTTATTAGTATTATTTTAACTGTCCTTATCCAAGTCTTTAAATATCTTATGCTTTGAAAAGTCTGTTTTGAAGTTTATTATTTGAATGGTGATGATGGTTACATTTCTCGAGAGGAAATATTTGACATGTTGAAGAACAGTCTACACCAGCAATTATCTGAGGAAGAGACTGATGAAGGAATAAAAGAATTGGTAGAGATAACGCTGAAGAAAATGGTAAGAATGAAATGCTATAATCCTAATATATATAAAAACCCAGGGTCTGAATAATTGAAGGCTCAACTGAATACCAGAAGTCAGTCCTGCAGTGAATCAAGCCCGGAAAGAGTCCTGAAGAGAGAGGCAGGGTCTGATCTGCAGCCTCTGTGGCAGCTGTTGATCAGCCCTTGCCTCTCTCTTTCTCTCTGGGCTTTGCCAGCAGCCAGGCCTCTCTTTCTCTCCAGACCTCTGTGGGGACTGCTGATCAGCCTCACCTCTCTGATCAAGCCCAGAGATAGGCTCGGAGATGCTGACTGGCATAGAAACCAACCAATCAGAACCTAATCTGGGTGAACTATAAAGGCAGAACCTAAGGTGGGGGCTGAGGAGGAGTTTTAAGGGCAATAGCTGTTTGATGTAAGGTGTAAGAAAGTGATTCAATTTTTTAATGACTGGTTTGGCAGTATAGTGCATATGGTTGACTATCAGTCCAGATATAGGGATTATGTACTTTTGTCTACCAAGAGCATCTTCTCCTGCTTAAAGGCTCCCCCCACCACTCCATTTAAGCAATCCTATCCTGTATAATCCATTATACTAATAAAAGGGTAATGTGCTAATTAGACCGAATCGACCAGCCATCTTCTGGACGTCCGACTTTCTTCTGGACAAAGCTATGATAGTGAGGGCGAAGGCAGGGGCAGTTAGGGGTGATTAGGCCAGCAGGGGAGGGCAGTTGGGGGCAAAATCAGGCCAGCAGGGCAGAGTAGTTAGGGGCAAAATCAGGCCTGCAGGCTGTTGGGGGAAAGATCAGGCCAGCAGGAGTGGGCAGTTGCAGGACAGATGGGAGCGAGATCAGGCTGGCAAGGGAGGGCAGTTAAGGGTGATCAGGCAGGCAGAGGCAGCTGGGGCGAGCAGGCAGGCAGGCACATTAGCAGTTAGGAGCCAGCAGTCTCAGATTGTGAGAGGGATGTCCAGTTGAAGAGGGTATAGGCTGGGCTGAGGGAACCCCCACCTCCCCTGCATGAATTTCATGCACTGGGTCAACTAGTTCATTATAATCAAGCAGGTGGATGTTGGATAAAGCTAAGATGAAGAAATTATTTCCCTCCATAATAAATGCAGCCTTTATGAGGGCAGGAGTTTTTGTTTGTTTTCTGCTCTGTCCATTGCCTGGAACAGTGTCTGGCTGATAGTGGGTGCTCATAAAATATTTGTGGAATTGCTGGGTGATTAAATGAATCGCTTTCAAGTGAATGTTAATTTTCTCATTTTGAAATATTTTAATATTTAGTAAAACCTCACTAATTGTGGAAAAGGCAGCAGATTTAATGTGTATTAAATTGGATGCTATTCTAGTCTGTCTTCCTAACCTTAGCCTTCCAATTCTTCTACATACTAAATATAATAGAATAACATAATAATAAAAGTTGTTTTTATAGAGTGCTTGCTATACGCCAGGCCCTTCACAGAACTTTAATATATGAATTCATTTTATCCTCAAAACAACCCTAGAAGTAGACATTATCTCTATTTGGCAGATGAGAAAACTGAAGTACAGATGGTTTTACTCAAGATCACACTAGAAAATTGGGTGCAGAATTCAGTGAAACTAATAATATCCTTTTCTAATGGACATAGTAATTTCTCTCCTGTTCTTACTGTAACTCTAATCTGGATACCGGTGAAGATTTGTGACCCTAAGATTTGTGGGTCTGGCTAACCCATGACTCTGGAGTTCAAGAAAGAAACATGATGTGGACTGTTGAGTCTCAGACGCAGCTAACACAGACCCAGAGTATCCTCTTCCACTGGAAGTACTCACTAGACCCTGCCAGGGCCCAGGGTAGACTTCTTCAGAGACAGTATGTTCCCTCATACCAAACCCACCATCTTATTTTTTTAATGGAAATGTTATGTAGTGAACTTTTCTCTGACAATTATTCGAACTTTTCTCTAGATTAGACTTTCAGCAGCCCGAATTTAGTTATACCCTGAAGTGAGAAAAACAACGAAGACCCAACAGATCAAATCCAAATTCACTGAAGCAGTTAAAGGCCTACATAACCCACACACATGCTATCCCCATGATTTTCTTAATCACCCATAGCCCTTGTCACGAATGCTCCACTTGAGGGGTCTCTCTTCTCCTGACTTACGTTCCTGCTTACTGTCATAATTCAGGTTGGGCCATTCTGCACTTCCTCCACACACTTCCCCACCTATCAGATCCCAACCATCCCTAGAGGCCTAGTGGTGGTCTGCATGTCTCTACTCCATCTTGGGCTGTGAGTGCTCTAACTCCCAGTGCCCTGGTCCTTATCTGAGCAACTCCACTTTCATCCTTTTTACATGATGAGCTCCCAAGGAAGACATCCTGTCAGGAACAAATTCTAGCACTAAAAATTAAGCTTGAGAATGTTTGCCTTGTGGTACTTATTTTATCACAAAAATAGTTGTACAATACCGGCTCCCTCTTTAGGATTATGACAACGATGGCAAGATATCTTTTGCTGACTTTGAAAAGGCAGTGAAAGAAGAGGGACTTTTGTTGGAGGTGTTTGGACAATGTTTACCAGAAGCAAAGGTACAGTGCCAACAGCCCCAAAAGGTTGAGGGAACATTTTAAAGGATTTGAAAATAATAGTTGTTAGACACTCACCTCTTTAGAGATTCAGCTCACTGCTAAGTTTAGGCAACCATGAAGGGCTCAGCCCATCCGAATGCTTTGGGAATCAAGACAGTAGTGACTGTTTAAGATCCAACAGGCTTTTCTTTTGAGCTTGTAACTTCAACACAAGTCCTGATTTTCTGTATGTTAATATTTCCCCCAAGAAAACCAGGTCATATTGGGCTTACTTAAGGGGTAGAACAGTGAATAAAGAGTAGATTCAGCAAGAACTGTTAGGATTTGAAAACTTTGATGTCTTTCAACCCAAATGTTGTCAATGAGAATAAATTAAGTTTTTAAAATTTAGACACATATATAGTATTTTGTGGTCATAAGGTTTATTTTCATGTTTGGATTTGACAAAAGTTTTCTGAGCTACAAGAGCCAGTCTAATAATTTATTAGACTCATTAACATTTTCTTTAATTCTGCCTCTGATCAACTCTGCTTTGCAAACATAAGAAGACACTTTTCATTTTTGAAACTTTTTATTCTGTGGTGATTTAGATGATTTTGTGAATTAACTTGCATAAGTTATCCTTAGCTATTTTAGCTCATCTCTCTTCATTTGTCCCAATGTAGTTCATTTCCTTTTTTTTTTAATCCTCATCTACAGATATGTTTATTGATTGTAGAGGGAGGGATGAAGGGAAAGAGAAGAGAGAAAGAAACATCAATCTGGGGATCAAACCCAAAACCTAGGTATATGCCCAACCAGGAATCGAACCGACAACCTTTTAGGTCTACGGGACAACACTCCAACCGAGCCACCTGACCAGGGCTATTCCCACATTTTGTCAGGAATTATGTGGTAAAACGCAATATGTGAAAGGCAGACTTCTTGTTTTAAGGGACTGGTGGTGAAACAGTGCAGAATAATGAACTGGGCTGGAGTACTATTTATGTCCGGTGGAATATCAACAGTTCTTGAGTTGTTCCTAGAGACTTCATCTGTAGCCCCGTTATCTAGAACCTTGCTACTCAGTGTAATCTGTGCACCAGCACAATTATCACCTAGGAACTTATGAGAAATGCAGAATTTCAGACCCCACCCCAAACCAACTGATAGGTTTCTTTCTCTCATCACGATCAAGTAGTGTATGTTGGCGGATGGAGGTGTGCTGGCCTCCACACACAGAACAGATCAGGAATCCATTCAAGAACAAAGAACCACTTAGCAGCTCCTCCGTTTAGGACTGTCAGACTTTGTGTGTGGTAAAAGGCACCTAACATAAACGTTACTTTCCAAATCAATTTTAAGCATTCAGGTTCAGTAAAGTACATTCACACTGTTGTACGAGCAATCTCCAGACTCTTCATCTTGCAAAACTGAAACTCTGTGCCCATTAAAAACTCCCCATTTCTGTCCCACCAGCTTCTGGCCAACACCATCAAAATTACAATAAGACCCAGCTGAAACTGGTTTGGCTCAGTGGAGAGAGCGTCTGCCTGTAGACTGAAAGGTCCCAGGTTCGATTCCGGTCAAGGGCATGTATCCTGGTTACGGGCACATCCCCTGTAGGAGGCAGCTGATGTCTCTCTCTCATAAATGTTTCTAACTCTCTATCCTTCTCCCTTCCTCTCTGTAAAAAATCAATAAAATATATTTAAAAAAATTACAGTAAGATCCTAAAGTGGAGGTTCATAACACCTTCAAGTCTGAGAAGGCTGACCTAGACAGCAATGTAGTCTTCCTAATTCTATGGCCAGGTCTCTAATAAATCTTTTACCTGAATTCAGCAAAAATATATCTCATTGCCTTATGAGGAACTAGGGCCAACCCCCTTGCCTGTAGCTTTTATTAAAACCATATAGCCCTAGCCAGTTTAGTTCAGTCGAAAGAGCATCAGCTTGCAGACTCAAGAGTCCCAGGTCAAGGGCACATGCTGCGTTTGTGGGCTTGATCCCCAATAAGGGGCGTGCAGGAGGCAGCCAATCAATGATTCTCATTGTTGATGTTTCTCCCATGCTCTTTGCAATCAATTAAAAAAAAAAAAAAGACCATCTACCACTTAATGCCCTCCTAACAAATTCGGATCAGTAAGTCATAACAAGATGAACCTTCTTAACTGATATGTTCAAATTCAATCCATTAGGCCAGAGGCCCTTAAGGATAGGGAGAAACGAAAAACAGATACCATTTGGTATGGGCCTTCTCCAGTTATTTTTATCAGTAAAAATATGAAAACAGCCTGGACACAATTGGATTTCCATTATGTGGTCTACTAACAGGAAAAAAAAAAGTGAGTGTGCTAAAACTAGTGATCGAAGTCTAGTAATTATGAATTCTAATTTGTTTCTGCCATAGATCAAATAAATTCTTCTTACAAGTTAACTAAAGCATGTTCTAATTTCAGCCTTGTTCTAATAGTTTATTAACTTTTTTACTTTACAGACTTGTCTTGATTTTGAAACCCTGGCATTCAAACACATCCTGAATTCTATATAGTTTTTTAATGTGAATCACTCAATACTAGCATTAAAATAAAAAACAGATCCTGGTTGCCTATCTTTATTTCCTTCAGTTAATTCACATATAGTTATTGCGACGTGTTCTTATAATATTATAAGAACAGTAAAGGTAAGTATGGATCAAAATAGCATCTATAATAGGTAATGATAATCTGATTTTAGTCAACCTTGGATCTTGTACCATCAAGTCAGGCATTCCCAACCCTCTTTTCTTTTGCTTCCTCAACCATAGAAGTTGGAAACCTAAAACATTTACTATTCCAGACTTCTCAGGAATAGTCATGGGCCTACTTCTAGCCAATAAGATGTAAATAAAGTCAGCAGATGAGTTTCTAGGAACGTTTTTATTAAGGGAGACAGTTGGCTGGCAAGTATTTTATCCACAATACACTAATTTTAAAAGATGAAACTAAATTAACAAGTAGCTTGAACGAAAGTACAAAGAGGAGTACATTAAAAAAAATAGCAGCAGTAAAATCTCTTCAAGAATGAAAATGACAGGCTAAAAATAAATACTCTTAGAAAATATTAATTTGCTACTAGTAATCTTATATTCTTCTTCTTTGTTTTAATGGATGACTTGTATGCACATCTTCCAGCTTCTCCTCTGGAGGCTTTGGCACAGTTGAAATCACCTAGTTTAAAAAAAAGAGAACCAGAAAAATTTAATTTTTATAGTCAAAGAATAAACTATCAGAAGACATAATATGCCCAGTAGTTCAATCTTTGCTATCACATTTGAAGCAGAGCTAACCCAAGTTCAAAGTACAGCCTACAGAGTACAGTCTAGACACAGAGCAAACTTTTCTGTCCAAACACTGATGGAAGTAAAAAGTTTTTAATTCTTTATTGTTTAAAGTATTGTATGAGTCTCTCCCCCACCACAATTGACCTCTCCCCAGCCGCTCCCACCCCCTACCCCCCAGCACATGCCCTCACCCCCCTACTGTGTCCATTGGTTATGCTCATATGCATGCATACAAGTCTTTCAGTTGATCTCTTACCCCCTCACCCCCACCTTCATTTTGAAAGCCATTTAACAAGAAAAATATTTTGAGAGAAGTAAACATGCTCTACTTAACATTCCTTTGTAGATCTGAAGTCCCTTGTTATTTTATAATACAGATAGATATCCTGCTTGCATACAACTTAAAACACTAATAATGTCTGATATATTTAGTGATGTGAAAGTTTGTGGGATGGTGGATGGTGGTGGTGAAAAAAAAAAGAAATAATCAGAAAATGTTATAATCCTCAATTTCTTAGGGAAAATGAAATCAAATGCATCATGAAAAAAAAGAGTAGACAATAAATTAAAGCAGAATAAGACAGTATTCACTTAAACTATGATTTTGAAACCATAGTAAATTATAACTTAGTACTAGAGGCCCAGTGCACGAATTCATGCATAGGTGGGGTCCACGTGGCCAGGGCGGAGTGCCAGTGCTGGCCTGAGGAAGTGACAGTGGGCAGTTGGCTGGTTGGCCCCACCCCCTGGGCAAACTCCTGGTCCAGGGGGCAATTTGCATATTAGCCTTTTATTATGTAGGATTTCTCCTTATTGTTTTACTGTTTCTATACCTAGGATTTGGACCTATTATATTTTTTCTTGAAAATACAGTCAGCTCTGGCTGAGACAGCTCTGTGTCTGTACCCATCCCTTGGTTCAACTGTATGTGAAGAAAGGGTTGCCAGCACAAACAAAAAATGTTTAGGCTTAAGCATAAAAATTGTGTCCATTGATTTTTATTATTATAAACAACCCCTTATTCTTAATTAGATAATAATTTTCAGATAAAAAATATATAAGATAAGCTACCTTGCCCCTTCTTAATCACATTATAAAACATAGTATTGTTTCTTTTGTTAAAGATGTTTTTTATTGATTTTTAGAGGGGGGGAAAGAAAAACACTGAGTTTCAGTCAGTTACATCCTGCATGCCCTCTGCAGGAGATCAAGCCCCAACCTAGGCATGTACCCTGACAGGGAATTGAACCAGCCACCTTTCAGTACACAGAATGACACCCAACTGAGCCACACCAGCAGGGCTAGTACTGTTTCTTGTTTAAGGCAAGGATTAATGGTATCAAAGCAAATGGTATTTGTTAGTAAAATTCAGTAAACATCAAAAACTAAATGTGAAAAATAGTAAAAGACAATACTAAAGTTCTCATTTAGGGTTAGTCCTATAACCAAATTGTCTCTTAGAAGTCTTCTTTATATGATCTTACCTCTTTAAGTTTATTCCGAATTAAATTCGCTGTTGTATTCAAGGAGTCATCATGCATATCCACTTTGGGTATGTCTGGTAACAGAGGCCCAATCAGCACCTCATCATTGCTAGTGCTTGTTTCAAGAAAAGGTCCGAGTTTACAATCATCTTCTCTTCTTCTCTTCCGCTCCTGCAGTAGTGTTGTCCTAGGCATAAATCTGTCAACTGCCTCTGAAGGAGTAAGAGGCTTCTGTGCACCAGGGCAGGCCACTGAATTTTTTAAAGTTTTCATTTGCATTTTCTGCAAAGAGTCATTGTGGTTACAATGCCCCAGTGTTTCATCACAGTTTCTCCCATGCTGAGAGGAGCTTGATGCTCTGTTCTCATACTCTCCTGACATACACACACATGTTGAGGAGAAATAACATAAAGGCAATTCACAAGAATAAGGAAGACAAGGATCTGAGTTCCCAGTAGAAGTGTTCAGCGCGGCTTCAAAAAATCCAGATTTCTTTGAGTGGAAGTTCTGTCTAAAATCTTTTGTGTCTTTATACTCTGTAACCAGTTTCTTCTTTGTCATGAAATAATCTTTATATTACAATTTACAAGATGGGAGAAAGGAAAACAGAAATAGTTCATTTGTTTTCATCAATCATTCAGAAAAGTGTAATTCTAAAAACAAATACTGCTTTAAAATGATAACAAATGATACCCTTACAATTTTATTTCTTGGGCAGGCAATATATTCATGTGGTTTAAAAGCAAAAAAGGATAAAGATATAGTACTGTCATGCTACACTCTTTCTTTTCTCCCCGTATGCCTGGTTTCCACCCCACATAAATAATCATTATTTTTACTTTCTTACTCATCTGTCCAGTATGTCTTCCTTCCACCAACCCCTCTCTCTCTCCTATAATACCCATTTCTTTGCATTGTTGTGTTTCCAGTTAACTAGATCTTGGAGAGTTTTTCCATGTCATTACATACAAAGCTGTTGTTTTTTTCTTTGTTTGTTTGTTTTTACAGTATGAGTGTATATGCTGCTTAGTTTTTATAGGAAGCAATATGCTGGGCCCATATTTAGTAATTTCCTTTGCCCCCCACACGTACAAGTTTGTATGGAGCTAGTTATTTACATATGCCACAGGTTAAAGTTCAGTGTCTACAAATTACCAGGGACCCTCAACAGCTCTCTTGCCAAATTTTTAGGTAAGTTTTTTTTAACAATCTCCCCACTTATTTCTCTCTTCACCATTGCCACATGCCCACTTCCCAATCAGCCACAAACTTGTCATATTCAATAGCTTTATGGACACTGACTTTAACCCAAAGGGTGGAAATTTGGAAATCTAAGCCTCTAGTAGCATTCAGATGCTATCTTAATCTAATTCTGACTGCTCTAATCCTGCAACCAACATACCAGATCCCAGGACTCCATTCCAGGCATCTGGAATTTGTGTCTAGGGAAACTCAGGCATATGAGGCACTTGGCCAGCTGTTGGTCAAAAGTAAAACTTTCCCACTTTTAGCAATTTTAGATTAGCCAAAGGGGACTGGTCTATAAATCCTGTTTCTCACTTCAAGTAAAAGCTTTAATTCCTTAGCATGAGACACAAGGCCCTTTATGATTCACTTTCTGTCCACTTTTCTAATGTTACCTCTAACTGAAGCCCATGTGTGGTTATCCTGTACTACTCACAGTTCCTTAAGATGCATGATGCTCCTTTAGTCCCCTGGGCCTTTAAACATGCTATCTGGCCCACCTTTCCATTTCCTCCTCTCCTCTTCTGAATAATGTCCATTTATCCTTCAAAACTCAGCCCCTTCTCATATCCTGTAGGAAGTCTCCCACAAACCAACATCTCTCTCTTCCCAGCCCAGATTACGTTGAGTGCTACAAAGAATCGTTGTACAGTGTTGAATATTGTGATCATTTACCTGCCTCTCTTCCCACTAGACTGAGAACTCCATGAAGCTATAGTTAGCAGAATGCCTGACACGTAGGTGTTTAGTAACAGGCTTTCCATACCTTTATTTTTAGTAGCTCTTGCTATATAAGCCTTCCTCTCTTGTAATTTTTTTCTAGTTTCTTCAACTGTCTCAAATTCCGGAGCATAGCACACATGAAGCAATCCACCAAAGAAACTCTGTTCATCCATTTTCCTCTTGGCTATCCTAAACAGAAGAACATGATAGCATGGTTTATTAATCTAGATGTAATTAGGATGAAAACTCGACCAGTATACAATGCATACATCTAAAGAGCAAAGTCCAATGAGGTCAACGCCGGGGGAAGTAAGGGTAGAGGGAGGGGGGTTGCTGGGTGGAGGGGAGCTATGGAGGGGGAAAAAGAGAAACAAATGTAATAATCTGAACAATAAAGATTAAAAAAAAAAAAGTGCCTTCCCAGCTGAGGCTGGAAAAAAAAAAAGCAAAGTCCAACTTTTGCTATGTGTGTGTACTCATATGGTTTGGGAATTAAGTAATTTGCTTATGGATGGAATTGGCCTTCTTGATCTAGTGCATACTCTTAAGAGCCTTTCCTCCCCTCTCCCAGCATATGTGGGGTTTGAGTTAAGTCAGCCACACATATCTAGACCCCCTTTAACCAACTTAAAATCCAGCTGGTTAGCCTAAGGTACACAATCCATTGCCATAAAATTAGAAAATTTTCTCTGTGTTGAGTTAAACGCCCCTTGAGAGTTAGTTCATACCAATTTTGCCTCTCAGCACAATGTGTTCCTATATAAAAAATTAATAAAAAAAATTTGTAACTGTAAAACATTCAATAATTGAGGAAATACTGAATATATAATCAATGAGAGGATGGTATCATTCAACAAATGCTTACTAGTACTAAACATCTATAAGTGGTCAGGCATTATAATAAATATTGAGGTACTCCTTGCTCAGGGATAATAAATACTTAAGAAGTTTTACCACATGTCAGTGTCCTGAGTGCTTTGCTTGAATTAACACTTCGCAACAATCCTATGATGAATGTAAGCCCTAGGGAGATTTCGAACTTGGCCATGTTTACCCTGGAGAGTGGAGCTAGGATTCAAATCCAGATGTTGAACTCCAAGACTAACTGTACTAGGAACGTGCTGTGGGAAATGCAAAGACTCTAGAAAATAGATTCCCTAATGATGAGGAGCTGGCAAGTTGGTTAGGAAAGAGAGACTGCATTTAAGAGCTACCTGAGTAAAAATAAGTGCTTGATGGCAGACATGTGCTATTTGTGGCACAGAAAATATAAATTGTAATAACCAAGGAAGGATGGGTCTTGGAACAAATTAGTAGGAGGAAGGGTTTACATAAAAACAGGTAAGGCATTTTACATTTCAGTCTTTTTTGAACAGAGTTTGTTATACAGAAAGCTGGAAGAGATGGCATTAATTCACATAGGTGCACAACAGTAAGAACCTCAATAACTAATGTTTGCTGCATTCTGAACAGGAGGCGTTATGCTAAGCCTTTTACATGGATTATCTCATTTCAGCCTCACACAACCTCAATAAGCAGGTCCTTTTTATTATATGGATTTTTTTTAAATATATATATTTTTTTTACAGAAAGGAAGGGAATGGGACAGAGTCAGAAACATCAATGAGAGAGAAACATCGATCAGCTGCCTCCTGCACACCTCCTACTAGGGATGTGCTCATAACCAAGATACATGCCCTTGACTGGAATTGAACCTGAGACCCTTGAGTCCACAGGCCGACGCTCTATCTACTGAGCCAAACCAGTTAGGGCTATCATATGGATTTTCTAGAATAAGCAAAACAGGCTTACTAGTAGGGTTTAATAACTTGTCCAAGATCATGACGTTAGTAAGCAAGGGAATTGGGAAACTTACTCTAAACCCAATTTTTAATCTACCGCCCCACATGACAGTGTTACACACGAGAATGAAGAGATAGTGCTTTAGTAAGGCAAACATTTAAAAAGATGAGGAAGACAAGAACAACACGGGGCCATGTTAAGTTATTGGGTAATTCAGGTATGAATGTGGGAAACCTGGGGCCTCAACAACAGCAGTGGGAAGGGGGGGGCAGTAGGACAGTGCTTAACTTGCACATTACCTTGCACTTTGTAACTTCATATATTTAATGAGATAAACTTCTGTAAATTCTTCTGCTGGGTATTCATCTAGAGCGTTATACTGTTCAATTGCACCATAGAGAGCAAATCGTTCAACTAATTCCTTCATCGCTCCCACTGCAGGAACTCCTTGTATTATTAAGTACCGAGATTCCAAATTAATTGTATATACCTAAAAGAAATGCAAACAAGTTACATGTATTTCGTAAATAAGTCTAAGACAAACCCGCTTTAAAAAAACATCCAAAAACTTTAAAAACAAGAAGTACTTTTAAACCAGTTTTCAGAAAGCAGAAAATCAAAAATTGCCCTTCTCTCTGATAAATAGCTCACTCCACGTGAATTCACCTAACTAAAGCATAAAATAGACTACCTTCAATTGATAGACTTTCCAGAAATGGGTCGTTACTGGAAAGAGTGAAATACTGACGGAGTGCTTACTATGTGCCAAGGAGAGCCGTAAACACGAAAGACACACAAAAATTAAAACAGAGCCCTGTTCTCGCAGAGCTGACGCACTCGCAGTTGACCAAAGGGGTCGTGAGCGCCTCAGGTGGCTGATGAGGAGTCCGCATACCCATCTGCCACCAGAGAGGGGTCCGCCCGCGGCCGCTCAAGCCTTTACCTACAGGGGCTGGGCGTGCGGGGCTAGAGTTCACCGACAACGACTGAGGGTAACAAATGAAATGCGAATCACGTTACCCTCACGGCGCGAGGCCGTCGCCCCTCCCGATACTTGGCCCGCGTGTCGCAAGCAGCCCTCTGGACGTGGTGGTCGAACAAGCCGCCGAGCTCCCCGCCGACCGACGCCATCTTGCCGGCGTTGGCCCCCACAGAAACGACAACATCCGCCGGCTGCACTCCCGTTTGTCCAATAAGAGAGAGGGATGGGTCCAGGCGTGCCGGGATTGGCTGGGAGAATCGCCAGCGTCCGACGTCATTTCCTGCAGAAGAGACTTTGTGAACGGGGTGCCGCCCCCCAGCGGCGCGGCGGAGAGGCCAGGAAGGAGGCCGAAGGTTTGCGTGCCCCTCCCTCCGCGCGATGAGACGCGCCACGGGAGGGGGCGGGGCGAGGGGGCGAGAAGGGGGCGGGGCGGCGGCGAGAGGGAGGGGGCGGGGGGGCGGGGGGGCGAGAGGGCGGGGCCGGTCGATGCTCTCCTGCTCCTGCGCCCGGGCCTGCGGGCTGGGCCGGAGTCGGCGCGGGTGGGCGCCTGGGGAGTCTGGGTCGGCCGACGATGTGGGGCAGCGAACGCCTGGTGGGTGCGGGGGGGGCGGCCGTGACTGTGGCCTTCACCAACGCTCGCGACTGCTTCCTCCATTTGCCGCGGCGCCTCGTGTCCCAGCTGCACCTGCTGCAGGTAACGCGCCGGCCTGGGTCCGGGCTCGACCTGGAGGCTGGACCGCCGGTCGGGAGTCGGGGGTCGGGCGCGCCGAGCTTTCCGGGGCCGCGGGGGCCTCGGGCCTCTCCCGGCCGCGCGGAGCGGCGAGGAGGCCAGACCCAGGGCCCGTCGCGGGCAGGGCCGGGGCGGGAGCGGGGAGCGGGGGGCGCGGGGCGGTCTGGGCAGCCCCGCCGCGTCGGGTGCAGCCAGCCCGGTTCCCAGACCGTATTCCAGCGCCTTCCGGCCGGCGAAACTGGGCTGCCTGAGTCCTTCGTACTCTGTCTGGCGTTCAGTTTTTACTCCGGGGTGAAAGCTCTGGACAAGTCGTTTCTTTTGTTGTTTGTGTTTGTTTTTTAAAAAAAAAATCCTTTCCCGCCAGAGACCGCCAGGTGCCTGCGCGGCTGCGGCCCGGGGCTCCGGAGGGAGGGAGCCCGGGCTTGCTGGCCGAGTCCGGGGGTTAACGGGGCCGAGCGCCGCGTCCCGCCGGGCTCAGCAGCTGCGGGTCCGGCTCGGAACCCCGCGGAGGCGGGCGCGGTGGGCAGGGGCCATGCACCTGGGGCGGGTGTCGCTAACGGGGTTTGGACCGGGCTGTCTGTCCATCGCCCTTCTAGAGGGTGTGATCGTGATCGTGGCTCTGACCGCCGGCAGAGACCCAGCGCCCCACTTTCATAACCACGAGCAGGCGCCTGGTCCGCGAGTTGGAGCGTGTTTCTGGGGCAGGAGGCGGGGACACAGGCGGGCCTTTCTGGTTCCCACCCCTGCAATGAAGAGGAGCATGGCAGTGGAGCCAGCGGTGGTCCTCCGCCGGTGGAGGGCTCGGCTCGCTTTTAATTTGTCAAAACTTGCCGACATCTGTGAAAGCGCCATTAAGCGAAGCCCGGTAGAAGGAGATATACACCTGTACGTATTTGAAATCCTTGAAAACCTTGGATGTGTGGTCGCCACCACTGGCTAATCCACGCAGGAAAGACGTTAAGATTTTGCAATAATTTCAAAGTAATCCCCACCTGAGCTTCTTCTCGGGATCTGTTGTCCTAGAACAGCAATTTTCAACCCATGTTCCGCCAAGAATTTTTAGAACATGCAATGCCCGACCATGAAGGCAGTGAGTGGCATGTGACCTCTTTTTTCTTAAGATTGTCAGATTAAAAGATGACAGCAGCCAACCCAACAGTAGCCATCTGGTGTGAATGAATCAGAATTCTATCTTATTTGTTGTCACGTCGGCAAAAATTATATCGTTCGGTGTGCTGCAGAATTTTAGTAATTAGTTTAAGTGTACAATGAGATGAAAAACATTGAAAAATCTCAGTTCTAGATTATTTCCTTTCCCCCCACCCCCATACACACACCATCTTTCAAAGCATGCCAAATCCAGCAGATCCTTTCGTTATTATTATTATTATTTTACCATAAAGCAGGCAAGCAGGCAACCTTTTAGCCCTGACAGGTTTCATTCATGGCTGGAGACTAGTCACTATAACCACATCCTGGGTAGACTCTGCCCCGTGCTCTGTCACCTTGGACGATTTTCAGCGTGCTTTCAGGCCCCACCTGAGTTTAAAATAACAGATTCTCCACCTAAGGAGATTATAGGATTGCTCCCTTACAGTAACTAATAATTTGATCACAGTGTGAATGCTATGTCATATTCCTCATTATTTAAGAATTTAGTTGTTTTGATTTTCATTTTAAATTTTGAGCCCTCAGTAAGTATTCATAAGAAACCATGAATACCTTTTTGAAAGTTAAATCTCTTCAACCTTAGCACAAATTGTTTCTGTCTAGGCTATATCAGCAGAACAGGCCACCTTTTCTCCCCAATGTTAAAGTAACACATAATTTATAGAATATTTGGAAAGCACGGACAATTATATACAATAAAAGTTACCCCAAATCCGTTTTCTCTTCCGGTCCCTGGCGCTCCGGGAGCCGCGGGCTTCTGTGCAGAGATGGCCAAGTCCAAGAACCACACCACGCACAACCAGTCTCGAAAATGGCACAGAAATGGCATCAAGAAACCCTGGTCACAAAGATACGAATCTCTTAAGGGGGTAGACCCCAAGTTCCTCAGGAACATGCGCTTTGCCAAGAAGCACAACAAGAAGGGCCTGAAGAAGATGCAGGCCAACAACGCCAAGGCCACGGGCGCATGCACTGAGGCCATCAAGGCCCTCGTCAAGCTCAAGGAGCCCAGGCCCAATATCCCAAAGGGCTGCAGCCGCAAACTCAGTCGCCTGGCCTACATCGCCCACCCAAGGCTTGGGAAGCGTGCTCGTGCCTGCATTGCCAAGGGCCTCAGGCTCTGCCGGCCCAAGGCCAAGGCGGGAACCAAGCCCCAGGCTGCAGGTACCGCTGCAGCTCAGGCTCCTGGTACCGCTCCCAAAGGTGCCCAGGCTCCTGCTCCCAAAGGTGCCCAGGCCCCCGCTCCCAAAGGCGCCCAGGCCCCTGCCCCCAAAGGCGCCCAGGCCCCCTCGAAGGCTCCACAGTAGAGGCCTCTGTCTGTTAACGTGAGAACGGAAGGACTGGTGGGGCCCCTGGGCTGCTGTCTGTGGCGCTGGTGCCATCCTGTGCTGTTTGTACAAATAAACCTGCGGCAGGAAAAAAAAAAAAAAGTTACCCCAAATCCCCAAACCTAGGAATAACTAATTTTAACAGTTTGAATCACATCTTCTAGTGTTTTTTTTCTAATTTTTAATGATTTTTAACATAAATGAAGTCCTATACATAGTTTTCCTATAGTGTTACTGAGTGTTTTACTTTGTTAAAAGGTAATTATTGGTCGAGACCAGTTTGGCTCAGTGGATAGAGCATCGGCCTGCAGACTGAAAGGTCCCTGGTTCGATTCCAGTCAAGGGCATGTACCGTGCTTGCAGGCACATCTCCAGTAGGGGTCGTGCAGAAGGCGGCTGATCCATGTCTCTCATCGATGTTTCTGACTTTCTATCCCTCTCCCTTCCTCTCTGTGAAAAATCAATAAAATATATTTTTAAAAAGTAATTATTGTTCATGGTTAATTCGTATTCTGTCATAAATTTGCCATAATTTAATTATCCACTGTGATTGAACATTTATATTGTATTTAATTTTTAGAGATTAAAGGTGATGTTATAATTAATTAAAAGTTTAAAATAGAACATCTTTGTTTATAAAACATTGGGTTTTTTTTTTGTTCATTTAAGATAGGTTCCCAGAATTATTGGGTTAGAGCAGCGATTTTCAACCTTTTTCATCTCTTTGCACACATAAACTAATTACTAAAATTCTGTGGCACATCAAAAAGTATATTATATGTTTTGCCAATCTGACAAAAATAGGTATAATTTTGATGATTCTCATTGTGTTGGCTGTTGTCATTTTTTTATTTGACAATCTAAGGAAAAGAGGTCAGTGCCCCTGTCTAAATAGTGAGGTAATGCATGTTTTAAAAATTCTTGCAGCACACAAGTTGAAAATCATTGGGTTAGAGGGCATAGGTAATTATTAAAGCAGAAAGTACTGAGTTGGGAGTTGATAGTTTGAATTATTTTACTTGGGCTGAAGCATTGAGAACATAATACAGATAATGCTCTAATGGAAAGAGGTCAAAACAGTGGTTCTCTGGTCTGTGTCAGACTTACCTTGAAGCTTTTAAAAATACAGGTGTTCTGGTTCTTCCTCAGGCCTATGGAATCAGAACTTGTGGGAATAGGTTTCTGTAGTTTTCAATTTTTTCTTCAGAAATGAGTTTAAGCCCACTGTTATAGAATCATAAACTGTTAATGGTGAAAGGGACCTTAGTTACTCCAGAGGCATACCTCAGGTTCAGTTTCAGGCAACCACAATAAAGCAGGTATGGCAATAAAACGAGTCAGCATTTTTTGCTGGTTGGGAGGGTCTTACCTTCAATGTTAAAAAATGCAACATCTATAAAAAGCTGGGAGGGGACATCTGTGAAGCTCAAAAAAGCGAAGTCCAATGAAACAAGGTGTGCTTGTAGGCCTTTTCTGTACTTTTACAGAAGGCAACTAGCATTCCTAGGCCAGTATCATTTCCATGCAGTGAATGTGCCTTGTCTGTAACTCAACTCTGCATCATCCAACAAGCCTTCTCAGTGTTTCTTCTATAACCCAGCTCCTTCCCCGTCTGTCTATATTTCCTCATTCTACGTGTAATCCTATCTCCTTCATATAGTTTTCAAATTCTCTGTTGCCTACATTTGTGTCCTTTTCAAAATTTCATAGCTATGATTATGTGAACATTTATTTGTTACACTCTTCTCTGTGTTTCAGGTATTCTCTTTTGTTTATATAAGTCCTGTTTTCAGGACTACTTATGCAGTATTGTTTTAACTCAGGATTTCTTAACCGTGGCACTATTGACATTTGACGCTGGATAATTTTTTGTTGATACTTAGCAGCATCGCTGGCCTCTATCCATTCGGTGCCTCTGTCCTGCCAGTGTTGACAAACACAAATGTCTCCAGACACTGCCATATTTCTCCTGGGGGACAAAATCACCCCCAGTTGAGAACAACTGCTTTAACTCAGTTTATCTGTATTCTGGGTTCAATACTTGCTGTGATTGATGAAATTGGGGAGAGGATTCATATCCACATTGAATACAAATAAATGAACCTAAGTCACCTTCCAGAAATGGCCAGTTACAGATTTGTCATTTCCTTTGTGTTAACCAGAAATAACTTGGCAGGTCCTAAGGCATTGCAACCAATGGTTTCACCTGGAGGTTTGGTCAAAAGCAGGCAGTGGATGGTATGCTGATCAGATTAAACTGGAAAAGGGGCTCCTTTCTCTTCAGCCTGTCTTCTCTCTCTCTCTCTCTCTCTCTCTCTCTCTCTTTGTCTCCCCCCCCCCTGCAAAAAAGCGGCTCTGTAGTCCAACTAAAGAACTTTTGACATAAAAATGAACTCAGAACATTACTGGTCTGCAAATTTTACCAAATCCAGCCTAACATGTAGGATGACTTTATGGGGCTGGTTATTATATTTTGACCAAATGGATAATTGAAGTATGAGTCCTGTTTAATAAAGTTGAGTTTCCCCTTTTCCAGTGAGTTGATGGAATTTTCTCCTTTTTGATGTTTCAAGGCATATTTTATTTTTTTAATTTTTAAAAAAATATATTTTTATTGATTTCAGAGAAGAAGGGAGAGGAAGAGAGAAATATCAATGATGAGAGAGAATCATTGATTGCCTGCCTCCTGCATGTCCCCAACTGGGGATGGAGCCCACAATCCTGGGCATATGCCCTTGACTGGAATTGAACCTGGGACCTTTCAGTCCCCAGGCTGAAGCTCTAGCCACTGAGCCAAATCAGCGAGGGCCCAGGGCATATTTTATATTTCCTCATGTAGCACCTTTGCTTTTATTTATTTAAATTCTCATCTGAGGATATTTTTTCTATTGATTTTTAGAGTGGAAATGGGAGACACACACACACACACACACACAACAATTGGTTGCCTCCTGCACCCCACGCAGGGGTAGAACCTGAAACCGAGATACATGCCCTTGACTGGGAATCAAACCTGGGATCCTTCAGTCTGTGGGCCGATGCTCTAACCACTGTGTTAACTAGATAGGGCAGCATCCCTGGCTTTAAAAGTCACTTCATATGAAATACAGGAACTGATCTGCGCTATATCTCACTGACTAATGAAATCCCATAGAAAGTATCTGGGATTGGTCAACTTTACTCTTATAACCTCAGCTCCTGCAGTTACAGCTAACATAGTAACTTAGGGCTTTTGACTTCAAATCTAGGGCTCTTTCCATTTGATCACATCATACTCAGTAGCAAGATTTTTGTCAGCCAGAATACTGGGACTGTCCTGTGAAGAATTGTGAGGAAAATTACATAACTACGTGATACACAATGATTTTTTTTTTAATACAAAGTTTGAATAACATGGTCAATTCCAAGTACATATTAGATTGCCTCAGAAGTGGCTCCAAAATTACCCCCATTGGAGAACAGCTGCTTTAACTCACTCACTTTGTCCTTTGAAATTTGTTCTGTTTAAAGAAACACAATAAGCAGCCTATTACCAGTTTTGAAATAGTAAAAAATATTTATCAATGGATTTATTACTTAATACCTTAAATTTAGTGGATTTATTTTGGTACAAGTAAATTAATTTTTTAAAAATATATTTTATTGATTTTTTACAGAGAGGAAGGGAGAGGGATAGAGGCTTAGAAACATCGGTGAGAGAGAGACATCGATCAGCCGCCTCCTGCACGCCCCCTACTGGGGGTGTGCCCGCAACCAGGATACATGCCCTTGACCGCAATCAAACCTGGGACTTTTCATTACAGACCGACGCTCTATCCACTGAGCCAAACCGGTTTTGGCTGAATTTAATAATACTAAAATTTCCTGATATGTTAAGTATCAGTAGCTATGCGTGAAACTCTTTTGTTTTATTAAAAAATGATCTATGTGTAAAAATGCTATGACAGAATGTTAAACGGGGGAAGGATACTAAATCATGCTATAATATACAACTGTGTAAAAAATTAACTTGTTACCAAGGAGAAGGAGGGTCAGGAAGGATGGAGAGCCTAAAGGGGGGTCAACTATGTGATGACGAAAGGAGACTAGACTGTGGGTGGTGAGCACACAATGGAGTATTACAGATGTCCTGTTATAAAATTGTACACCTGACATTTATATAATATTGTTAACCCATGTTACCCCAATACATGCGCTTAGAAAGGAGGATTAGCCAGAAATAGGTAGAATTGTTCATGTGGTTGTCTTTTGGGAAGGAAATATCAATAATTACTGTTTCTCCTTCCATGTTTATATATATATTAAGGTTTCTATGATGGGTTTGTAATTTTTAATCATAGAAAACATTGTTTTTGTCCTTAGTCACAAACTTACATATTTTATGTAAATACTCTTAATGAGAATAAATGTTATTTTGTCATTTTTAACTTATAAATGTTTCCATAATTCTAGAATTTTAAAAATTTTATTTAAGAAGCTGCATAATATAAAATTTCTGGAAGTGTATGTAAGAAACTATTAATAGTAATTACCTTTGGGTACAGGGATCTGCCCTTACGTGTCATGCTTTTGTACTTTTACCATGTGCATTTATTCTAATAAATAGTTATATTTTTAATAATCATATGTTACTGACTCATACTTTACTAAAATAGTAAATATGTAGCTTATTTAATAATTTCCATATTGATAGACACTTAAGCCAATACTAAGTTTTTATTATTACAGAAAATACTTCAGAGATATGTTCTGCTATAGATTTTTCTTTTTTGAATCATTAACTCAGAATATATATCTCAAGGCTATATAAGTTCATTGGCTACCTATTGCTATTTTGAATTTATAATCCTATATAAATGTAAGTGTATGCTTTCATCCATAATATCACCAGTGTTGGATGTTGAAAATGATTATAGTGTTTTGGATGCTACAATAGAGGTGGATAACAAAGAGCAATCAACTATTGTAGGACTTTTTTTGTTTGTAGTTTTACCATTTATGTGAATCCAGAAAAGCATGTAAAAACTTTCAAAACCCTTCTCCCCCATTTTTAATTTCTTGAATAAATAGAATCAAGCTATCGAAGTAGCATGGGGTCACCAGCCTGCATTCTTGAGCTGGGTGGAAGGCAGGCATTTTAGTGATCAAGGTGAAAATGTGGCTGAAATTAACAGACAAGTTGGTCAGAAACTTGGACTCTCAAATGGGGAACAGGTAAGCATAAAATGTGATGACAATGACTTTCTTCTAATATCACATAATATAGTGATGGAAATAAAATGGAAAGTTCAGATTTTTTTTTTTTAAAAAGAGATGACACCTAACTTGTGTGCTACTATAATTAGTCCAGGATATTCAACTTAACGGCATATCCCATTGTTAACTCATTCTCTACAATGTACTCTGTCACTTTCCTATAGTCTACTGTGCTCTCTAATTGATTTTGTCTTCTATTTTACTCACTTTCCAGGTTCCCTAATTTGTTTTTGTGCAGTTATTTTTGCTTTATAAATTCTTTCATTTTACTTTCTATTCTTCAACTTCATGATATTTGCTTCTGATGAATTTTCTAACCTCCCAGGGTACTACTTGATTTTTAAAAGATCTATCCTACAAAAGAAGGTTATTTTTCCATTAATGTCTTGCCTATGAATTAAATGTACTTAGATTATATACTCCAAAGCTTAAGAACTCATGTTGTATTTTATCATATCCATTAATTCTTTTAAAATATTTTAAACTACAGAAATAATACATTATTTATTAAAGTACTTGACACTTAAAGTAAAAACACCTTTTCCCCTTTCTCTCACCCCAGCCTCAGAACAAATGGGTACTCTATGTTGGAATCTCGTGTCAGAGATACCTTTCCACATATTACAAGTAGTATGCATTGAACATTTCTGTATATATGGAATGAAATATTACACAAAATGTCATATTTTTTAACTTGTTTTGAACACATGCTTGTTTTTCATCATGAGAATAGACCACAAGTGAGAAATCCATAGGCCTAGCACTAGTCCTTTGCTTACCCTAAATTTTTGCTAAAATCTTTTTTTTTTTTAATATATATTTTATTGATTTTTCACAGAGAGGAAGGGAGAGGGATAGAAAGTCAGAAACATCGATGAGAGAGAGACATCGATCAGCCGCCTCCTTGCATGCCCCACACTGGAGATGTGCCCGCAACCAAGGTACATGCCCTTGACCGGAATCGAACCTGGGACCTTTCAGTCTGCAGGCCGATGCTCTCTCCACTGAACCAAACCGGTCTCGGCTGCTAAAATCTTGAAATTTTAGCATCAGAATGATGTTAGAAATCACTAACTTTAGTGTCTCACTTTGCAAAACCAGGGAGATGGAATGTTTTGCCCAGGATTTCACAATGAATCTTAATGTAAATATCTGTGTTTTCTGGTGGTCTTAGGCTCTTCAGCAGCGGTTCTCAACATGTGGGTCGTGATCCACAGATTGAGAATGGTTAGCAGGGTCGCCAAAGACCATAGGAAAACACAAATACTTACATTATGATTCATAACAGTAGCAAAATTACAGCTATGAAGTAGCAACGAAAATAATTTTATAGTTGGGGGTCACCACAACATGAGGAACTGTATTAAAGGGTCGTAACATTAAAAAGGTTGAGAACCACTGGTCTATAGAAATATGAAATGGACTGGCTTGCCCAGGACTCTGTATTCTGAATGGGCAGGAGCTGCTTTGTGATTCCTCAGAATCACACTCTTTCAAATAGGGCATATGAGAGGTACTGAAAAAACATTCACTGAGGAATCGTGTGGCATGTGGGGAAATTTTGCTCCACTCTGCAAAGGCAATAAGGAGGGGATGGTTACCTGGAGCATTTAATACTTGGTGGCTTGGGATTTTAATCCTCCAATCTCTCTAAATGCTTATAGAAGAGGAAAGAAAGGAAGAAGGTAAGATTCCAGCTTCTTGTGACACACTATCATTTCAACTATAGTTTGGAATGAGGGGATTTTTGTTTTATTTTACTTTTAACTATGAATGATAATACCCCTAAATCTAAATAATTGTCTGTGTTCTCTATTTCACTGTGTTTTTTTAGTTCTCTAGAATAAGGCAACATGCCTTGAAGTTACAAAACGAATAGTTGCAAATGATATTTATATACTGGATCAGGTCACGACTTGATGACGTTTCTTCTTGCATTTGTTTGACTTACATTGACTTTTTAAAAGTGCTTTTTATTTTACTTTTTAAAAAATGTGTTGAGCTAGGATGTATTTTCCTTTCTACTATCATTTATTCTGAAATAATTTTTCCTAAAATGCTGAATTAGTCAATTGAAGGACTACACACACACACACACACACACACACACACACACACTCAATCACATACCTAAAGGAGAACTTATTTTTCAGGGATACAAAAATGTCTTTTAAAAGTAGTTTTATATTTTTAATCTTTTCTAGGTGTTTCTTAAGCCATGTTCCCATGTGGTGTCTTGTCAACAAGTTGAGGTGGAACCTCTCTCAGCAGACGATTGGGAGATACTGGTAAAAAAAATAACTATTCTAGTTTAATATTAAACTACTTCAAAATATCTGTGTCTTTAGATTTCTCTGAGCTTCATCCTATTCTGAGTTGGTTTGAGTTATAAGAATGACTTGAGGTTTTCCTATTAGATATGGAGTAGACAAAATGTAAAGTAAATTGATCTTCTTGTTGTTGGTTCTAGGAACTGCATGCTGCTTCCCTGGAACAGCATCTTCTAGATCAAATTCGAATAGTTTTTCCAAAAGCCAATTTTCCTGTCTGGGTTGATCAACAAACTTACATATTTATCCAAATTGGTAGGTGCCGTTGTAATATTTGCCATTATACTGTATGATACAGAATTGAGTCCAAAGCAGAGGGGAACGTGCACTAATGAGCTTTATTTTCTATACAGTTGCACTCATACCAGCTGCTACGTATGGAAGGTTGGAGACTGACACCAGACTCCTCATTCAGCCAAAGACCCGCCAAGCCAAAGAGAGTACATTTTCAAAAGCAGATAATGCCTGTGAAACATTTCACAATTATGGAAGATATCATAAAGGATTGACAAATGAACTCCAAACCAAGCAACTTCAGTCAAATACTAGAAGAGACACTGGGTGTAATGAAACAGATCCAGAAAATATAATGGACTCACTCCCAAGCTTATGGTCTATGATAAGAAGCTTCTTTTCTTTTGGGTCTGAGAAGAAACGAGAGACCTACTGGGGTGTAACTGAAATCAATGCATTTAAAAATATGCAGTCACATGTCGTTCCTCTAGGAAATATTTTCAGAGTGTGCAAGTCTCAGCCTCCCAGTATATGCAACGCATCAGCAACGTCTGTGTTTCACAAACACCCTACCATTCATGTATTTCCATGGGACCAAGAATATTTTGATACAGAGCCCAGCTTTACTGTGACCTATGGAAACCTAGTTCAGCTGCTTTCTCCAAAACAACAGCAAACTAAAACAAAGCAAAATGCCCTGTCACCTGAAAAAGAAACGCAAGTGTCAGAACCATTAGATCAAAAACAAGTTAGCCCAGACCATAGTCAGGAAGCGGGTAAGACCTGTGTGCTGAAGGTAGTCTGGAATGGACTTGAGGAATTGAACAATGCCATAAAATACACCAAAAATGTAGAAGCTCTTCATCTTGGGAAAGTCTGGGTTAGTATAAATTTTATAATTAGGGAGGAAATAATTGTATGTTGTTTGAACTTCCCAAAATTATGAATTAGCATATTGTTTTACATGTAAATTGAAAACCAGTATAATAAAAAGTATCTAAAATCCCTGCAGGGACACATTTCTGATTGTAGGGTGAAGTCCTTGTTTGGGTAATGATTGTGTATTTTCTGTCGAAGTAAACTTTGACAGTAAAATCTAAGTATGAGGCCAGAGAGGTCAAAATTACTTACAGGGGTTAAATAGCTAGTAAGTAGAACTAGGAGTCAAACCCAGGCAGGGTGACTCTAAAGTTCATGCTTACTTTGGGATGCCCTATAAAGCCTCATATCTGTAATACCTGCAGAATGTTTGTTCCAAGTTCTTAAAAGCAAAGAAAGGATTTGTTATATATTGGGGGGATGCCCAGTATAAGGAGAGGCCCGTAGCTGCCTCTGACGGCACCTGGATTGAAATGTACCCAGAAGCTGATTAGCTTGTTGGTATTGACTCTTTCACTTGTGCGTGACCAGGAGAAAAAGTAGAGCAGCTAGTGTTTGACCCTCTCTTCCTGGCCTCAAATATGAATGCTACACTTATGTGAAATGAGTCACCAGCCCCATTTATTTGAACTTAATTTTGAACCATTATTGTAAAGTGAAACTTTATGGTGAAAAAGGGAAGACATTATTAAGATAGTGAAAAAAATAGGAAGGGGTGGAAGTTTTCACTGTAGACTTCTTTTACTCTCTCTTTTTTTTTTAATTAAATCTTTATTATTCAGATTATTACATTTGTTTCTCTTTTTTCCCCTCCATAGCACCCCTCCACCCAGCTCCCACCCCTTCCTCTGCCCTTAGCTCCCTCCCATTGATCTCATCCATAGGTGTATGATTTTTGTCCAGTCTCTCCCTATCCACCCCTCACCCCTTCCCCCCTGAGAATTATCAGTCCACTCCCTTTCTGTGCTCCTGATTCTATTATATTCACCAGTTTATTCTGTTGATCAAATTTTTAATTCACTTAATTTTTAGATTCACTTGTTGATAGATATGTATTTGTTGTTCATAATTTTTTGGCTTTTACCTTTTTCTTCTTCCTCTTCTAAAAGTAACTTTCAGCATTTCATATAATACTGGTTTGGAGTTGATGAACTCCTTTAGCTTTTTCTTATCTGTGAAGCTCTTTATCTGCCCTTCAATTCTGAATATTAGCTTTGCTGGATAGATTATTCTTGGTTGTAGGTTCTTGCTATTCATCACGTTGAATATTTCTTGCCACTCCCGTCTGGCCTGCATCGTTCCTGTTGAGAAATCAGCTGACAGTCGTATGGGTGCTCCCTTGTAGGTAATAAACTGTTTTTCTCTTGCTGCTTTTAATATTCTCTCTTTCTCTTTTGCTCTTGGCATTTTAATTATGATGTGTCTTGGTGTAGTCCTCTTTGGATTCCTTTTCTTTGGGGTTCTGTGTGCTTCCTGGACTTGTAAGTCTATTTCTTTTACCAGATGTGGGAAGTTTTCAGTCATTATTTCTTTAAACAGGTTTTCAGTATCTTGCTCTCTCTCTTCTTCTGGCACCCCCGTAATTCTGATGTTGGTACGCTGAAAGCTGTCCCAGAGTCTCCTTACATTATGTTCACATTTTTGGATTCTTTTCTCTTCTTGCTTTTCCAGTTGAATGTTGTCTGCTTCTTTATATTTCAAATTTTTTACTTAATTCTTGCCTTTCTCTAGTCTGCTGTTAGGACTCTGTGTAATATTTTTTATTTCAGTCAGTATATGTTTAATTTCTACTTGGTCCTTTATCATCTTTAGTAGGACCTTTTCCATCTCTAGTTGGCTCTTTTGTATCACTATTTGGTCCTTTTTCATCTCCTCTTGGGTCTCACTAAATTTATCAAATTTTTCTAGCATATTCTTGAAAAACCTTACAAGCGTGGTTTTGAACTCTATATCCAGTCGGTTTTTTTTCTGCATTTCTTTTGTTTGTGATCCCTTCCCTTGTTTCGGCATTTTCACTATGCCAGGGAAACTTCTGTGTTGGATTCAGCCTTATGATACCAGATGCAAAGCCGCAGAAGCCTCTGTTGAGCTTGGGATGGGTGGAGTCTCAGGGCTTAAGGGACCGCCTTGCCTTCCAGTCGGCCCCGCCCTCCACGGCCCCTGAGTCTCACGTGACTGGGTAATCCCTGGAGCGGTCCTTGTGCGCGCGCCACCCGCAGTGCCTCTAACCACTGCCTTTCCAGCTCCCCTGAGCACTAGGACCACACGAGTCTAGGTCCCCAGGGTTTCGCCCGAAACAGGGGCTTAGTGGAGTCAGAAGTGGCACAGTTCGGAGGGTCTGTCTCCCGTCCACTCGCGAAAGCCAGCGGCACAATCAGCAATCTGTCCTGCGCGCAGCACCGTCCGCGTGCGAGACCAGAGCTGATCTTCTGCGACTCCCCTAAATTTCCATGCACCTCTCCCTTTTCACAGTCCAAACTCCCCTCGTATGAGTTTCGCTGGATCTGGGGTTTAGTGTCGTAAAATAAGGGGTTCAGTGCCGTTGGGAGTCTCCGTTTCCCTCCCGCCAGAGAAAGCCAGCCAGGTACTCCAGCACCCGCTCTCTCAGCGCGTGCGTCTCCGTACCTCGGCTTTTTGCAGCTCCTCTGGGTCTCCGTGAGCCTCTCTCTTTCCTTCTAGCTGTAGAACTTACACTCCGCCAGCTTTCCTGTGGTTCTGGATGATGTCCGTTCTGTCTTTTAGTTGTAGTTTTGAAATTGTTGTGCAAGGCAGCAGTGTAGGTGTTTACCTATGCCGCCATCTTGGATTCCTCCGAAAATGCCTGTCCTTTTACTCTCTTTTTAAAAAAATTTTTTAAATTAATCTTTATTGTTCAGATTATTATAGTTGTCCCTCTTTTTTCCCCCTTTAGTTCCCCTCCACCCAGTTCTCACCCCAGTCTCCCCTATTGTCCTCATCCATAGGTGTACAATTTTTGTCCAGTCTCTTCCCACACCCACCTCACCTCTTTCCCTCTGAGAATTGTCAGTCCATGCCCTTTCTATGCCCCTGATTCTATTACATTCACCAGTTTATTCTGTTCATCAGATTTTTTAATTCACTTGATTTTTAGATTCACTTGTAGATAGATATGTATTTGTTCATAATTTTTATCTTTACCTTTTTCTTCCTCCTCTTTTTTTTTTAATATATTTTATTGATTTTTTTACAGAGAGGAAGGGAGAGGGACAGAGAGTTAGAAACATCGATTAGAGAGAGACATCGATCAGCCGCCTCCTGCACACCCCCTATTGGGGATGTGCCTGCAACCAGGATATATGCCCTTGACCAGAATTGAACCCGGGACCTTTCAGTCCACAGGCCGATGCTCTATCCACTGAGCCAAACCGGTTTCGGCTCTTTCTCTTCTTAAAGAGTACCTTTCAGCATTTCATATAATACTGGTTTTGTGTTGATGAACTCCTTTAGTTTTTTCTTATCTGTGAAGATCTTTATCTGCCCTTCAATTCTGAATGATAGCTTTGCTGGGTAGAGTATTCTTGGTTGTAGGTTCTTGCCATTCATCATGTTGAATATTTCTTGCCATTCCTGTCTGGCCTGCATAGTTTCTGTTGAGAAATGAACTGACAATCGAATGGGTGCTCCCTTGTAGGTAATTAACTTTTTCTCTTGCTGCTTTTAATAATCCTCTTTGTCTTTTGCTCTTGGCATTTTAATTATGATGTGTCTTGGTGTGGTCCTCTTTGGATTCCTTATATTTGGGGTTCTGTGCACTTCCTGGACTTGTAAGTCTATTTCTTTCATCAGGTCGGGGAAGTTTTCTGTCATTATTCAAATAGGTTTTCAGTATCTTGCTCTCTCTCTTCTTCTGGCACCCCATAATTCTGATGATGGTACGCTTGAAGTTGTCCCAGAGGCTCCTTACATTATCTTCACATTTTTGGATTCTTTTTTCTTTTAGCTTTTTCAGTTGAGTGTTTTCTGCTTCTTTGTATTTCAAATCTTTGACTTGATTCTTACATTCCTCTAGTCTGCTGTTAGGTCTCTGTATAATATTTTTTTATTTCAGTCAGTGTTTAATTTCTAGTTGGTCCTTTTCATATCCTCGAGGTTCTCGCTAAATTTGTCGACTTTTTCTAGGAAATTCTTGAAAAACCTTATAACTGTGGTTTTGAACTCTATATCCAGTCGTTTGTTTTCCTCCATTTCTTTTGTTTGTGATCTGTTTCTTTGTCTCCACTTTTTCACTTCTTTTCTGAGTTAGTAGAGTAGCTTTTTGTGCTAGTTGTCCTATATGGCCCAGTAGCTCCGCCTCCCTAGTTCCTTGAGGTGGACACTCTTGGTGCACCCCTTTGTGGACTATGTACAGCCTTGTTGTAGTTAAGTCTTGATTGTTGTTGGTATCACTGGGGAGAATTGACCTACAGGCCAATTGGTTGTGAGGATCAGCTATGTCTATCCCCAAGAACTTCTGTGCTGGAGTCAGTCTTATGAAACACGACTTGCACAATTGCAAAAGCCTCTGTGTTCAGTTTGGATGGGGCAGAGTCTCAGGGCTGAGCAGACAGCCATGGCTTCCTGTCAGCCCTGCCCTTTGAGACCCCTGGGTCTCAGTGTTCCTTGGTAATCGCTGCATTCCTCTCTGCACACACTTGCGCTCGTGCCTCCAGACCTCTGTCTTTCGCTTCTCCCCTAAGTTTTTGTGCACTTCAGTCTTGCCTGAAACTGGGGTTCAGTGCAGTTGGAACTGGAGTTCAGCGCAGTTGGGAGGTTCCGTCTTACTCCCACTAGACAAAGCCAGGGGTACAATCAGCAGTCAGTCTTGTCTGCGTACACTTGCATGTGCTTCCAGACCTCTGCTTTTCGTGGCTCTCCTGAGTTTCCGTGCATTCCTTTCTTTTCCCGACAATCCAGACTCCCCCCGTATGAGTCTTTCCTGGAACTGGGGTTCAATGCAGTCTGAACTGGGGTTCAGTGCAGTTGGGAGTTTCCATCTCCCTCCTGCTAGAGGAAGCCAGCCAGGCATTCTGCTGCCCATCATCTCCACGTGCATGTCTCCGTACCTCAGCTTTTTGCAGCTCCTCTTAGTCTCTGTGAGCCCCTTTCTTTCCTTCTAGTTATAGTATTTCCACTCAGCCAGCTTTCCTGTGGTTCTGGATGACGTCCGTTCTGTCTTTTAGCTGTAGTTTTGAAATTGTTGTGCAAGACAGCAGTTTAGGTGTTCATCTATGCTGCCATCTTTATTTCTCCAAACAAATTTTTATCAATTTCTTTTACTCTCACAGGGAACCTGCAATCTTTATGCAGGCAACTTACAAAACTTTAATCTCTGATCAACATCATTTAAAGCACTGGACCATTGCCTCGTTATTTTCTGTTAGCTCTAAACTCAGTTTAGGTGACCCCATGCATTGTCCACGGCTGAACTTGCTATGATTTATCACCTTTATGAATGGTTCTGCCATGAGTTTAAATACCCTCTTATTTCTTTAAAATTGTGTGGTGAAGACAGGGTGAAGGAGTGATGATGGTAAAGTCTTGGGGACCACATAAGAGAGCAGTGAGGAGTCTGCATTTCCCATTCTACTTTAAAGGTTGGGAGCCATGGACAATAAGGATGCCAGTAGTTGCCATTAGGTTCTCAAAGAGGCTTGACTTGGTAGGTTGACATTGAGCACAGTCTGAAGAGGATGTTGAAAGAAATTTGGAGGAAATTGAAATGTTTGAGATCTAATGATACCTGAATATCTGTTTATACTATGAATCATGATATGTAATTTCACTTTAATTCATAAAAGTTAATATGAATATGCTATGGAATATTTTTTAATCAAGCATTGGACATAATTATGTTTTGGTTTATTTTAAAATTTCAGATTCCAGATGACCTGAGAAAGAGACTAAATATAGAAATGCATGCAGTAGTCAAAATAACTCCCGTGGAAATGACCCCTAAAATCCCAAGATCTCTAAAATTACAACCTAGAGAAAACTTAGTAAGTTAAAATGTATATGTTATATCAATTGTTTTATATGTATTGTGAAATTTCAAATTGCTTTAGCTAAAGAAAAATAATGCAGTACTCCTTTTTGTTAGAAGGGCAAATAAATTCCCCCTCTTATCATAGTAAAATAGGTGTAACATAAAAATGCTGTTTTAACCATTTTCAGGTGTACAATTCAGTGACATTAATTCCATTCATAATGTTGGGCAGCCATCATCACTATCTATTTCCAAAACTTTTCCATCACCTCAACAGAAACTCTGTGCTCATTAAGCAATAACTCCCTACCCTCACATCCCCTGGATCCTAGTACCTCTAATCTAGTCTCTGTGAAATTGCTTATTTTAGACTAGTGACCCAGTGCACAAAATTCTTGCACATTAAAAGGGAATTTAATTAGAGGAAATATTTTAATATTGCTATTTGCCCTTTCTCTATAATAGAAGTGTCAGAGATGAAAGAAAATTAGTAAAATATATATGAAAATATCCCTCCTGTCAGAGTCTGGAGTATGCCACAGGAACCAGAGTCAAGTCCCTGCCCATCCACGTGTGCCTCAAAATTGTGCAAGAGCCAGATCTGGCCAGCCTCACCCCCTGTTGGGCCAGATCCAGACCAGCTGGCCCCATCCTAGTCAAGCCCCGCCAGGCGAGGGGGCACAGCCTCAGACCCCCAGCTTGGCACCAGATGGGGGTGGGGTTGCAGCCTGAGGTCCCCTGTCAAGCCCTGCTGGGCTGGGGGGCACAACCTAAAGTCCCCTGTTAAGCCCTGCTGGGCAGGGGGCGTGGCCTGAGGTCCCCCATCAAGTTCTGCTGGGCAAGAGACGAGTTCTGAGGTCCCTGAGCCTGGTGCTGGGGTGGGGGATGCAGCCTGAGGTCTCCTGTCAAGCCCCACCAGGGAGGGGGGTGCAGCCTCAAGTCCCCTGCCCCAGCCCAGCTCCAGGCAGCCTCAGGTTCCTGTTGATTGCTCATTAAGGCTCATTACAGGAACTCAGCCTCTGCTGTGGGTGCAGCCATCTTGTGTTAACAGCATCCCTGCCTCTGCTGTGGGCACGGCCATCTGGTTATGGCGTGATGCCAATTTGCATCTCCCCCTTTTTATTAGATAGGATATATCATATACCAGGTATACCAGTTAATAATGTGGATTTTGAAATCAAAGAAAACATGTCATTTTAAGAGAAACATCAAAAGTACTTTATTCAAAGTAATGTCCATTGCTAGCTACATTTCCCCCTCATTTTTCAGGTAATTTGTGGATACTGTCCCAATAGAACTTTTCTTGTTTTGAGGCAAGCCATTCAGAGACCCAGTTTTCCATTTCTTTGTACGTTTTGAAGTGCTGCTTAGAAAGTGCATGTGCCATCAATCGGGACAAGTGGTAATCTGAAGGAGCAAGGTCTGGTGAATAAGGCGGGTGGGTTAATACTTCCCAGGCAAGATCTTTTTTTTTTTTTTAATATATTTTATTTTTTTACAAAGAGGAAGAGAGAGATAGAGCTAGAAACATCGATGAAAGAGAAACACATCCCTGGTGGGGGTTGTGCTGCCTCCTGCACAACCCCCACCAGGGATGTGCCTGCAACCAAGGTACATGCCCCTGACCGGAATCAAACCTGGGACTCTTCAGTCCACAGGCCGGGGCTTTATCCACTGAGCTGAACCAGTTGCGGCTAGGCAAGATCTTTTAACATGTCTTTAATTGGTGTTGAAGTGTGTGATGGTGGGTTATCATGAAGCAAAATTACTTTGCTGGGTCTTCTGGCCCATTTTGGTCATTTTACAATCAAATTGATTATTTGTTGTTGGTAGCAATCAGTATAACAGTTTCACCTGGTTTTAGAAGCTCATAATGCACCACACCTTCCTGATCCCACCAAGCGCAGAGCATTGTCTTCTTTCCTATGTGATTTGGCCTTGTAGTCGATGGTTGACCTGGATCAACCCATAATTTTGTGCATTTGGGATTCTCAAAATAAATCCACTTTTCATGGCCAGTCACAATTCGATGCAAAAAAAGACTTTTGTGCCGCTGAAGCAACATTTTACTGATGACTTTTCAATTTCCTATTTCTTTCGATCAGCTGATATGGCACCCATTTTCTTTTCTTTAAAATCTCGTAAATAACCACTTTAAAAATATGCTTGTAAATGATTGGAAATTGTTTGCTGAGCTACATTTAATCTTTCTGCAAGTTGTTTTTGAGTTTGACATGCATCTTCATCCAATAATGCTTGTAATTGTTGGTCTTCAAATTTTTTCGGTTGACCTGGATGTTCTTTGTTTTTCACATCAAAAATCATCACTTTTAAAGCGTTTAAGCCAGCGTTCGCAAGTATCATGAGATGGAGCATGTTCACCATAAGCTTCCCAAAGTATACGATAACTTTCAGCAGCACTTTTCTTCAAAATAAAGTAATTAAAACTTCCTGCAAATGTTTTTTTTTTGACACGAAATTTAACATTTTTAATTGTAAAAATATATATGGTGTTAACACCTTCAGAAATTTTGACATATGAAGATTTGAAGCTTGTCAATATGACAAAATAGCATACATGTCAAATCGCATAAAATATCAACATATGTATAGCTCCATCTATTGAAAAAAATCTGCATTATTTACCGGTACTCCTAGTAAATGGAAATACACAATATTTGTCCTTTGTGTCAGGCTTATTTTACTTACATGTTTTCAAGGTTCATCCATGTTGTAGCATGTATAAGAACTTCATCCCTTTTTCTGACTGAAATATGTGTGTGGGTGTATATATATACCACATTTGCTTTATCCATTGATCTGTTGGATACTTTGGTTGTTTCCACCTTTTTGGCTATTGTGAATAATGCTATGAATGTGATGTACAAGTAACTGTTTGAGTCCCTGCTTTCAATTATTTTGGTATTTACGGTATCCAGGAATTAAATTGCTAGATCATGTGTAATTCTGTGTGTAACTTTCTGAGAAACCAAGAGGACTTTAATAAACAATATACTTATTATATATGTTGTGCCAATACAAACATGATTAGTTTTGGCTTTTTAAAAGTTGATATTTTTGTCACATTTATATAATTTAAAACATTTTCTCCCATGTTGTTTTAGTATTAATCTTTCAGCCTCAAAGAGTGCTAGACTGTTTTACTTTTCTACTGTTAAATCTTTAGAAACTGGTGTGTGCCTGTAAAATGTGAACGTCTTCCTGGTTTAGTTTGGGTAAGGTGTACATTTTATTAGCAAGATAAGTTGTTAAAAGAAGGATATTAAGGCCAAGATCAGCTATTCAGATAATTTATTACTGTTCTTTTTTTTTTCTTTTTTCTTTTTTCAGCCTAAAGACATAAGTGAAGAAAACATAAAAACTGTGTTCTCTTCATGGCTACAACAGTCGACTACAACCACACTTCCTTTGATAGTATCAAATGAAGAATATATTAAGCTGGAAACTAAAGATGGTGTGTAAATTTGTTACTTTGATATATTTCCTATTGTAGAGGTCATAAAATTTTTTCATTGTCTTTCCAACTTGTGACAACTGTGTGAACAGTAAAAAAACATTACAGTGATAATTAAACAGATTTTACATACCAAAGAATACCTCTAGTTAAAGTTAGATAAATTTGATATTTAAAATCTTATAGTTTTTCATCTCAGCTTCAGTACTATACATTTATTACTTTCTCTTCAATAGGGTTGAAGGAGTTTTCTCTAAATACAGTTGTTCATTCTTGGGAAAAAGAAAAAGAAAAGAATATTTTTCTGTTGAGTACCAATCTGCTGCAGAAGATCACAATACAAGTAATTACACCCTATTGAATATTCAATGAAATGATATGAATTTACTTGTAACTCCTGCATGCTAAAGTGTATTAGAAACACAAATGATAAGAATAAGGAATAACTTGATTTAAAATATTTTATTCTATAATCTCTTTAACTTACCTATATAAATTGTTGATTTATACTAAATTGATTATCAATTCCTCAGCATAGTTTAGTTTCAGGAGTAGAGTTATAGTGTTAATGGTAAATGGATCATGATTTAAAATTCTTCCTGTATTTGAAACAAAGGAAAACTTAGCTTTAGTGGTTAGAGTTTTAAAATTCAGATCTTTACTTGCAGTTTTGCTGCACAATTCGTGTTATTATGGCAATTTGTAAATTCTCAGCTCTTTACAAATATTATCACTTCTAGGAGTATTTTTAAAGTGGTTATTTTAGACTGTAATGTTTTAGTTAGGATACTTGCTGTTGTTATTATAAAATTGAAGATGCTATAGTCATTTAGAATTTCAGTGGTTTGGAAGTAGACACTGTTTCTCTGCTTTTAAAATTTAATTGAAGGAATATGATTTAGAGAAAATACAAATAAATGTAAGAATTGTGAAAAGAATATGTGACACAAATCAAATTTGCAAATAAAGATAGATCTATAAAATGCATTAAGGAGTAACATTCTTTATTGCTTGTTGACCATAAATATTTGTGTTCCTTGGATGAGTAAATTATTGTTGTCAAGGCTATTTTGAGTAATGATCTTGCATGCACACTATATCTTTCCTCTCTGGTGTAACAATCAGCAATTCAGTTTTCTGGGACCCAAGAAAAACAGGCGAAAGATACAGCTTTGAAATGTAAAACTGATTTTTCCTTGCTACTATAGGTCCTTCTAGATCCTATGCTAAAAGAAGAAAACAGTGAGGAAATTGACTTTATTCTTCCTTTTTTAAAGCTGAACTGCTTGGGGTAAGAAGTTATGGACAAACTAGCATGTTTAGAGACATGTTCAACATTATCTCCAGCAGGGTTTTTATGTGTCAATATTAAAGTCGATGTTAATGTCATTGAATAATCTTCCTAATGCATTAGTAGATATTTTTTCAAGGATTGTTTCTGTTTTCACACCTAGCTTACTAATTTGCCTTGTCTTCTTAGATAACAAAGTCTGAAGCTTATTAGAAATTTTATTTTGAGATTTGATTGTGAGAAGAAAGCAACTAGATATGACCTGGATTATATATGCTTGAATAAAACAATAATTCTTAGAGCTAATAAATTTATTTTGAAAGTTAAATTTGAAAACATTGGTTGAATGTTTAAAAATATTTCAAATTAAGTTATTCCTTTAGTATCTTGTTAATGTATTAATTGGGATTATTTGTGTTTTCTTCAACTTTTAGACAAATCTGAAAGAACCTCTTAATTTTTTAAATCACTTATACAGTATGAAATTACATATAAACATTACCTGTTAGCATTCTTACAGAGGCTTTTAGTAGCGGTCATAGTAGTGATTTGATTTCCTTTAATAGTATGGAAATGTTTTATTAAGATAATTAAACCATAAAGTAATAATGTTTAACTGTAGCATAATATTCATGTATAAAGTAAAATCTCTTCAGTCTCTAATTTAGGAATTTCTGATATTATCAGAAGTAAATTAGCAGTCAGAGACAGGAAGTACGTTGAAGTTCATGTTTTATAATCCATAGATTAAAGCTGGATTTCAAAGGCGATTTTTAAGAGGAAATAAGTCTTCAAGTATTCTAATATTTCAAAAGCACCCATTTATGATTATGTTGATTACCAAACTGAAAATCATTTTGAGACGGTTGTTTGTATATGTTAAGACAGATCCCTTAAGTTAATTTTGCAGGCTTGAAAGTAAAAAACTAGTTTTAAACCTGTAACTCAGATTTGGCATTAATATAAATACTTTCAAGTAAGGAAGAGTAAGATGTTCCTCTTTTAAAAATCATTAACTAGCCTAGGAAGGAAAAGTTCCTAATTTTTTAATGCTAGATTTTATTCTGCTTCAGTGTTTTATCGAGCCCCAATTTACATATTTTGCAGAGGAGTGAATTCCTTAGGCATATCCTCCATGGAGCACATCACTCATAGCCTCCTGGGACGCCCTTTGTCTCGGCAGCTAATGTCCCTTGTGGCTGGACTTAGGAATGGAGCTGTTTTACTCACAGGAGGAAAGGTATGAGGTTAAAATATGCTCATTTTCATTAGTAACTTTTAATTCCTCTCTGAGTTCTGACCATCTGATATATAGGGTTACTAGAGGACCAGTGCACAGGGATTCATGCACTGGTGGAGTCCCTTGGCTTGGCCTGTGGGGATTGTACCCAAACCGGCTTTCTGACATCCCCCAATGGGTCCTGGATTGCGAGAGGGCACAGGTCAGGCTGAGGGAACCCACCGTAGCATAATCTGCGCTGGGGCACCGCAGGAGGGCTCCAGGGCATGTCCGGCCTGTCTCACCCAGTCCCAATTGGCTGGACCCCAGCAGCAAGCTAACCTACCATTGGAAGCGTCTGCCCCCTGGTGGGTAGTGTGACCACAGTGACTGGTCGAATGGTTGGATACTTAGCATATTAGGCTTCTTTATATAGGATTAATACAAGATATGGAAAGCATTCATTCATTCAATATTTTTGAGGGCCTGCTAGTAGATATTGGAAAGTGGTGATGAATAAGGTATCTAAGTCATGAGAGACATTAGCTTATAATTTTCTGATTTCATACTTTATTTGTCTGGTTTTGCTGTCAGGATAATAAAAGAGTTGAGAAGTGTTTTCCTACCATTCTATTTTCTGGAAGAGATTACATGAAATTTGTGTTCATTGTTCTTTAAATGGTAAAAACTCCAATAAAACCATCTGGATCTGGAGATTTTTTATTGTTAACTGTTTAATTGTAAATTCAATTTCCTTATTTGTCTGTTTTTATCTTGGCAGACATTTGGTAGATTGTCATTTTTGAGGAATTGTTCTATTCTAAGTTGTCGAATTTATGACCATAAAATTTCATAGTGTTGTCTTGTTCTCTTGTGACTGCAGAATCTGCTGTGAAGGCCTGTGTCCTGAAACGGTGCTTTGTGTCTTCTCCCTGTTTAAGCTTTGTCAATCTTGTTAGAGGTCCCCTGGCCTTTTAAAGGGCTTATAGTTTTATTTTCTACTAAAAGTATTGTCACCAGGGGTATAGTTTGACCTTTATGAGTCTTTATGCTTTTTTGCAGTTCAAAATTTTAAGGCTTTTAAAATTTCTGTTCACTTTTAATTCTAGTATAATAACCCTTTTTCCTGTTACTAGCCTAGTTGCCGTCTTCTGATTTTTGTTTAAAATACAGCAACTACTCCAATAATCTACATTTCCACCTCAGAATACTAGAAAAAGAAGAATGAATGAAATTCAATGTAAGCAGAAGAAAAGAAATAATAATTAGAGTAGAAATCAATGAATTGAAAACAGGAAATCAATAGAGAAAATATATGAAAGAAAAATACCTAGTTCTCTGAAAAGACCAATGAAATTGATAAGCCTCTAGCCAAGCTAAGAAACAATAAAAAGAGATGATCTAATGTACAGCATCATGATAATAGTTAACAGTACTGTATTATGTACCCAAAAGTTGCTAAGAGAGTAGATCTTAGATGTTATCACCACAAAAAAATGGTAATTACATGGGGTAATGGAGACATTAATTAACCCTACTGGGGTAGTCACTTCCCGCTATATAAGTGTACTAAATCATCATAATGTATAACTTAAACTTACCGAAAGTTACATGGCAATTATAGCTCAATAAAGCTGGAAAAAAGAGAAGAAAAAAAAAGTATTTTGGCAAAAACCAGTTTGGCTCAAACTGAAAGGTCCCAGGTTCGATTCCAGTCAAGGGCATGTACCTTGGTTGTGGGCACATTCCGAGTGGGGCGTGTGCAGGAGGCAGCTGATCGATGTTTTTCTCTCATCGATGTTTCTAATTCTCTTCCTTCCTCTTTGTAAAAAATCATTTTTAATTACTATCATAAGAAGATGAAAAGGCCATGATAAAATTTGCATTAATTAAGTTGAAGTGGAGCACATAAAAAAACAATGTGCACAAATTGTAAATCAAATGGATTATTACAAAAGTAAACCTCCTGTGTAACAGCCTATTAAAAAAATTAGAAAACACACACACACACACACACACACACACACACATACACGCACGGGGGGGTGGGGGAGGGAGAAAGATATATGTGAAATGAAATGGGGGAGGGGTATCGCTAAATTTCCCGTTAACATTAAAAGGATAATAAAGTGCCCTTGCCAGGTGGCTAGGTTGGATGGAGCATCCTCCCATTTACCAAAAAGTTGGCAGGTTCGATTCCCAGTTAAGGCACATATAAGAGGCAACTGATCAATGTTTCTCTCTCCTACCCCCCCACCCTCTCTCCTTCCTTTCTTCCCTTCTCTTCCCTCCCCCCATCTAAAAATCAATTTAAGAAACGTATCCTTGGGCGAGGATAGAAAAAAAAGATAATAAAATAGTAATAGTAATTAAAACTCTATGCCCACAAATATGATGACATAGATGCATAGACCAATTCCTTTGGAAGACACAAGCTGCCAAAACTCACACAAGAAGAAACAGATAATATAAAAAGGCCTATATTTATTAAAGAAATTGAGTCACTCATAATCTTCCAGAACAGAAAGCACCAGGCTCCAAATGGGTTCTCGGGTTAATTCTGCCAAACGAGTAAGAAATTATACCACTTCACTACAGTCTCTTTCAGAGGATACAAGCAGAGAGAATACTTCCTAACTCATCCTATTGGGCCAGCATTTCCCTAACACCAAAACCAGACAAAGATGTTACAGGAAAAGAAACCTACAAACTAGAGTACCTCTCAAAAACATAGATATAAAAGTTCTCAACAAAATATTAGCAAATTAGATTAATGTGTGAAAAGAATTATATGTCACAATCAGGTTGGCTTTATCCCAGGTGTGCAAGACTAGTAAAATATAGCAGATACTCTGTGGTTTCTAGATTATGTCAAATTTCAAAATGCATTATGGTAGAATATATTTTTTGGTTACAGCAATCAAAGTCTCATGTAGGATAGCGTGGCTAAATAGGAAGAACAACCAAAGACTGGATTTGAATCCTACTTCTCCCATGTACTTACTGGCCCTGACTTCAGGCATTTTTTTAATGTCTTATTTGCCTTCTTAGAATGACCTCATTTAAGGAAATAATATATACAAAAAGGCTCTGTAAACTAAAAAGTGCTATACAAATGTGAATTATTTTCAGTAAGGAGAAAAAACCCTCTGACAGGCAAAGTGATTATGACTGGTGGGACTTATCCTACAACACCCCTAATTTCCTTTTGACACCCATTGGCTTCAGATATAAATGTAATTCTGTAAACTTTAATGATGGTAGTATTTGTTGAGTGCCTGTTGAGTTTCAACATTTCATCAAAACCTTGGCTGGTTTTTTTTAGTTCACAATAATGAAAAACAACATATTAGAACTAATGTAGGGTTGCTAAAGCTAGACAAAACAAAAGTGGTAAGAAATAATTGTAGTTTGAGGGAGGAAATCAATATGTATTAAAAGAACTATAAAAATCTGCTAGTGCTTAGCTTTTTAAGGGGGCACTTTAGCAATGCTTAGCAAAATTTTAAGCATATGTACAAACAAACAAAAAAGTTTTGATGTAGAATTTTGTTTCTAGAAATTTATCCTAAAGGTATAATCTGACAAATAAGTAAACTTATTGACTGTCACTCTAATACACTAGATGGCTGCCCCCATGTGGTCAAAGATGGCTGTCCCCAGGTGGACACAAGATGGCCAGCAGGGGAGGGCAGTTGTGAGGGGACCCAGGCCTGCAGGGGAGAGCAGTTGAGGGGAAGCAGGCTTTTAGGGGAGGGCAGTTAGGGGTGACTAGGCCTGCAGGGGAGGGCAATTAGGGGCAATCAGGCTGGCAGGGGAGTGGATAAGGGGTGATCAGGCTGGCAGGCAGAAGTGGTTAGGGGCAATCAGGAAAGCAGGCAGGTGAGCAGTTAGGAGCCAGCAGTCCTGGATTGTGAGAGGGGTCCCAGATTGGAGAGGGTGCAGGCTAGGCTGAGAGACACACACCCCCATGTATGGATTTCGTGCACCGGGCCTCTAGTTAATAAATAATAAAGCATTGCCTGTTTTTAAAGAGATTTACATATTAGTGATTGTTTTAACTAACAAATTGTAAAAACTAAATTAGATGTTTATTTGCTATGTAGGCACTATAATGACATAGGTTGCATACATACAGTTCCTATAAGCTTCAAACTTTAGTAACTGCTGCATATCTCACACAGCAGCTAAATTGGTGTATACTCTTTTTTAAAGCAATTTATTATTTTTAGTATTAGTACAAATTGAGGCTGGAGTTGGGGTGGGGAAGTGCCCTTTAATGGGTGTATATTCCTGAGATTGTGTTGTCACCTTTAATATGGTTATAGAATACTTGAATCCTGCTATTAAGGCTCGGAAGGTGAAAACTTCGTTTCTTTGTAGGATGTAATGTGTTTTCTTTGCTAGACTTGAGTATTTAGGAAATAGTTTTTCCCACTTATCCTGTAGTGCTCTCTTACAAGTTCGTGAATCCAGGTGCTCGCTCCTTTCTGTAACTTTATGTTACATGGCACTCACTGTAAATTGATCCTAGAGTTCCAGGAATGTGGGTTCCACCATCCCCCGCCCCGGCTTTATTGAGCTATATTGTCATATAATAGTGTTATTTGATGAGGCTTAATTTTTGTGGTTGCCACAGTGACAGGGACTATTTCTGTGATTGACTATATTCCAAGTTCTTATGGGTTAATTATTTTGTAGGGGAGTGGAAAGTCAACTCTAGCCAAAGCGATCTGTAAGGAAGCTTTTGACACATTGGACGCTCATGTGGAGATGGTTGACTGTAAAGTTTTACGAGGTATGACTGTATAGGCAGAAAAACATTATTTAAATGTTGTTAGTCTAATAAATACAAATATGTACTCTTAAATTCTTTAAAAATGTAAATCTTTGGTTGGCTTTCTAATTAATAAAAAATTTTAAACTCTCCATATGAATGGAGGCCATTTTTTTCTAGCCAAAACTCTTTGTAGACTGTATTCCTGGAAATGCCACTTTGAGAAAGTTAGTATTTAGAATATACTCTAAAGCAGGGGTGGAGAAACTTTTTTCTGCCAAGAGCCATTTGGATTTTTATAACATGATTCAAGGACCATACAAAATTATCAACTTAAAAATTAGCATGTTGTATTTGGTCAAACATTTTATTAGCTCACTCTTAATGCATTGGCAGGGGCCAGGCCAAATGATTCTGTTCCCCACCCCGGTTCCAAAGGGTATAAATCATCCCTGAATTGTTATGAGAAACTGGCAGAATGGTTGCCTCACGAGGGAAGGTGAGTAGAATTGGACAGCAAAATGTATTACAGTTTACCAAATGCACTTCTGTACTTCTGTTAATCCTCACCTAAGGCTGTTTTTCCATTGGTTTTTAGAGAGAGGGGAAGAGAGAGGGGAATACAGAGAGAAACATCGATGTGTGAGATGGTTGCTCCTGCACAAACCCTGATCAGGGCCTGGGCCTGGGAGGGGCATGAGGCACATGCCCTTGACCGAAATGGAACCCAGGACCCTTGGGTCCACAGGTTGATGCTCTATCCACTGAGCCAAACCAGCTAGGTTTGCACTTCTGTACTTTTAAATGTCTTTAACATTGACATTATTATCTATTCAAATTTTTTAAATGATTGGTAAGATTTTACTTTGATTAGTTTGCCCATCTCCCAGTCCTTTTGGAACCTTGTGAAAATATGGTTTTACATCTAAATAACTCTTTACATTGGTTTATGATTTGGTATGTTTTCTATTCTTTGAAAATTAAGACTTTATAATTCTCCAGAAACTTTGAAGCCAAATTTATTTTTCAAATACAGCAACGCTAGGATCATTTGTGTTTGATTTTATCTGAATCTTGATCCCCTGTTCTCATTTACATTTTCCCACAATCTGCCTTTATTTTACTGTTTTGTTGTAAGCCACCTGAAATTCCTATGGAATGAGGCGAGGCAGAGATAAATAGATACATTCAGAAATTATAGTAGCATATTCCTTTTTAAAAATTTTTTAAAATATATTTTATTGATTTTTTTACAGAGAGAAAAGGAGAGGGATAGAGAGTTAGAAACATCGATGAGAGAGAAACATTGATCAGCTGCCTCCTGCATACCTCCTACTGGGGATGTGCCCAAAACCAAGGTACATGCCTTTGACTGGAATCGAACCCAGGACCTTTCAGTGTGCAGGCTGATCCTCTATCCACTGAGCCAAACTGGTTTGGCAGCATATTCCTTTTTTTCAGTTTTATAAAATCCCTTCATTCTTTGATGCTGTATTAATTAAACCATATCAATTATTAACAGATTTTAAAAATTGATATATTAACAAAATATGGATCAAATTTAATAGTTAAGTTAATATTGAGCTTGTCTAATGCTTTCAGAATGGTAGCCTGAACTTTCCCAGCCCTGAAATAACATTAAACCACTTGATATCTTCTGTCTTAAGGAAAAAGACTTGAAAGCATACAAAAAACTCTAGAGGCGGCTTTCTCAGAGGCGGCCTGGAGGCAGCCTTCTGTTGTTCTGCTGGATGACCTGGATCTCATTGTTGGCCTGCCAGCCGCACCGGAGCAGGAGCGTGGTCCTGAAATGGTGCAGAGCCAGCGGCTGGCGCATGGTAATAGCAACACATCCATCACTGGCTTTTCTTTCATCAGGCAGCATTTTTAGTCTTAATGGTAAATCTGTTCTCTTCAGAGAATAGAATATATGCTGTTATGTATTGAGCTTCTGATAGCATTCTACACTTGGTCTGTAGAATAAGAGCAGTGTGGAAATTCTGCAACTTCATGATCAGGCTTTGGGGCCTTTTCATTCTCCTGTACTGATAAGAAATTGCTTAATTGTACAGATTCACTCTTGCTTTGTTCATTTGACAAATATTTGTCTAATTCTTGTGCAGTCTTTATTTTCAAAGTCTGGGAGAAGAGAGAAAAGGAAAAAGACAATTTTAGTTTAGAATACTGATGATAATGGTAGCTGCCATGTGCTGCATGCCCTTTCTGGGCTACGGATTGCTTTGTACTCTACATGCAGATATCCTCCTGGTTTCACAGGTGGGTAAAGAGTTATTCAAAGAATAGGAGCAGCGTGACCTAACTAGGAGGTGGGCGTAATGCTCTGCCTGGAGTATTGCAGGGCACTAGAGGGAGCTCATACCCCAAATGGGGGGTAATATGAGGGTAAGGACTTGACAGGGAAGGCTTTTTGGAGGAGTTGATAACAGATGAGTTTTGATGGAGTAGAAATTAGCATGAAGTAAATGTGGTCCACAGGCAAAAGCACAGAGGTACAAGAATCATGGTATGTTAGGGAATAACCTATGGCTGGAGCCTAGAATTCAAGGAGAGGGCTGGGGGCAGGGGCACTGGAGGATCTGGCAGCATTCAGCACCTCAAGGTTCTCGAGAGCTAAAATAGGTACAAAATGCAACACAGTGGCTTGGGTTATTATAAACCACGTTAATCTCACATTTTGAATCCTATAGCATTTGCAAGGCTTGTATGGTGTTTAAGGGAATGCTGGGCATTTCTAAGTCAGGACTCAGATACACATTACTAATGCCTGGCTCATTGTTTGACCTATAACCACCCAAACCTGCAAGTCCTGAGGTGGAAAGTGATTGTTCAGGAACTCATTGAGCTATATTTTGCTTTATTATAGAAGGGTAATGGAAATTTATTACCCTTCCATACTATTTATTTTAGAGATTCATTTTCATTTACTTTATAAGATCCAGAAGTAAGGAGCTCCACTGGGCATTTTTCTGAGCATTCAGTACCTCCTGTATCTGTTCCATTAGATTGGTTAGAGCCATGTCAAAAATTTTAGGTCCTTAATAGATAAATGAGTGCATTGAATGAATAGAATATTTAATTTTTTAAAAGTATGAAGGAGCCTAACTATTCATATTCCACCTTAAAGCATGACTTTAGATTATCATTATTTTTAATTTAAAATTTCTATGTTTAGATTTACTAAGCTTTTATTCTATGTTGCTTGATTCTAGCTTTGAACAATATTTTGAAAGAGTTTATTTCCATGGGAAGTTTAGTTGCATTGATTGCCACAAGCCAGTCTCAACATTCCCTGCATCCTTCACTTGTTTCTCCTCAAGGAATTCATATATTTCAGTGTGTCCAGCATATTCAACCTCCTGACCAGGTAACACACTGCTTGTGAAAATTTTTGAAGCATATTCTTTATATAAATTGTTTCAATTTTATTGACCTATGGCTCTAAATGTATGCTTATGTTAGTGATCTTTAGAATATTTTAGACCCTGGCCAGGTAGTTCAGTTGGTTAGGGCATTGTCCCAATACACCAAGATTGCAGGTTTAATCCTCAGTCAGGGCACATAGAAGAAGCAACCAAAGAATTCATAAATAAGTGGAACAAGAAATCAGTGTCTCTCTCTCTCCCACTTTCTCCCCTCTTTAGAAAAAGAAGTTTTGTTTTAAGAATATTTTTAAAAGGTGACATTTGGTGCATATTATTGTGCTTAGAAACAATTTTCATGTATAATTGCCTGAAATATTACTATGTACTTTTTTGAAAAATAGCATTTCTTTTTTTAAAACTAAAGCTTTCTTTTTTTATTCCATTTCAAAGAGACAACCTAAAAATTCTGAACTGCTTCAGTTTTTTGGTGGAATGTGTAAATACATCATGGAAATTAGAATTTTTTCAGCTTTATCGACATATAATTGACAAAATTGCATATATTTAGAGCAGTGGTTCTCAACCTTTGTAATGCCGCGACCCTTTAATACAGTTCCTCATGTGGTGGTGACCCCCACCCGTAAAATTATTTTCGTTGCTACTTCATCACTTAATTTTGCTACTGTTATGAACTGTAATGTAAATATCTGATATGCAGGATGTATTTTCATTGTTACAAATTGAACATAATTAAAGCACAGTGATTAATCACAAAAACAATACATAATTATATATTGTGAAATATTTATTTCTAATTACAAATAGTAAATGAAATTTGTCTTGAATCGTGGTATAGCATGGACAACAGTCTTCATATAACAACAGTAAACTACATTGCTACATTTTGCTACACAGAAGAGTGGTCTATTGGTTCTAAGACCATGGGAAATATGGGTTTTCTGATGGTCTTAGGCGACCCCTGTGAAAGGGTCATTCGATCCCCAAAGGGGTCACGACCCACAGGTTGAGAACCACTGATTTAGAGTGTACAACATGGTTTGATACACATTGTGAAATATTTACCACAACCATCTTAACACATCCATCACCTCACAAATTGCTTTTTCAAGCATTTTTTTCTCAATGAATAAGAGCAATGAGAATGCAAATATATGTCTTTTAAAAATTTGATTAAATTTTTAAAAAACATGCTTTATTGATTTTTTAGAGAGAAAGAAAGGAAGAGGCAGAGATAAAAACATCAGTGAGAGGAGAACATCGATCGGTTGCCTTCTGCACACCCTCTACTGGGGATCAAGCCCTCAACCTGGACATGTGCCCTGACCAGAAATCCAACCGTGACCTCTTGGTGTATGGGTTGACACTCAGCCACTGAGCCACACTGGACAGGCAAACTGTTTTTTGTTTTTTAACAGCACTGATATTTTGTATTCACTGATTTCAGCATCCAGTTCCGATGTGTGGGTCTTTTCCTCATACCTCTAAGCTAATTCTTGAACACCAGCTGGGAGTCCTACAGTTCAACTTAATTCTGACACTATCTACCTAGAGATACAGTCAGATCCCACAGGTTAAGGGGTCAGTTTCACAAGACAGCTCTCCACTTCAGATTGCTGATTTTAAGTTGATCCAATTTCAAGTCCTAGCATCTACCTTAAATACTCAGACCCTGCACATCTGCCTGGATAAACCCGAGATTCCCACAGCCCCCTCCTTGGGTTCGATTAATTTGCTAGATCAGCTCACACAAATTTAGGATACTAGTTTACTCACTGAACTACTAGTTTATTACAGAGGATGTTGGAGGATATGAATCAACACCTACATGAAAAGATACATAGAGTGAGGACCTGTCCTCACAAAAGAGTTTCTGTACCATGGAGCTTGGGGCCAGCTCTTTGGCACACGCAAGTGTCTTGTTCACCAAGTTAGAAGCTCTCTGAACTCCCTCCTTTCGATTTTTATGGAGGCTTCATTATATTGGCATGATTGATTAAGTCATTGACCATGGGCAGTTTACTCAGCCTCCAGCCCCACTCCCCTCCTGGGAAGTGGGGAGGTTTCAACTCTCTAATTATGGTTGGTTCCCCTGGCAACCAGCCCCCTTCCTTAGGTGCTTTCCAAAAGTTATCTCATTAACATAAACTCAGATGTGATTGAAAGGCGTTTGCTGTGAATATCAGGACACCTTTATCAATCTCATCTCTTAGGAAATTCTAAGGGGTTTAAAAAATTGGTGCCAGAAATGGGGACAGAGACCAAATATGTATTTCATATTAAAAATCACGATTTTACAAGCACATAAGGCACATCGTCCCCTTTGGAGACTCAAGTTCATGATGGTTTATATGGTGATAACTATCAGAAAGTGGCAAGCACATTTTAACTTGTTATTTAAAATTCTTACCTAGCATCTACCCTAAATGCTCAATATCCCTATGCTAACTAACTGTTACTGAAGAAGAAAAGTATTGACCTGGCTCTGTTGGTTGGAGCATTGCCCCATGCACCAAAAGGTCGCCATTCAGTTTCCAGTCAGGATACTTGCCCAGGTTTCAGGTTCCATTCCTGGTCGAGATATGGATTGGGGTGGGTATGGGAGGCAGTTGATCAATGTTTCTCTCTCACATTGATGTTTTTCTGTCTCCCCTGTCCATTCCTCTCTCTCCAAAATCAATAAATACATATCTTTAAAAAAGAGAATAATAGTATTATACCTGTTATTAAGTATAACAAAATGTTTTGGCCATTGAACATGTTTTTAAAAGTACGTTTTATAGGAACAAAAAAAGAAACACTCTAAAAGGAACCAGATTTTTCTAAAGAAGGCTTTTCTTAGTGAAGGAAGAAATAGCAATTATTTATCAATGTTTTTTATAATTTACTGAGGTATAATTGAAGACAAATTCATTATTTAAAATGTACAGTTTGCTCACTTTCTTTGTTTGTCGTTAATCCTCTCCTGAGGATATTTTTCATGTTGACATTTAGAGAGAATGGGAGAGAGGGAAAGAGAGAGGGAAAGAGAAACATGGATGTGAGAAAGACACATCTATTGGTTGTCCGCTGCATGCACCCTGGCCGGGGTCAGAGATTGAACCTGTGATCCAGATATGACTGGGAATCCAACCCAAGACCCTTTGGTGCATGGGGCAGTGCCCTCACCACTTAGGAACATGGGCCAGAATCACTTTTAACGTGTATATACCTCGGCACCATCACCACAATTAGGATAGCAGACTTTTCCCTCATTCCCAGAAGTTTCCTGGTGCCTCTTTGTAGTCCATCCCTCCCCCTCTCCATCTGTAGACAGTCATCAATCTGTTTTTTGTCACGGTAGATTACGCCAACCTGATAGTTCTCAAAGTATATGTACTAAAATTTATAGTTGAGCAAAAATTAGAAATTTGGATTTTGTGTTTTTTCTTGAGGAACAAAGATGTGAAATTCTGCATAATGTAATAAAAAATAAACTGGACTGTGATATAAACAAGTTCACTGACCTTGACCTGCAACATATAGCTAAAGAAACTGAAGGGTTTGTGGCCAGAGATTTTACAGTGCTTGTGGATCGAGCCATACATTCTCATCTCTCTCATCAGAGTATATCCACCAGGGAAGGTATGTTTTACCATAAAAACTGAAATTTAGAATCTTCATTCCATGGGGAGGAGAAAAGTAATTGTTGTAAGCACGAATTAAGTATATTATTTTAGTATTCAAATATGTAGCTTTTTGAGTAGAAGATTGGCATTGTCCAGCTAAGTAGATGGCATATTTTGAAAATTCATACATAGATATGACTACCAAAAGAAGTTGTGTTTATTTTTAAACAGAATTGCTTTTAACAACACTGGACTTCCAAAAGGCTCTCCAAGGATTTATTCCTGCATCTCTACGAAATGTCAACCTGCATAAACCTCAGGACCTGGGCTGGGATAAGATTGGTGGTTTACATGAAGTTCGGCAGATCCTTATGGACACTATCCAGTTACCAGCAAAGGTATTTTAAAAAAATCAAGGACTTACTCCCAAAGATCCACTAGTCACTAGCTTTGGCTTTTTGTGTTGGTGTGTCCATTTTCACTTTCATTCAACAAGTATTTTTTTAATTACCCAAGGAATGTCCAGCACTATTTTTTGGTATACTAGCAGATTTTATGTATTAGATGTACTCCTTGCCCATGAGAAGGTTATAAAGAAAGTGGAGCTTTGGATGGTTTGGCTCAGTGAATAGAGCATTGGCCTGTGGACTGAAGGGTCCCAGGTTAGATTCAGTCAGGGCACATGCCTGGGTTTCAGGCTCAGTCCCCAGTGGAGGGTGTGTAAGAAGTGGCCTATCAATGATTCTCTCTCATCATTGATGTTTCTATCTCTCTCCCCCTCTCCCTTCCTCTCTGAAATCAATAAAAATATATTTTTAAAAAATATTTAATGTAAATACCACCCCCGCTTTCTTTTTTTCTTTTTCCTTTTTAAAGTATGTATTTGTTGATTTCTGAGAGGAAGGGAGAAAGAGAAGAGACAGAAACATCAATGGTGAGAGAGAACCATTGTGGGGCCACCTCCTGCACGCCCCCACAGGGGATCGAGCCCGCAACCTGGGCATGTGCCCTTGACCAGAATCGAGCCTGGGACCTTTCAGTCTGCAGGTTGACATTCTGTCCACTGAGCCAAACCAGGTAGGGCAAATTAAATACATTTTTATGTGAATTTCATAATTCTTATGTTTTCTTTGACTCATTCAGGTTGTACTAAAGCAAAATGAACTGTCTGCTGGGATTTTAGCAGAAATAGGTAGGAATAACTGGGAGGTGGAGAGTCATCTAGGCCACAGAACTGATGGATGAAGCCACATTTCCAGACTCTGGGTGCCAGTCCTAGAAAGGCAGAGTGATCAGGCAGCATAGACCAAGCAGATGGCAGAATATAGGGGCAAATGTAGATTGTTCTTCAGATCACTAGGTAGAGACTAGGGGGCAGTGTGTTTGAATCAGAAACCTGAGAGAGAAGCATCATTGCATGAGACCAGGGACCTATGTAAAGAGGAGAGATGGATAAGGGCCTCAGTTAATGTAACTAAATGGAAAATTTTACTGTCTATTATCATTACCCAAGCCTTTCCATTATTTCTTCTCTTTCTTTGAATTTGCATACCTGTCAGAACTTACCCATGAACCATGTAATGGAAGGCAGTAAACTTACTAAAAGACTGGTTTTTATTTTCTTATTGTAGTACTTTTTTCTTTTAATCTTCACTTAAGGATATTTTTCCATTGATTTGTGAGAGAGACATATTGATTGGTTGCCTCCCACTCCTTCCCCTGCCAGGGCCAGGGATTGATCCCACAACCTGGGTATGTGCCCTTGACCAGATTGAATCAGGAACCCTTTGGTCCCATGGCCGATGCTCTATCCACTGAGCAAAACTGGTTAGAGCTGTAGTACTTTTATAGTATTTAAAAAAAAAAATAGAAAGATATTCTAGGCAGCTACATGCACTTTGTGTAGAATGTGTTCCATGATCAAATTGGGGGGGGGGAAAAATCTAAGGAGTTTGTTTATTTTGAGTATAATTTTATTTTCTACTGGAGGCCCAGTGCACAAAATTCATGTGGGGGAGAGGGAGGTTGTCCCTCAGCCCAGCCTGCACCCTCTCCA
>JAAGEH010000307.1:19269215-19316861 GCA_011751065.1 Lasiurus cinereus
GCCCCCAACTGCCCTTCTTTGCAGGCCTGGTCCCCCCCAACTGCCCTTCCCTGCAGGCCTGGTTCCCCCCAACTGCCCTCCCCTGCAGGCCTAGTTCTCTCCCACTGCCCTCCCCTGCCGGCCTCATTGCCCCTAACTGCCCTCTCCTGCAGGCCTAGTCCCTACCCCCCTACCCTCCCATGCAGGCCTTGTCCCTCAAAACTGCCCTTCCCTGCCAACCCAGTCTCCCATAACTGCCCTCCCCTGCAGCCCTGGGTACCCCCAACTGCCCTCCCTGCAGGCCTGGTTGCCCCCAACTGCCCTCCACTGCTGGCCTGGTCCCCCTCGAACTGTCCTCCCTTGCTGTCCTGGTCATCACTAATTGCTCTCCACTGCAGGCCTTGTTTCCCCCCCTAACTGCCCTCCCCTGCTGGCCTGATCATCCACCACTGCCCTTCCCTGCAGGCCATTTTGTGGTGGCCATCTTGTGTGTTGGAGTGATGGTCAATTTGTATATCACTTATTTATTGTATAGGATCATTGTTCTGTTAATAAAGATGGCAATTATCCCCATCTGAATACTATTGTATACATTGATCTTTGGCTGCTGCTCACTCATTGGTTAGATCTGAGCTGTCATATTTTTGTATTTTTCAGTACCCAGAATTATTTGCAAACTTGCCCATACGACAGAGAACAGGAGTACTATTGTATGGCCCTCCTGGAACAGGAAAAACCTTACTAGCTGGGGTAATTGCACGAGAGAGTGGAATGAATTTTATTAGTGTCAAGGTATGTTTTGCATTTGTCTTTCCTTTTTATTGAGGTAAAATTTATGTAATATGTAATTAACTATTTTAAAATATATAATTTAGTGGCATATAATGCAGTCACAATGCTCTTCAGTTTCACAACTTTTTCATCCTATTCCCTGTTCCCTCCTTTCCCTGGCAACCAGTAATCTGCTTTCTGTCTCTCGGAATTTGCCTATTCTAGACATGTCATATAAAAGGAATCATGAACTGTATCCCTCCTGTTGTGTCTGGCTTCTTTCACTTAGCATAATGTTTTCCAGGGTCATCCAAGTTGTTGCATGTACTCTAGTCCTTTTTATGCCTGAATAATATTCCATTGTATGGATATGCCACATTTTATCTGTTCATCACTGGCCAGAAGTTGGGTTGTTTCCATATTTTGGCTATTATGAATCATACTGTTATAAATTATGTACAAGTTTCTGTGTGAACATGCTTTCTTTCTCTTGAATCTATATACCTTAGAGTGTAATTGCTGGGTGATATTTTAATTCTATGTGTAACTTTTTGAGGAATCACCAAACTGTATTTCACAGTGATTCCACCATTGTATGTTCTCACCAGTAATGTATGAGGGTGCTTCTTTTTCCACATTCTCACTACCACCATTTTTTTTTTAATTTATTTTTAGAGAATGGAAGGGGAAGGTAGTGAGAAGGAGAAGGAGAGAAACACCAATGTGAGAGATAAACATCTATTGGTTGCACGTGCCCCAACTGGGGACCAAACCCACAATCAGGGTGTGTGCGCTGATGGAGAATTGAACCCACCATCTTTGTGTACGAAACAATGCTCCAACCAACTGAGCTACACCAGCCAGAGCACCATTATTTTTGTTGATTGTGGGTTAGTCTGATATTTGGAAAGCAGTGATCCATTTATTAAAGCTGTGAGCAAATTGAATAATGAGCCACCCCTCTTTTGTAGAGCTTATGTTCTTGCTTAAGGCAAATCTTCATGCTTTATAAATGGAATTATACATAAATAGATCAAAGAGCACACTATACTATTATATTGAAGGGAGAAGACAGACTAAAAGACTAGGACTGGAGACCACACTGAGGCAGGAAGCTGGGTTTGTGGTTCTCTTACTGATGGCTATTTCATCTTCACTTGGGTCATACTAGGTCTGAGTTTTTTCATATACAAGGTGATTGTGGTAATGAAAGGACATGCCAGCATGTCTCATAGTCCACTAGTCTGGGTTCTGATATCTTAGTTGTACAGTTTCAGCAACCAGCAGTATTAGTTTATCAAGAGTGGTTAGGTTTCAGACAAAGAAATGTTAACCTTATTCAAAATTGATTTATAAACTGAAAGCCAGTTTAGTAATTTGCAGTTGACTTATGCCTACCTTTCTTTCATCACATGACTTTTTGTGAGCTGATTTACATGGGTACTCTGGCAATAATGGAGAAAAATTGTAACGTTTAAATTTTCCTATCTTTTTTTTCTGGATTCTGGAATAACTGTGACCTTGTTTATCTTTTTTTCCTTTTCATGGGAATGTAGTTTCACTAGTTTTAAAAAACATAATTTTCGAGAGTAAAGCTTGTGAATATTGTTGAATTTTAGAATTTAGGGAGGACATCTTACACTGTTACTAGGTCTTCAAAACACAATTTGGGGTGAGTTCTCTATGGAAAAGTTTCAGTAGAGAGCTAATTCTCTGGGTCAGTGATCGGCAAACTGCGGTTCGCGAGCCACAAGCGGCTTGGGAGCCGAGGTTTGCCGCTCTGTTGACTAATGAGTTTGCCGACTACTGCTCTGGGTGGACCAGAGTCAGTCCTGCGAGGCACATATCAAAGACAGAGGCCTTTCATTGATGCGGATTTGTTGCTTTGTCCCTACTATTTACCTTAGTTATTTTTTGTTCCATCCTCTATAGTTCTCTGATTATATTAAGGAAATCTAATTAAATACTAGTACATTAATAGGTGTCTAGATGGCTTCATGTTAGATGTTCTTTTTTAATTTTATATGTTCTTATTGATTTCGGAAAGAGGAAGGGAGAAAGGGAGAGACATGCATCAATGATGAGAATCATTGATCTGCCTCCTGCTCGCCACCTACTGGGGATGTGGCCCACAATGTGAGCATGTGCCCTGACCAGGAATTGAGCCATGACCTCCCAGTTTATGAGTTGACACTCAACCACTGAGCCACACCAGCTGAGCTAGATGTTCCTGATTTTGTTTCAGGAACATATCCTGATAAGTGTTTGGTCTTTTGGAGGTAATGATCTTTCACTGGAGATCACTTTAGGGCCTATTCAGGTGTGTGTGTTTTCTTAAAGATCCCAATTTAAAAGACTATCCTCATTGTTGTTTTGTCATTGTTCTTAAAGATGTTTTAGAGAGAGGAAGCTAGGGGGAGAGAGAAAGAGAGAGAGAGAAACATCAATCAGTTGCCTCATGTTGGACGAACCCATAGCCTAGGCATGGCTGGAAATTGAACCAGAGACTCCTCAGTGCATAGGATGATGTTCAGCCAACTGAGCCACACCAGCCAGGGCCTCATTATTGATTTTATTATATGTAACAAAGTTTGTTTTGGATGATATAGCCTCCAACTTGTGTACAAATAAACTGGTCTCAGTAATTCAGGATATTAATTAAAATAATTTATCTCATTACATATTTTTTGGAGTTTTCCAAAGATTTGAAATAAATAGAACATTGTCCTTGTAAACCATTCATTACTTTACTAAATAAATAACTATTCAGTACTATGTGGCAGGCATTGTTTTGGCACTGGGGATTCAGTGCCGAATAAAACTGATTTTTTGGAGTTTACATTCTATTAATGGTGAAAGACAATAAACGGACACATTTAATATATAATATATTGCCAGATGCTATTTGGAAAGACAAGCAGGACAAAGAGGTGCAGTCAGTAAAGTGGGTCAAAGATGGGGTTGTTGTGTAAGCTTTTCTGAGAATGTGGCCTTTTGGCATAGATCTAAATGAAATGAAGCAATGAATGGGCCATGAGACTATCTGGGGACAAATATCTAGGCAGAGGAAACACCAAATGTACAACTTGTAGAATGGTATTTATTTTAGCACATAATTTTTAAATAGTTTTAAGAGACATTTAATCAGATTAAAATTTTTCCATGACTGCATTTAGATGTAGTCATAAACAAAAATTATATATTGTTTTTAAACAATTTTATCTTAATTCTAATTTAATTTTATTTTATCTAATAGGGGCCAGAGTTACTCAGCAAATATATTGGAGCAAGTGAGCAAGCTGTTCGGGATATTTTTACTAGGTTGGTTCACTATTAGTATTTTTTAAGTAACTCTATTATTTATTAGTCAATGCTTTCTGGTCTTCAGTTGTTGTTTTTGTGTGTGTGTGTGTGTGTGTGTGTGTGTGTTTAAGTGATATTTGAAAGCTGTGATTTATGTGGAATATTAATAATCTACAGAAAGATTCTGTTTCACCAAATACCACTTAAATATAAAACATTTTCAACGTTAAGTTTGGCAAATTATTTGCTTTTATGTTTGTAAAAGAAATATTCCTGAAATGCTGAAAATGGAATCATACATAGTGGTTATTCAAAGGAATCTCAAAGTAAATCCTTATATGAATCACATAATCACTGTACTTTATCTTTTTAATTTAAGATTCCCTGTGGCCAACTTAAGAGTATAACTGTTACTACATTTATATAAAAACTCGAGGCCTGGTGCATGGATTGGTGCATCGGTGGAGTCCCTCAGCTTGGCCTGCACAATCTCACAATCCAGGACCCCTCAGGGGATGTCAGACTGTCAGTTTCGGCCCAATTCTCACAGGCCAGGCCAAGGGACCCCACTGGTACACAAATCTATGTACCAGGCCTCTAGTATGCATATAAGATCTTTGGTTAATCTCTTTCCACCTTCCCTCCTCTCCCTTTCCTTCTGAGATTCATCAGTCTGTTCCATGTTTCCATGCCTGTGCATTGAACATCTGCCCCCTGTGGTCAGTGTGCAACATAGCTACCAGTCTAACAGTCAATTAGGCTTTTATACATATAGAAACACATGAATAAAAAGCTAATATTTAAGAATCAAAATAATTATTTAAATGTTATTAGATTGTAGGGAGTTTTCAAATTAAAAAGCTTTTTCATTCTAAAATTTTATATAAAATAAGCAATTAAGAGAATATATGTAATGTACATACACATTTTGATAAATAATAACACTATGAGTTCTTGTATATCTTCCACCCAATTTTAGAAATGGAACATTACCAGGAAAGCATTATTATAAAGACAGTCACCATATTGACAAAAGGGTCAATTTACCAGGAAGACAGTGCAGTTCTATTGTTTATATCTAACATTATAGCTTCAAAATATTTAAGACAAAAATTGATAGAATTGCAAGGAGAAATTGACAAACCCACCTTCATAGGAGAATATTTTTTTTAATATATTTTATTGATTTTTCACAGAGATGAGAGGGACAGGGAGCTAGAAACATCGATGAAAGAGAAACATCAACCAGCTGCCTCCTGCACACCTCCCACTGGGGATGCTCCCACAACCAAGGTACATGCCCTTGACTGGAATTGAACCTAGGACTTTTCAGTCCACAGGCTGACGCTCTAACCACAGAGCAAAACCAGTTTCGGCAATAGGAGAATATTTTAACATAGGTCTCCATAATTAGTTAGACTGAGATTTAAAATAGAAAAAATTTAGAAGATTTAAACAACATATTCAGCAAGATTGCTCTAAGCATATTTAGAACATGTACCCAACATCTGGAAAAAATGTATTCTTTTCAAGTACACCTAGAACTTATTTGAAAATTGGCTATGTATCAAGCCATATATAGCAATTACAGTAAGTTTCAAAGAAACAGTATCTCACAGACTATTTTCTGAAAACACAATTAAATTAAAATAAATGACAAAAGGATAATCTTCTTCCATACATTTACATATATATATATATATATATATATATATACACACACACATATATATATATATATATATATATATATATATATACACACACACACATATATATATATATAAACACAACTCTTCTAAGTAACTCATGAGTTAAAAAGGAGATTATAATGGAAAATACTTGGCACTATTAAATAATGAAAATTCTACTTATTATATCAGATGCTGCGCAACTTATTTCAAGGATAATTTATAGCCTTAAATTCTTAGGGGGAGAAGGAGAAAGGTTAAAGTTGATCAGTAGATATCCATCTCATGAAATTAGGAAAGTGTAGGCATATAGTAAAAATAAAAGGAAATAATAAACTTAAAAGCAAAAATTAAGGAAATAGAGAACAATTCAGTAGAGAAGTTCACAAACCCAAATATTTTTTGAAAGCCTGGTACAATTGATTGATCACTAACAAGATTGATCAAGAAGAAAGCAAATATGAATCAAAGATATTAGGGATAAAAAAGGGACATGACTAAAGATATACCAGAAATGTAAGAGGGAAAATTATGAAATAATATTACAAACTTTATGCCAATACTTTTGAAACTTAGGTGACATGGACAAAAATATAATGGTCCAAAATCAAGGAAAGAAGAAACAAAATCCGAATAGTCCTATAACTGTAGGAGAAAAATTAGTCATTTGTTCAAAATCTTTACAAAAATCAAATATTAGACCCAGTTGGTTTTCTAGGAAAGTTTTGGCAATCATTCCATGAGCAGATCATTCTAGTCTGTTGTTGGCCTCAGCTTTATTTTACTTGTCATACTAATTTAATAAGATAATTGTTGGGTGTGTTTTTTTCAATCAGCATCACTGGTGTTTTGTAGTAGGGGAAATTCTTCAAACATGTAGTCTAGCCTGTTACCAGAGCTGGAATTTATATTCTCTTCTCTTTAATTAAAACAAAATTAATTAATAAATTAAAAATCGAAGTTCAAATTAGAAAAAAAAGGTAATATACATAACCAAAATATATTTTACACAGAGTTCTTACAAAACAATCCTAATAAAAGAGTAATATGCAAATTAACCATCACTCCACGACAAAAATGATGGTGCCCACAACCATAAGATGGCGGCGCCCAATCCTCTTAGCCCTGCCAGAGTCCCCCAGTTTCAGGAAGGACTGCCGCTAAGAGCCGGCAGAGTAAGCAGCTTGGCAGAATGCTGCCCAGAGGCCCTTCTGACCCTTTATAAAAAACAAAAATTCACTCCCTACTGGCGGGATCCCCTCCCAGTGGCGGCAGCCTCGGGTCTCAGCCTAGTAGAGGTGCTCACCCCCACAGCACAATCCCCTCCCAGCGGTGGCAGCCTGGGCTGGGGTCTCAGCCTGGGAGGGGCACCCACCCCCACGGCACGATCCCCTCCAACTGCGGCAGCCTGGGGTCCAACCACTGAGTCATACTAGCCAGGCAGATATGGAGGAATCTTAAATGTTTCTTTTTTTTTAATGTATTTTATTGATTTTTTACAGAGAGGAAGGGAAAGGGATAGAGAGCTAGAAACATCTATGAGAGAGAAACATCGATCAGCTGCCTCCTGCACACTCCCCACTGGGTATGTGCCCTCAACCAAGGTACATGCCCTTGACTAGAATGGAACCTGGGACCCTTGAATCTGCAGGCTGACACTCCATCCACTGAGCCAAACCAGTATATCTTAAAGAAAAAAACCTATCTAATAAAAAGGAAATATGCAGGGGAGGGCATTTGGGGATGATTGGACGGCAGGGAAGTGGTTAGGGGTGATCGGGCTGGCAGGCAGAAGCAGTTAGAGGCAATTAGGCAGGTGAGCAGTTGGGAGCCAGCAGTCTCGGATTGTGAAAGGGATGTCTGACTGTCTGTTTAGGCCTGACCCCTGTGGCCCTAAACAGGCATTCGGACATTCCCTGAGGGGTCCCAGATTGGAGAGGGTGCAGATTGGGCTAAGGGACACCTCCAATCCCCTTCCCCCTCCCCAGTGCACAAATTTCATACACCATGCCTCTAGTATGAAAATAATAAGCTTGCCAAATTTTAAATGGAAAAAAAGATATGAATAGGCATTTCACAAAAAAATTAAGATGGCCAATCTTATATAATAAAAGGCTAATATGCAAATTGACCAAACAGCAGAACGACTGGTTGCTATGATGAGCATTGACCACCTGGTGTTAGACACGGAATGCAGGAGCTGCCCTCTGCTGGTCAGTGCGCTCCCCCAGGGGGAGTTCTGCTCAGCCAGAAGCCGGGCTCACAGCTGGCAAGCATAGCAGTGGTGGTGGGAGCTTCTCCTGCCTCCGTGGCAGCATTAGGGATGTCCCACTGACAGCAGTCAGGCCTCCCCGGAGAGCTCCTGGACTGTGAGAGGATGCAGGCCAGGCTGAGGGACCCCCGCCCCCAAGTGCACGAATTTCATGCACCTGACCTCTAGTAGGCATATAAAAATGTTTACTTACGTTAAGAATCCAATTAGCATTTCATTTATTGAATAGGACTCTGGTTTTAGTTCTTGGCCAGGAGGCCTATATCATAGGCAAACACCTTGACCTCACCAAGACCCAGTTTATTGACAACTTGCAAATTACAGAGCCCTTGCCTTTTTCAAGGATTTGTTGTGGGCTGTAAATAAATACATAACGTGTGTGTGTGTATGTATATAAAATTACCTTGCAAACTCTGAAGCCCTATTCAAAACTATTAAAATACTGTTTGTTTCTCCCAGAGCTCAGGCTGCAAAACCCTGCATTCTTTTCTTCGATGAATTTGAATCCATTGCTCCTCGGCGAGGCCATGATAATACAGGAGTCACAGACCGTGTGGTTAATCAGTTGCTAACTCAGCTGGATGGAGTAGAAGGCTTACAGGGTAATAATAGGAAATACCAAAATAGTTTATTATAACAAAAATCTCGCCAGGACTTAGTAAAAATTTTTATTCTTCCCCCCAGGTGTTTATGTGTTGGCTGCTACTAGTCGCCCTGACTTGATTGATCCTGCCCTGCTTAGGCCTGGCCGGCTAGATAAATGTGTATACTGCCCTCCTCCTGATCAGGTGACAATTTCATATTTCGTGTCCAGACCCAACAAATGCTACACTCGTTTCTTATGAACTTTACTTCTGCCAGGTAATGGCAGTTGTCCTCAGAAGACCAGCTTTAGGCAGAAGTTGTGGTCACTGTTTGCTCAAAGCATGAAAAGATTCTGAATTAGATACAAAGCTCTTTGGCCCAGTCATTTCCATGCAAGTCTGAAAACTGTATGATCATCAGTGTTGGCCAATTGGGGTAAAAGGAAGAAAACCTCAAGTATTGCATGTCCACATTCGCTGTGTTTAAAGATCACATGTTTCATTATCCCAGCAAGACTCTGATACAGAATCAAGCATATGACAGGGTACATAAAGATAGATTTTAACTGTTCTTAGTCCTGTGTTGTTCCAACTCTTATTCCCAAATTTAAAAACTAAAAAATATGTTAAAGGCATAAAATACCTAACACTGTCACATGTAACTATTTAAATTATTTTAACTTTCCTTTTGAAACACTTCAGCACATTTGCCCAAGTCTAGAAAATCAGCATGTCTGAATAAGAATGATTTACACTGAACAGTTAAGAATGTTTTTGTTCATTTTCCTTCCTTTGTTCCTTCTGTTAGGGACAAATTCTAAGGAGGATAGATAGTAGATGGGTGGTGCACTTACAGTGGTACCTCGAGATACGAGTTTAATTTGTTCCGTAACCTTGAGGCATGGGAAACTGAGACGCTCGAGTCGCAGTAAACTTGTGGGTCGTGTGCAGCCGGCTGATCCGCGTGATTACTCGTATCTCAACTGTTGCTCGTATTTCAAAGCAAAAATCGCTTGCTCGAGGGCTCGTATCTCAAAAATCTCGTATGTTAGGGCACTCGTATCTTGAGGTACCACTGTATTAATTAGATATGCCAATTTATTAAAAATGGTGAGATACAGAGCACAATATTTTTGTCTTTTTGGTTAAGTCAGTTTTTCTCCTTCAGGTGTCACGTCTGGAAATTTTAAACGTTCTCAGTGGAGCCCTGCCTCTGGCGGATGACGTGGACCTGCAGCATGTGGCCTCTGTGACTGACTCCTTTACGGGAGCTGATTTGAAGGCTTTGCTGTACAACGCCCAGCTCGAGGCCTTGCATGGGAGGCTGCTGTCCTTTGGGCTCCCGGTAAGTTACTGAGGAATAGTTACTAAGGAGTTTTATGAGTGATAAGAGAAGCTCAATATCAATCTCAATTTTAAAAAATTCCTATATTTTAGCAACTTTGGTAAGCTAGATAGAAACTTACCTTTAGTCAAATATTCCCTTCATTGGAATATTGGCTTTGCAGAGTTGTAATTATGAAGGAAGAGTTTAGTGTCTTTAACTTTACCTTACTGTTGGCAAAATATGTTGGTGTGTGTAAGGATATTATTTAAAATAGGATATCATGAATTAGATAATATAGACAGAAAAATATTGAAGTTTTTAGTTTTGCTTTTAAACTATATTTATTTTGAAGCCCAAATTATCCTAGATCTGACCAATAGGAGCTGCTTTAGGATGGCCTTTGTGTCCCTTTGATATGTGCTCTCATTCTTTGGTCACTTAACTTCCCAATACAACAGAGTGTACTCCATTTATCTTATACTTTCTGTACCCCGGCCCTGAAATCAGCCTGTTCTCTAAGGATAGTGATTTTTATGGCAGGTAATTTGACTTCTGCTACATTATGGGCTTTATCATACATTTTCTAGGAAGGGTTTTCTTGTGAACTCCTCTTCCCTACATTTTATTGAGACTCTTACAGAGCCTGAATTTCCTAAATCAGATACTAAGTTTTGTTATTCATTTCGGCAAGCTACTGAAGTTCTTTATTTTGTCCCTTTTATTAACAGAAAAGATATGTATCTGTAAAGATTTCTATAACATGCTTGAGTCATCATTTCCAAATAGAAAAATTTGAATTGAAAGAAACATAAAAATAAAATCAGAGTTCTAACTCCCTGGTTTGTTACAGAGTTGGCATATAATCTACAATTCCACCTTACCATTTTTTATTTTAATAGTTTATAGTTTTTATTGTGTCTTCAAAACCATTCAAGAATAAGAGCTTTTTTTGAAAAAATACCTCCTCTAGTTTCCTTGTACTGGTCTGTTAGAAAGTATTGGGTTGTTTATTTCTGAATTGTACTAGTATTATTTAAATCTTTACAACTGGTTGCCCTTTTGTGTTTTAGGATGCAAGTTCCAGTTCCGATAGTGACCTAAGTCTGTCTTCAATGGTTTTTCTTAACCACAGCAGTGGCTCTGACGATTCAGCTGGGGATGGAGAGTGTGGCTTAGAGCAGTCTCTGGTTTCTCTAGAGATGTCTGAGATGCTTCCAGATGAGTCAAAATTCAATATGTACCGGCTCTACTTTGGAAGCTCTTATGAATCGGAGCTTGGGAATGGAACCTCTTCTGATTTGGTGTGTTATGCAATCATTATATAGTATTGAGAATTAAAGTTGGACAGTGATTTGTCTCCTAACCAGCCCACATATTCTTTCTGATGGACTGCTTCTTCAGTAACACAGTCTTGTTTTCTTTACGCTAATTAGTCATTTTTCACTCCTTGGTAAGAACTAAGAATTGGCAACAAGTGGGCACCAAATAGCCAGTTGATTTCTTTCAGGTTTATCTCTCTTCAGCACTGGTTCTCAGACATCTTCCGTAGCAGATCCATTTTCTATTAAACACAAATTCTATTATTATAGAGCCGCGGTTTGCCATTCTGTTGACTAATGAGTTTGCTGACCACTGTTATAGAGCATTTGAAGATGAGAAAGTTGGTATAATGCAAAAATTTTTGACCACAAAATGGTATCTATTTTGTAACACTTTTGGTGGGAAGTATAAGCACAGTAAAAATGTCATGTTAAATATAGGCAGTATCATTTTTTTTACTAAATTAAAATAGCATTTAACACATTCCCCCCAAAAATAAACAGTGGCTTGCAGTTGCTTTATTGGTATATGTAACATTTTTACAGTTATTTATTTTTTTCTTGTTTTTTGTAAATTTGCATTAATTCAGGTTTTTAAAACTATAGAAGTGCTCCCTTTTTAATTCCTAAGAATAGTAAGCTGTTGTTTTAATTCTAGTCATTAATTATTTTTCTATTAATATCTATATAGAAATGTCTTGAAACCTTATATATTTGTTGAAAACAAACTCATTTGGAATCTATCTCTAGGGCATTAGTGTGGTAGATATAATAACGAAGTGTTAAAAGAACCCTGTGTTGTGGCAGATTTCACTCTGGTGATTCAATAGCATAGCTATAAATGGCCTTTAGAGAATACTAGAGTCCCGATGCATGAAATTCTTGCAAGAGTAGGCCTTCCCCTGGCTGCTGGCACCAGCTTCCCTCACAGCCACAGCTTCTGGAAGGATGTCTGGTTTAAATTAGCATATTTTGCTTTTATTACAAATTAATAGTTTGCTTAACTTCAGTTAATTATAAGCTTACCCATCTTAAGGTTTAAGTGCTTAACATTTTTTTACTTTATTGTTGATAAATACATACTTTTTTTCTCTCTCCTCCTCACTATTGTACCTAAACCTGCAGAGCTCACTGTGCCTGTCTGCGCCAAGCTCCATGACTCAGGACGCTCCTGGGAAGGACCAGTTGTTTTCACGGCCTCCAGTGTTCAGAACAGCTTCACAAGACGGTTACCAAGAACTTACCCAGGAGCAGAGAGACCAACTGAGAGCAGATATCAGTGTTATCAAAAGCAGATACCGGAGCCAAAGTGGAGTAGGGATTCTCTCTCCCCATTGTAAAAACTTTTAAAAATTGTGTTTCCTCTTTTGACATACATTGATTTGATTTGTACGTGAACTATATTTATAAACAAGGGACTGAAACTTATTGGTCAGTCAAATTGCTGTGTGCTTCCTAACAAGTTTTAGTGATCTTATCAGAAAGGGACACAAAGTGTCCTGAAAAACTGACAAAAAGAGGTAACATTTTTAATCATGTCCCTGAGTAACTTTCTGTCATTTTCATTTAAGGAGGATGACTCCCTTCACCAACCAGGACCAATCAAAAGCCTGGCCATCAGTCAGTCACATTTACTGACCGCACTCAGGCACACGAGGCCATCCATTACTGAAGATGACTGGAAAAGTTTTACTGAGCTGTGAGTAACAGATTCACCTTATTAGAAGTAACAGTTAAAGTTCTTATTTAAAATCACAAATAATATTTTGAATATTTAATAACCAATTCAGAAATTTGTTTAGTAGCTATGCATTTAAATACCCATAAACTTCAGGAGTATAGAAGTCAAAAATGAATTTTCATTAACCAATTCTTTGATTGAATCATTTATTAATTCAAATATAATTTTAAGAAATAAAAGGAAACTTAGAAGCTCAAAATGGTTTCAATATGTAGTTTGAAAAAATAGTTTTCACTTTCAAAATAATGTGTATTTTATTAATCTCAAGAACATTCCGATACATTTAAATTTGCTCACTTGTACACATTTGGAGTTACAAGCTTCTTGCAGTTGTCTCATAGTGACTTAGAAGTCTGTGACCCATAAGCTAGGTCAATGATTTATCTCAAGAAAAGATTTCTCACTTCGTTTAATTTTGCAATACTTGGGTATGCATGTGCGTGTACATAGTAAAGGCAGAAAATTTTTCCTACTGGACCAATACATAATTAAATTTATATAAGATAGATTCTAACAGAAAAACAAATTTAATTCCAAATGTTATGGGGGCCCCATAAAAATAACAGACTCAAAGACAGACAATTGAGGCTGTTATATATTATCCTGAGCTCAGGAACTGGGAAGAGGCCAGGGATTTAAAAGGGAAGGAGGTGAGAAAAGCAGATGTGTGGTAATCAATGTTTGCCCTGCCTTGCAGATAAGACTTTCAGATAAAGAAAAGTTACCTCTGGTAATAGCTCTTTCTGGCACAAGCCTCCTGTATAAATTCTTCTAGATAGATAAGAGAGTGGTAAAAACTTAGTCTGTTGGGTCTTGATTCCCTTCAGCTCAAAATGATGCATTTGCCAAAGTGGCACATTCTGTTCCTTTCAATCCCCACCTTTGAAACTTCCCCAAGAAGTTTCATAGTCCAAAAGCTGAGTTGGTAGATTGTTCCACTAAAGTGGCCTGTTAGTCCTGAGAAGAGGTCTGTTTAAACAGTTTCCCTGGTTGCAGGAGGTGGTGACACAGGTTCGCTCCTAAAGTTAGGCCTATATTTTGTAGGCAATCAGGTACGAAATTTCTATGGAAACAAAAGAAAAACAAAGGTTAATGATTAGAGCAGACCATAGATCAATTCTGAGGACTGCAAGTTGGCTGCTCAGGTAAACTTTCTGAGTGGTTCACACAGCAACAGGCAGTAAGATTGCCCAGGCATATTCTGTTGCGATTTCTGGAAAGTTTATACCAAGTTGTTTGCATTCAATTTTCAGGAGAAGGAAAGTGAGGAAAACAGATGTGTGGTAATCAAACACTGGACCAAACATCAAAGACAGTTAACAACACTAGAATCCAATACCCGCAAAGGTGTATTACTGAAATACTGCACATTAAGTGTAGTTTCAATAAACTTGGCCTGATTATTTATGTAAGTACAGCAGGAATAGTGAGAGACTATATATGCTCTTGTGTACCTGTTTTACTGGAACTTTTCAAAACCTCTTGAGGTCCCTAAGATATCCTGAGATTTCTGCATCTGTCAGGAAGTGATGTTCTTTACTCACCTGATAAAGCTGCTGGCTGGGAACCCTGTAAGCAGGTACCAGGCTGATTTTCCAAGGTGCTTCATTGGCTCCATAGAGTGAACCTTTGTTCCTTCTGTGTGCATTCTCAAATAGATATTCCAGTCCAAGTATAATCAGTGTTTTTCTTTCTAACTGTGTCTGTTGTAAGAAGAAAAGAATCTTACTGAACTTATGCAAATAACTATTAGTGAATATTCTTACACTAGAGTTACTGAATTCTGGAACAATCAGGGAGTACTACATTTTCAAGGAGACTAACAAGTACAGGTTTCTGACAACCTTCAGATCATACCACTGAACTGGGTAAGAATCTGCAGAAAAATTTGGCTGATCAGTACATAATTAAATTTACATTAGGTAGATTAACAGAAAAACAAATTTAGTTGCATATGTTTAATCTTTGTTTACAAAGATTTTTTTTTTTACCAATTTACTTATAGCTTAAAAGGTTTCCTTAAATCTGGAGGGAAACAAAAGAACCAACAATGTTATAATCATCCTCATTAACTCCCATGTAATTAACTCATTCATCTTGCTTTTTGGTTAGTTTTAGGAAGCCATCGGTTTCTCCACCAGAGGTCTGCATATTCTTACCCAATTCAGTGGTATGATCTGAAGGTTATGAGAAACCTGAACTTGTTAGAGTTTCCTTGAAAATGAGCACTTTTGCAAAAGCATCAAAGTAAGGAGTAACTGTCTGTAAATGACAAAAATGGCTATGTTTCAAGATCTGATGTGAGCTCATTATAATTCAGTTGACAAAATAATTATTTCTGTGACACACAACATTTTTAAGATGATACCCAGAGTTATGACTGATATCATTATGTATCAGATTTTTAGAAATTTTATACAGTTTCTGAAACAATAACACATATTCATACAGATATAACCAAAAGAAAATTAGTATTACTTCTAGATTTTGGTGGGTAAATATACTCCATGATGTTCCACAAAACTGTCTCATGACATGTTTCTCAACATATTGCATCACGACGGTGCATGACAGTATAACAAACCTAATTAGTTTAACAAATCTTTTGAGATGTTCCAGGGGTTTCTTAAAAGCTCTGAGTTCAAAATCATTTAGATTTTATTTGGGGAACATTTGTCAAAAATGTAAAAAGATTTTAAAACAGTCAAATTAGATTCTGTATCACTGTAAAACACTATAACCAAAGTGAAAAAAAAATCATAGACAAATACAGAAAGTTACATAGTTGTAAAAAAAAAAAAAAAGATAGCTCTTTTAATAGGAGAAAAATCCGTTTTCTTAAGTAATCAAACATGAGACAGGAAATTATGTTGATACTGGAGGCCTGGTACACGACTTTTGTGCATTGGTGAGGGAGTAGAGGGGTGTTTATCCCCTCAACCTGGCCTCCTGCCCCCTTTTGCAGTCCAGGAGCCCTCAGGGGATGTCCAATTGATAGCTTAGGCCTGCTCCCTGCATGGAGCCTAAGCCACAGCTGGACATCCTTAGTACTGTTGGAGGCGGTCAGCCCAGCTTGTGGCTGAGCAGTGCTCCCACTGTGGGAACACACCTACCACCAGGGGGCAGCTCCTGAGTTGAGCATCTGCCCCCTGGTGGTCAGTGCACACCATAGCGACCTGCCCTTCCACCATTCAGTCATTTGCATATTTCCCTTTTATTATATAGGATGTTTTTAAAGAATCTTTGTTTTCTAGGCCAATTACTTAAAAGGTAAAGAAAAGAAAACCTTTCACAGTCTTATCAATAGCAAACCAATTCATCTGCTAAAAGGACATTTTTTTTCTTGGTGTAAGAAATTTATTAAAATCCTTATAATATATTTACTCCATTTTAGCCAGCTTGACTATAAAAAGTAAAATTCTCTAACTTTCTATCTCAAATTTTTTAAGAACATGAAAAAAAAAGAATGAAGAGGAAGAGAGAGAAAGATCGATCAGTTGCCTCCCACGCACATCCTGCCTGGGGATTGAACCCACAGATGATGCCCCAACCAAGCCACCCGGCCAGAGCACTCATACCTTTTTACCAAAACCAACACTACTTTCCTTTAATACAGAGTCGTTCTTATTCCTTGTAGTTTTAATTACATATACAGTGGTACCTCGAGATACGAGTTTAATTCGTTCTGTAACCTTGAGGCGTGGGAAACTAGAGGCATGGGAAACTATGAGACGCTGTAAACTGGTGGGTCGTGTGCAGCCGGCCAATCCGCGCGATTACTCCTATCTCAAATGTTGCTCGTATTTCAAAGCAAAAATCACTCGCTCGATGGCTCGTATCTCAAAAATCTCGCATGTTAGGGCACTTGTATCTTGAGGTACCACTGTATTAATTAGAATCCCTAACCTTTGAAAACCTTAATTTCTAGTAATTTTGAAATGTTACACTAACATTCTGTAGATTGGCAAATCTATGAATGCATTTAATAATTTCTAGAATAATAACCCTCTTTCTATTACTATAATTTTTCACTGTAGCATAGGACATGTGTACTAATACATCCAAATATTGTAGTAAGAAATCAAAAACAGATAAATCTATGTTCAGTAGTGGTTCCGTATTTTATCTTATTTAAAAATTTTCTAGTCAATGAGCACCATCATTTAAATTAGAAAAACTCTAAGAATGTAAGTTACCAAAAAGTCTTGGGAAATTATTCAAGTTGACCTCATATAAAACAATTATTATTGAAAAGTTCACTTATGAGCTATAATTTACTTTTTTTAAAATATATTTTATTGATTTTTTACAGAGAGGAAGGAAGAGAGTTAGAATCATTGATCAGCTGCCTCCTGCACACCTCCCACTGAGGATGTGCCCACAACCCAGGTACATGCCCTTGACCAGAATCGAACCTGGGACCATTCAGTCTGCAAGCCGATGCTCTATCCACTGAGCCAAACCGGTCAGGGCAATTTACTTTTTCATAATACTTAGATTACTTGTGAAAATTTCATGAGGCATTAAAGTAGATGATCATTAATGATAAATTTTGTAACATGAGCTATATTAAATGCTAATAACTAAAAACATGCCTATTGTAATTAAACCAAACTTTTTTTAAACTAAAGATTATCCTAGGTCATGTAAATTTGAAAAGCATTTGAGTCAGTTTCTATTATATTTTTGAGAGTTTAGAATTATTTAACTTAACAAGTGCTTATTTTTTTAAGCCAATAAAATAGAGCTTTTTTACGAATTAATTTTGGCAATACCAGTGGATGGAGGAAAGTATTACATATACATAACATACGTATTTCCATCCATAGACATTCACAAACACACCGACACAGAGACCCTATAGCTTCTATTCCAAAATTTTAGCCATGAGTCAGGTACAACAATACAAAACTCATTATTTTATAAGTAATAGTTGAATCCAAATTGTCTCTCTGGTAGAACAAGTTAAGATTACTTGCTCAAATGGCTAATGGTTTTTACTAATATCTGTGGAGAAGACTTCCAAGGTGTATATTTGCCCTTGACAAGTAATCTTATGGAGGCTATGGACTAGATCTGGGTCCAGGAGCTTCTGTAGCCGTCTGTGTTGTAGAGAGGCCTTTTCAGCCTCAAGTGATTGTGGCAGTGTTTTGGTTATCTCCTGAGGTATTTAAAAGACATAGTAAGATTACATCTTCAAGGGACAGAGAAAAAAATACATGTTTTCTCCTAGGAGTTGTGAGACTTATTTCTCTGTTACCAGAAGTCTGGGATAAATTACTATTTAAATTTTTCCTCTTTTTAGGACAATTCTGTTCTAAATATCTGTAAAGCATTTTGAGAAGAACAGGGTAGATTTGTGGGTTGGTAAAGATAGGCTGACTTTGAAATGTTTCTAGAGCCACATTTCTGGTTTGGCAAAGAATCCAGTTTGTAAAATAACAGTCTTGACCATCCATCCAACTACCTGCAGATTTTCAGTTAAGATGGAAATCAAAAGATACCTGAATATAAAGCTTCAGAGTGTAATGCAGTAAGCCTTTAAAAAGCCTGTATAAAGTGTTCAATGAAATCCTTTTTCTTTTCTCCCTGAGTGTACAGTTTGCCCTTAGATTAGTTTACTTTCGGGGGAAAGGCTCTACTGTTGCATCTTCCAGCCCCTGACTAATCGACTCCCCTGTGAGAGGGTTTTCCCGGAGCCATCTGGCTTGTCTGATAACTGCAGTAGAATCAATGTCCCTGTGAGTGGGGTTTTGATAGATAGTAATCTCTCTGACTTCTCTCTAAACTTGGTAGGATGTTCTGAATATAGAGGTAAGTACATCCATCAAGGACATGATTCTTCTCAATTTCATGCCCGAGTAAACTATATAACCCCCCCATACATATAGTGGAATATTACTTGGACATAAAAAAAGAATGAAATCTTACTATTTGTGAGACCATTGATGGATGTAGGGGGCATTATGCTAAGTGATATAAGTCAGACAGGTAAAGACAGAGACCATATGATTTTAAGTATATGTGGTATCTAAAGAACAAACAAAATTGAAACAGACTCATCCACAGAACAGCTGATGGTTTCCAGAAAAGATGGGGAGTATGGGAAGGCTGGGTGAAAAAAGCAAAAGAATTAAAAAGTACAGATTGGTAATTACCAAACAGTAATGGGGATATAAAGTACAGCATAGGAAATAGAGTCAATAATATTGTAATATTATGTATGGTGCCAGATAGGTACTGGAAATACCAGATATGGGATATTTTGTAAACTATGTGATTGTCTAATGACTATGTGGCTGAAACTAATTCAAAATAATACTAATGTAAACTATAATAGAAAAAACAACAGGCAGACAGAACTGGACTTTGAGAAGGGAATTGACATTGGATGTGGTCATTTCTGTTCCTTCATCTGGTTAAGGGAGTCCATACGGTTAGCAGCTATACTCCTCTATGTCCTCTTTCTACAGGTGCCAGTAAGGCAATTGCTTAGTATGAGAGCTCTCTAAATTTTTTTCAAATTTAGAAGTTTTTCCAATTCAAAGGATCCATCACCTGGCCATTGACAAGTAGCATCTTTTTTAAAAATATATATATTTTATTGATTTTTTACAGAGAGGAAGGGAGAGGGACAGAAAGTCAGAAACATCAACGAGAGAGAGACATCGATCAGCCACCTCCTGCACGCCCCCTACTGGAGTTGTGCCCGCAAGCAAGGTACATGCCCCCAACCGGAATCGAACCTGGGACCTTTCAGTCCGCAGGCCGACGCTTTATCCACTGAGCCAAACCAGTCTTGGCGACAAGTAGCATCTTTAATTAATCTTAATAGTAATGCAAATCAATAAGCCTTTTTGTAACTTAACCACAATGCAAGAAGTGTCGCAAAAGATACAGCCCTCACAGGACCCATCAAGTTCATTCCCAGAATTAGCCAAGAAAAGTGAAGCCCTTCATTGAGGAGGAGGTAAAACAATAGTGCAGTGAACAGTGTCTAGTTTCCCAGAGAACATGCGATGCCTCCAGTCACAGGCCTGCAGGCCTGTGGGAATGGGACTTCTCAGCACTAAGAAAACCATTAAGGGTAAGATGACAACAGCCCCTTTGGGTGGGAGCCTTTAAGACCAGCTCCCTAAGGGCTGACCCAGTTGGACAGAGAGTGCTGCTTGTTACTTCATGTCTCAGAGACTCCTCAGCTGGCCGCAGATACAAACCGGTACTTGCATCTTTTGCCTGACTGAGACCAGAGATAATATTCTCACTGGTTACAAAGCCAAGCTCTCAAAATAGAACAAGATGAAAGGAAAACCTCTTTCCGTTTTCTTAAATAGGGGACCGGCGTCAAAATCCTCCAAAACAAGCGCAGGGCTGGCTCAAATCATGGGCTTACAGGTTACCTACTTTCTACCCTAGGATTTTCCTTCTTATGACAAATGACACAAAAGACAGACAAAGCGGACCAGTAGAAAATGAGTAATCATAACAGATCTTTATCAGAGTTGCTATATTCAAGGAACTCTAGTGATCTAAACTTAGAGAAAGGAAAAGGAATCTCCCACTGTCCAGGAGGCTGAGGCAGTAACAGTGGGAAATGGTCACCCCAAAATGTGCCACTTCGGCAGGTGCATCACTTTGAGCTACAGGGAATCAAGCCCCAGCAGACTCAGGAGGAAGCAGCTTTTTACGCTCCCACAACTGCCTCGAATTGAGATAGGGAGCCTGAGCCAGAAAGGGAGTTATACCAGAGGAACTCTATCTGAAGCCTTACTGCATGGCAGGGCAAACAGATTAGCACGCACCTGCTCCTCTCTCCTGACTGTGAACTGCCTTCCTCCTGATACCCTTCAAAGCCCTGCTCCTTCACCAACAACTCTGGTCAGAGGTCCCAGGATCTCCTGGCTGCAGCAGCAAGCCACTCGGGAGCCCATGCTGGTCACCAGCCCAACTCGGTAGAGGTAGAAAATCTCTCTTATTCTCTTCTAGGGTTCTTTGGCTGATCCAATTAAAATGATGTAAAACAGATTAACAGGAGAAAACCATTTAATTTTGTGATACTCAGAGGCAGTTGCAGCTTCTGTGCTGTTCTAAGCTAAGGAAAGGGACAGAGCCAGGGCTTCGAAGGGTATCAGGAAGAAGGCAGTTCACAGCCAGAAGAGGAGCAAGTGCGTGCTAATCTGTTTGTCCTGCCATGCAGTAAGGCTTCAGATAGAGTTCCTCTGGTATAACTCCCTTTCTGGCTCAGGCTCTCTATCTCAATTCGAGGCAGTTGTGGGAGCATAAAAAGTTGCTTCCTCCCATGTCTGCTGGGGCTTGATTCCCTGTAGCTCAAAGTGATGCACCTGCCAAAGTGGCACATTTTGGGGTGACCAATTCTGCACCTGTCAACATATTTTAATAAGTGCTTACTGTAGAAAAATCAGAACTCCATTTCCCTAGCCTCCCCAAGCATATTTATTTGTATGCTCTGATGCTGTTTTCTTAATAACAGGAAAAGACATTGCTGTTAATGTATCTTGAACATTCTTTCACATTTCAAGTGTTACTATATTGTTTTTAACACATAAAATAGCTATGTCACATATCCAATTTTGAGACATCTGTTTCCAGCTTTTCACTTACAAGCAGTGTGATAACTAACATTCTTAGAGCTTGAATGTTTGCACATATCCTTAATGAATTCAGTGGGATAGAGTCAGAATTGTTGCATCACAAGGCTCTCAGTTTTGTAAGGCTTTTGAAATTTATTGCCATGCTGCCTTTCAGAAATACCTGTGTATATCCAACAGCGATGTGTCGAGTGCCCCTTTTACAACACTCTCACTAATATGAAGTATCACAATATTTCTCTAACCTTGGCTGATTGGAGAAAAATGCCATCTTGTTTAAAAATATAAAGGATATATTACTCATTGCCCTTTGTATTTTATCTTTCTAAATTTTCTATTTATCCCCTTTGCTCCTTTTTCTGAGGGGTGTTCAACTTTTAAAATATCTTTATGAGGGAATCAAAGATGGCTGCCAACGGAAAGGCAGACTGCAAGATAGTGTGTGGTCGCACGGGGTGTGTTTGTTGGTGAGTTGAGGGACAGCTATATTCCAAGAGACTGTGGGTGACTGTTGGACGGGGCTCCCACTGCTGCTGGGTCCCCTCCCAGAGCAACCAGCTCAAATGTGGAGACTGCTCCATCTTGAAGGAAAAGTAGATGTTATTGGGAGCCTGAAAAGCCCAGGGAATCTACAACTATGGCACCCACTGAACAGCTACGAACCTGAGAACACCGGTTCCCAAGTGGCGCAAACGCGGATTCAGAAGACTCTACACTCCACCGCAGAAAGGAGAGAAAGAACTACATAACCAGACACGGGGAGACAAAGAAACAGTCTGCATATGAAAGAAAAACAGGCATCCAGAAAAGGAAGTAAACAAAATGGAGGCAAGCAACCTGTCAGAAAGAATTGAGAGAAATAGTCATAAGGTGGATGAAAAGAATGGAAGACAAATTTGGCAATATGTGTAAGAACCAAAGAGGAAATGAAGAATCAAGAAGAAATGAAAAATGCCATCACTGCTGTAAAGAACTTAATAAAAAGCATCAAAAGTAGACTAGAAGAAGCAGAGGACCACATCAGTGAGCTAGAAGACAAGGTAGGGAAAAATACCCAAGTAGAGCAGCTTCTAGGAAAAAAAATTAAAAAGCAGGAGGAGATCCTAAGGGAACTTTGGGATAACATGAAACAAAACAACATCTGCATAATATAGATCCATGAAGGAGAAGAAACTGAGCAAGGAATAGAAAACCTGTTTGAAGAAATAATGACAGAAAACTTCTCTGATATAGGAAAGAAAAAACCCACACAAATCCAAGAAGCTCACAGAGTCCCAAGCAGAATGAACCCCAAAAGACCGATGCCAAGGCACATTATAATTAAACTGGCAAACACCAACAACAAAGAATCTTAAAAGTGGCCAGAGAAAGACAAAGTTACCTATAAAGGATCCCTCAGCAGACTAGCGACTGATTTCTCAACAGAAACACATCAAGCCAGAAGGGAATGGAATTAAATATACAAGGAAGGATCTGTATCTAAGAATACCCAGCAAGTCTATCAGTCAAAATTGAAGTGAAATCAGTAGCTTCACAGACAAAAAAGGACTAAGGGAGTTTATTACCACCAAACCAGCAATGCAAGAAGTGCTGAAGGGTCTGCTGTAAAAAAAAAAAAAAGAGGAAGCTAAGAAGGAACACATGGGTAAAGAATGAAAGTGGTGACAAACAAGTACCTATCAATAATAACTTTAATCAAAAGACACAGGGTAATGGATTAGATAAGAAAACATGATCCATAAATCTGCTGTCTACAAGAAACCTACCTCAGAAAAAAAGACGCACACAGACTGAGGATGAAGGAATGGAAAAAGGTTTTTCAGGTGAAAGGAAATGAAAAAAGAAGTAGAGGTAACAATACTTAAATCTGACAAATTAGACCTCAAAGTGAAGGACATAAAAAGAGATAAGGAAGGCCACTTCATAATACTAAAGGGAGCAATCCAACAAGAAGAAATAACTATATGCACCTAATACAGGAGCACCCAAATACATAAAAAACTCCTGGAGGATATCAAGAGAGAGATTGACAATCACAGTAGGAGACTTTAATACTCCACTATCATCATTGGACAAATCCAAAACAAAAACCAGCAAAGAAACATCAACCCTAAATGACTCAGTAGACCACATGGAATTAATTGACTTGTTTAGAACATTTCACCCCAAAGCCATAGAATATACATTCTTTTCCAGTGCACTTGGGTCATTTTCAAAGATAAACCATATATTGGGTCACAGGCAAAATCTCTTCAACTTCAAGAAGATAGAAATCATATAAAGCATCTTCTCAGATCATATTGGCATAAAACTAGAAATCAACACCAATAAAAACAATCCAAAAAAATCAAATGCATGGAGACTAAATAGCATGCTATTAAACAATGACTTGGGTTACCAGAGAGATCAAAGAAGAAATAAAAAAAAATCATGGCAACAAACGACAATGAAAACAACAATCCAAAATCTATGGGACACAGTGAAAGCAATCTTGAGAGGAAAGTTCATAGCTCTACAAGCTTATTGCAAAAAAAAGAAACAAGAAATAATGATAATAAATTACCTAACCCTACAACTAAAGGAATTAGAGAGCAACAAGAAAAGCCCAGTGTAAGCAGAATGAAGGAAATAATAAAGATCAGAGCAGAGATATATGACATAGAGGCCAAATTATACACACACACACACACATACACACACACACAAACATATCAACAAAACCAAGAGCTGGTTCTTTGAAAGTATAAACAAGATTGATGAACTTCTAGCCAGGCTCACCAAGAAGCAAAGAGAGAGGACCCAAATGAACAAAATCAGAAAAAGAAGAAATAACAGACCCCACCGAAATACAAAGGATTGTTAAAAAATATTATCAAAAAATCTATTCCAACAAACTGGACAACCTGCAGGAAATGGACATATTCCTAGAAAAATACAGCCTTCCAAAACTCAATCAGGAAGAACCTAAACATCTCAACAGGCCAATAACTATGGAAGAAATTGAAGCAGTTATCAAAAGGCTTCCAGTAAACAAAATCCCAGGGCCAGATGGTTTCACAAGGGAGTTCTACCAAACATTCAAAGAAGGACTAAAACCTATCCTCCTCAGACTATTCCAAAAAAATTCAAGAGGAAGGAATGCTTCCAAGCTCATTCTATGAAGCCAGCATCAACCTAATACTAAAACCAGATAAAGACAACACAATGAAAGAGAATTACAGGCCAATATCCCTCATGAATATAGAATAGATGCCAAATCTTCAACAAAATTCTAGTAAATTGGGTGCAGCAGTATATCAGTAAATCCATGACCATATAGGATTTATCCCAGGGATGCAAAGATGGTACAATATCCGCAAATCAATAAATGTGATATATTACATAAATTGAGAGAGAGAAATCACATAGTTATATCAATTGATGCAGAAAAAGCATTTGACAAAACCCAACACCTTTTCTTGATAAAAACTCTCAGCAAGGTGGGAATAGAAGGATCATATTTCAACATAATAAAAGCCATATATGATAAACCCATAGCCAACATCATACTCAATGAGCAAGATCTGAAACCATCTCCCCTAAGAACAGGAACCAGACAGGTAGCCCACTCTCACTACTCCAGTTCAACATAGTACTGGAAGCATTATCCACTGCAATTAGAAAAGAAGCTGCCCTTATTTGCAAATGACATGATACTGTACATAAAGAACCCTAAAGACTTCATCAAAAACCTATTAGACTTGCCGAAACCGGTTTGGCTCAGTGGATAGAGCGTCGGCCTGCAGACTCAAGGGTCCTGGGTTTGATTCCGGTCAAGGGCATGTATCTTGATTGCGGGCACATCCCCAGTAGGGGGCGTGCAGCAGGCGGATTATCGATGTCTCTCATCAATGTTTCTAACTATCCCTCTCTCTTCCTCTCTGTAAAAAAAATCAATAAAATATATTTTTAAAAAACTATTAGACTTAATAAATGAATTTGGCAATGTAGCAGGATACAAAATTAATGCCAAGAAATCTATAGCATTTCTATACAACAATAGTGAACTTACAAAAAGAGAGACTAGTAGATAAGAGATCAATCAAAGGACTTGTATGCATGCATATAAGCATAACCAATGAACATAGACACTGGGGGGTTGGGGTATGCCTGGGATTGAGGGGGTCAATGGGGAGATATGTATAAAAAATTAATAAAAATAAAATAAAAGTAAAAAAAAAAGAGACTAAAAAAGCAATCCATTTACCATCGCACCAAAAAAATTAAGATACCGAGGAATAAACTTAAATTAGGTAAAAGACCTATGGGAATGCAGAAAATTACAGGACAATGAAAAAAGAGATAGAGAAAGACCTAAACAGATGGAAGAGCATAACATGCTCATGGGTTGGGAGAATCAACATCATTAAAATGTCCATACTACCCAAAGCAATCTGTAGATTCAATGCACTCTATTAAAATACCAATAGCATATTTCACAGACCTAGAAAGAACTCTCCAAAAATTCATCTGGAATTAAAAAAGACCCCAAATAGCCACAGCAATCCTGAGAAAGAAGAAAGTAGGTGAGATCTCAATACCAGATTTCAAGCTGTATCACAAGGCCACTGTTCTCAAAATAGCCTGGTATTGGCACAAGAACAGACATACAGACCAAGAGATGGAACAGAGAACTCGGATATCGACCTAAACCACTATGCTCAATATTTGACAAAGGAGGCATGAACATACAATGGAGTCAAGACAGTCTCTTCAATAAATGGTGTTGGGAAAATTGGACAGAGACATGCAAAAAAATGAAACTAGATCACTTACACAAAAATAAACTCAAAATGGATAAAGGACTTAAACATAAGACAGGAAACCATAAAATAGAGAAATCCATTTGCAGAGAAATATCAGACATATGCGGAAGCAATTTCTTCACCAATACTGCTCCTAGAGCAATGGAAACTAAAAAAAAAAAAAATAAACAAATGGGACTATATGAAAATAAAAAGCTTTTGCACAGCAAAAGAAACCAACAGAACAAGAAAGCCCACTGTATGGGAGAACATATTTGCAAATGTTATCACTGATAAAGGTTTTAATCTCCAACATCTACAGTGAATTTACACAACTTAATACAAGATAAATGATCCAATAAAAAAAAAATGTGCAACAGACCTAAATAGAATCTTTTTGAAAGAAGACAGAAGGAAAGACAAGAGACATATGAAAAAATGCTCAAAGTCACTAATTATCCGAGAGATGCAAATCAAAATGAAAATGCAGTACCATCTCATACCTGTCAGAATGGCAATCATCAACAAACAATAAGTGCTGGGGAGGATGCTGAGAAAAAGGAACTCTCATGCACTGCTGATGGGAATGCAGACTGGTGCAGCCATTGTGGAGAACAATATGGAGTTTCCTCAAAAAACTAAAAATAGAACTCCCATTTGACCCAGTAATCACACTGATAGGAATATATCCCAAGAAAATAGAAACACCAATGAGAAAGGATATATGCACCCCTATGTTCATAGCAGTATAATTCACCATAGCTAAGATTTGGAAACAGCCTAAATGCCCATCAGCAAATGAGTGGATTAGAAAACTGGTACATCTACACAATGGAATACTATGCTGCTATAAAAAGAAGAATCTCTTACCATTTGCAGCAGTATGGACTGGAGAGCATTATGTTAAGTGAAATAAGCCAGTCAATGAAAGAAAAATACCATATGATCTCACTCATTTATGGAAAATAAAAACATTATAACTTGATGAACAAAAAGATAGATACAGAGTCAGTAAAGCACCGAACAGACTCAAATTACAGCAGGAAGACTGGGGAGTGTTGGGGAGGAGGGCAAAGAGATCAACCAAAGGACTTGTATGAATGTATATAAGTACAACCAGTGGACAGAGACACTGGGAGTTGGGATGAGGGCATGCAACAGAGTGTAGGGAAGGATGTGGGCAGGTCAATGGTGGGGGGAAAAAGGAGATACATATATGTAATACTTTAAACAAAAAATAAAATCTATTTTAAGAACTTTAATTTCTGTTATGAGCACTTTTTTCCCCATTATGTTTATTAAAACATAATTCTGTTTGCAAAGAATCATTGTCTTTTGTAATTTTAGCATTTACATGTATTAATTATTATCTCACTTTTTTTTTTTTTAAGGTATGAAAACTTTCAACATCCAAAAAAGAGGAAAACTCAAAGTGGAATAATGTTTCGACCTGGGCAGAAAGTAACCCTGGCATAAAATAAACTTTTTTTTTTTTTTGTGACTTGTCTATGTTGTAAAAGTAAATGTGTCTGTAAATTTATTTTTTATTTAATGATTAACTTAATCCATAAAATCAGATTTGTAAACCTGTGGTTATATAATGATCAGGATTACTTGAGAATATTATATAATAAATTGGAGTATTTATAAAAAATTCTTTATCTTATTTCCCATAAATCTATATTAAATTCTTAATGAAATAACATTGGCCAAATAATAGAGAATATAATTAAATACATTTCTTAGACCTAACAATTGCATATTCAATATCATTCTTGCATTTGACAAGTTTTATGTTTAGCAACTTGACTGTTTTAGAAGCAAAATATCTTATTTTTTATAAATCCAATTACCTTTTCTTTTTATATCAGCAAATGTGCCATTTTTATAAAATTCAAATAAGTTTATTCCCTTGACCAGAAATGAATCACATCCCTCTGTATACTCCTTCCAGCTCCAAGGCCAGGATCTTGAATGATGTCCATTCCTCCCCCCACCCCTTCACTTGACTTTATCTCGATATTGAATCCATGAACTACATTGTACAGTCAGCCTCTATCAACACAAACTATGTGTAGTAATGTAAGGGGAAAGGGAAAATACATACAAGGAACATGTATTTACCCCCTTTACTGCCCTTACCTCCCCCCTGAATTGTCCTAATCCATAAGAAAGGAAAATATCCAGGCAGCAAACATTGCCCTTTGCAGCTAATCATGAGCCCTGACTCCAGCCAACACATCTCAAGTAAAACTCTAATTCACTGATGTGTGATAAGTCAATTCTTTGTTTACTAACAGGGAAATTTTTCAGTTACAAGAATCAAGTAGGATCATCTATTTTGGTCTTAAGAACCCTACAATTAGACAGCACCAAATACCTAGGTACGGCCTAATTGTGAGCTTCGCTGCTAAATATGGAAACCAATGCACATGGCACTCCCTGACTTCTATTCCAGGACCCACCCATCCCCACTGAAGTCATATCTCCCAGTTGCATCCCCACCAACTGGGGATTCCTAAACTGATTCATTCAATATCCATTCCAAGACCCTCCCTCTTGCCTTCCTGTGCTCCCTGGAAAGTGCATTACTTAGTCACATGATCTTCCTTACAGCCATGCATGATGGTAACAGTTCTAGATCAAAGTGTAGGTTGGTAGAAGTCCCTGGGCTTCCTTCCTGGATGAGGACACAATGTCTGGACATGCAACAACCATCCCGTAAAACCACCAGCAACTGAACCTGGTTCCCTGATGGCAGCCCTGATGTCCTACTAGATCAGTGGTTCTCAACCTGTGGGTCGCGACCCCTTTGGGGTCGAATGACACTTTCACAGGGGTTGCCTAAGACTATCTAAAAACACAGGTATTTACATTATAATTCATAACAATAGCAAAATTACAGTTATGAAGTATGGTTGGGGGTCACCACAACATGAGGAACTGTATTAAAGGGTCGCGGCATTAGGAAGGTTTAGAACTACTGTACTAGATAGATGGGTGTGCGTGTGTGTGTGTGTGTGTGTGTGTGTTTTATTGGTTTCAAAAAGGAGGGGAGATTGAGAGAGAGAAATATCAAAATGAGAATCACTGACCAGCTGCCTCCCATACGTCCTCTACTGGGGATCTAGCCTGCAACCTGGGCATGTGCCCTGACCAGGAATTGAACCCTGACCTCCTGGTCCATAGGTTGATGATCTACCACAAGCCACACCTGCCAGAGACAAACCCCTTGTTTACTTCTCTAAGTAAGGTTCCTCTTGTAGCCAAAACTAATCCTAATAAGTACACCAATGTATTTTCCTAAGGCCTTCCCTTTTCAGACATCTTCACTATCTTGGGGGACAGCTGGGGTGGTGGTAAACTGGTGAGCTGTACGTGATTCATTCATTCACTCGACATGCCTATCTCACAAATTCTTCTGATTTCTATATATTATACCAAGATATTTCAGGCATAAATAGGAATAAAGTACTAAATTATTGAATTGCTATATTATTTTATGATCATATCTGTATGCATGTTGAACATACACAGCTTTCTCAGCAAAGTAAAATGTATAAAGTAAAAGCATGCCTTAGAGTTATAAAACTATTCTAAAATTCTGCAGTAGGTAGAATTTATTTTCTTTGATTCAACTTTTGTTCAGTGGCATTTGGAAGCTCTCATGTTCTCTAGTAAATTCGGATAAGCAGAATTATCATTAAATTAATTCCATAAGATTATTTGGATCAATTAATTAGTTCACCCTTCCCAACTTTAAAGGGATTACAGAACTTTAAAATCATTGCACATGCAATGCTTTTGTGGATCTAAAAGACAGGCTTCTCAATCTTGGGAAAGAAGAACAAAGTTGGAGGTATCATGCTACCTGATATCAAACTATACTACAAGGCTATAGTAGTCAAAACAGCATGGAACTGACATAAAAACAGACACACAGATCAATGGAATGGAATAGAGAGTCCAAAAAATAAACCCATACCTATATAATCAATTTATGATGACAAGTACAACAAGGTGAAGACAGTCTATTCAATAAATCATGCAGAGAAAACTGGACAGATAAACTAGACCACTTTCTTACACTATATACAAGAATAAACTCAAAGTGGATTTAAAACTTAAATATAAGGCCTGAAACCATAAACTTCTAGCATTAATTAAACTCTTCTACATCTCTCCCAGTAACTTTTTGGATATGTTTCCTTGGGCAAGGGAAACGAAAAAATTAACAAATAAAACTGTCAAACTAAAAAGATTTTGCACAACAAAGGAAACAACCAATGAAATGAAAATAAATATTATAGCCCTAACTGGTTTGGCTCATTGGATAGAGCATCGGCCTGTGGACTCAAGGGTCCCAGGTTCGATTCTGATCAGGGGCATGTACCTTGGTTGCCGGCACATACCCAGTGGGGAATTGTACAGAGGCAGCTGATAGATGTTTCTCTCTCATCGATGTTTCTAACTCTGTATCCCTCTTCCTTCCTCTGTGGAAGATCAATAAAATGTATTTTTTTAAAAAGAAAAAGAACTATTATACATCCGTAAGGATTAATATCCAAATGTAAGGAATTCATCATACAACTTAACAACAAAAAACAAACAATCCAATTAAAAATGGACAGAGGACCTGAACAGACATTTTTCTAAAGAGGACATACAGATGGCCAACAGAAATGATGTTCAACATCATTAATCACCAGAGAAATGCAAATTAAATGACAATAAGATGTCATCTCACAATTGTCAGAATGGTTATCATTAATAAATCAACAAACAAATGTTGGTGAGGATGTGGAGAAAAGAGAACCCTCAAGCACTATTAGTGGGAATGTAGATTGGTGCAGCCACTATGAAAAACAGTATAGAGGTTCCTCAAAAAAATTAAATAAATAATGGCCCTGGCTGGTTTGGCTCAGTGGATAGAGTATCGGCCTGCAGACTGAAGGGTCCCAGGTTCGATTCCAGCCAAGGGCACATGCCCGGATTGTGGGATCCATTTCCAGTAGGGGGCATGTGGAAGGCAGCCAATCAATGGTTCTCTCTCATCATTGATGTTTCTATCTATCGCTCTCCCTTCCTCTCTGAAATCAATAAAAAATATATTTAAAAAATTAGATAATGGAACTGCCTAATGACCCAACAATTCCACTGGGAATATATCAGAAGAAATCCAAAACACTAATTCAAAAAGAATTATGGCCCCATGTTCATTCCAGCATTATTTGCAATAGCCAAGATATGGAAGCAGCCGAGACCGGTTTGGCTCAGTGGATAGAGCATCAGCCTGCGGACTGAAAGGTTTCAGGTTCGATTCCGGTCAAGGGCATGTACCTTGGTTGCAGGCACATCTCCAGTAGGAGGCATGCAGGAGGCGGCTGATCGATGTCTCTCATCAATGTTTCTAACTTTCTATCCCTCTCCCTTCCTCTCTGTAAAAAAATCAATAAAATAAAATTAAAAAAAAGATATGGAAGCAACCTGTGTTCATCAATAGACAAATGGATAAAGAAGAAATGGTGCATATATACAACAGAATACCATTCAGCAATAAAAAAAAAAAGAAATATTGCCATTTGCAACAACATGGATAGATCTAGAGGGTATTATGCTAAGTAAAACAAGTCAAAGAAAGACAAATGCTATATGATTTCACTTATTAGAATTTAAAAAACAAATTAACAAACTAATAGATACAGAGAATACTATCTAATGAAGAGGGAATGTGTAAATTGACCATCACAAAGATGGCTGCACCCACAGCTGAGGCCAAGTTACCTTAAGGAGCCTTAATGAGCAATCAGCAGGGACCTGAGGCTACACCCTCCCCCTACCCCTCCCCATGGGGTTTGATAGGGGACCTTAAGCTATATCCCCCACCTAGCAGGGCTTGACAGGGGACCTCAGGCCATACCCCCCATCCTGGGGTCAGGCTGGGGGACCTCAGGCCATGCCCCACACCCCAGCGCCAGGCAGGGCACCTGAGACTATGGCACACACTGACCACCAGGGGGCTGCCCCAGCCCTCAAGTCCCCATCACCAGATGGGGACTTGGCCCTGATTGCAGGCCAGGCCAAGGGACCCTACCCGTGCATGACTTTCATACGCTGGGCCTCTAGTAAATGGATAAAAACTCATATAGATAGGAAGGAGCTTGGGAGGCTAGGTGAAAAAGAGGAAGGGATTAAGGAGTACAAATCAGTGGTTATAAGAGAGTCATGGGCTTTAAAGTACAACATAGGGAATATAGTCAATAATATTGTAATAACTATGTATGGTGCCAGGTGGGTACTAGATTTATTGGAGGGATCAGTTTGTCATTACAGAAATGTCTAATTTGCACTGTTCACCTGATATAATACTACTAGAGGCCCAGAGCACGAAGTTCACGGGTAGGGTCCCTACACCTGGCTGCGATCAGGGCTAATGGGGCCTTCCTTTATTCTGCAGAGGTGAGGGTGGAACTCCCAGTGGGTGGAGCTCCCAAGGGGATAATTTGCATATTAGCCTTTTATTATAGAGGAGGATATGTCCATGGTAATTGGGGGGAAAAGGCAAGCTTTTAATAGTCTAACTTATGCCTATTTTGATTTTTTAAAAACTTACTGACTTGAGAGAGAGCGAACTATCAATTTGTCCCGGTGATTTATGCCTTCACTGGCTGATTCCTGCATGTCCCCTGACCAGGGAGAACCCACAGCCTTGGTATATCTGGAGGGCGCTCTAACCACTGGGCTACAGCCTGGCCGAGCCAGCTCAGTGTGGATGTGTCACTGACCACAACAGTCTGACTTTCTTCAGTTATTTCCCAGGCCCCGCAGGTGATGCTGAGTGAGCGGGAGTTCCGTGCGTCCCCCAGGGCTGCTGTCTGGCTTGCTTAGATGGAGGGGTACCCACTGTGCTCCCTCGCTGACCCTGTGCATGAGGCGGCTGCATGCCCAACCGAGTGGCCCACTAGGCCTCCCCAGGACACCTCCGGGCTCTCGCCCCGCAATGCCTCCCCCACCCCCCTTTTTAGGACAAAGTTTTAGGACAAACCAACTCCAAGAGCTCAGAACGCACCCCAAGCACAGCTCAACCTGAGGGAAACTCACCCGAGAGGCGAGAGGCGAGTGGCAGACAGCGGCCGGGGCAGCAGACGCGGCTCCGCTCCGTGGGTCCTTCTCCACCTGCATCTGGGGCTCCCGACCCCTCCGCACTGTCTTCCCGCCGCCCATCGTGTGGCCAGAAGGTTCCATGGACAGAACTAAACCAGTTTGGTAACAAGGGCGATGTCCGTTATTCCGGAGAAAGCAGCCAGGGGCTGGGGGAGCCCGAGCCCGCAGGCCTGGAGCCCGGTTCGCTGGTGCTGGCGGGAGAGGGAGACCCGGAACCGAGCGGGATTGGGGGGAGGCCCAGGTCCGGGCTCCGCTGAACCGCCCGCAGCTGAGCTGAGCGCTGGCTGCACGGGTGCTCCTGCCAGGCCAGCCCGGCTGGGCGCAGGCTCAGAGCTGCGGCCGAGCCTCCTTTTCCGGACCCCGGTCCCCGCGTTGCCTTTTTGGAGGTTAATTGGTATCAGCAGGCCTGTGATCATCTTCCTCAATTGTCCCAAAGCAGACACGGCGGATTCCTCTCCCTCGGTAGAAGTCCAAGCCTTTATCAGCCCAACTTGGTCATTAAAACCGGGAAGGAGCCTCAGCAGGCTTTTCTCCTTTCTGGGGGCCTATGAGAAGCACCTCGAAACTAAACGTTTTTTAACCCTAATCAGGTTTTACCAGGTTCTTTGGAACCAGCGCGGCCCCAGTCTCCCTCTCAGAAGCTCCCATGTAACGGGTCGCCGGAACCTCGAGCAGCAGCTGTGGTGTGCTGGCCTTTTTAAAGCTCCAGAGGTGTTTGTGGTTGATGGTATAAAGGAGGGGAGGACGGCGGGATGGAAACACAGGTTCAAAATCCGAGAGATTACGAGTTGAAGTAGAAGGCGGATTATTCAGCGAGATCTGTTTGTGACTCTGCCAGACACAGCGCTGACATGCGCTCCTGGCAGAGACTCCACCGTGCGCTTTCCTCTGGCCTGGGAGTAGTAGTTTTTGGCTTCGGTAAGTAAATTCAGGACCGCCGAGACCTGTTAACAGAGCCGCCATGCTGAGGATCACCAGGTGTGGCTGTGCAGGCCATGCCCTCCCAAAGGCTTCTGGGTGAGCTGGGAATGGAATCCCCTCCCCCTGGGTCTCCAGCCAAACCCTGAAGTGGCCTCCACCTTAAAACGCTGGCAGATACCAGCGTGCCCAGTGGCAGCCCTGCCATGAGGGCCTGTGTCAGAGCTGCCCACTGCCTCTTCCCAAGGGCAAATATGACCTTCCAATAAGAGGCTTCATTCCCTGCTAAAAATAAGGGAGGAGATTTACCCCCCACCCCTCCCTTTTTGTCAGAATATCTACCTTAGAAAACTTATAAATACAGCTATTTTCTCAGGCTCCTTGAAATGTATCTGTTTAGAAACTAAATAAGCCCTGTCAGCTTTATGAAAACATAGGAATGTCTTCCTCCAAGCCCTGGGAGCCATCTCTTTGCAGCACCATCATCGGAGGTAGCACCGCTCTCGGTCTGGGGACTCTGGAGGCTAGCTCCAGGCTGTGACAGTACTTCCCCACATAAAGACAGCTTGTCCCCCCACCCTCTGGATGAAGATTAGTTCCTGTAGGGGATCTCCCCAGGTGCCAGGTTAAGTTAGGAAGAACTGTGTGTAACTAAGGGTGCCAACGAGTTCTCTTAACAACTTGTTACTGTTTATCTTGAGAATTTATATGCAATGGGTCGCAACTGGCTCTAGAAAGGGTTGAGAGCTCTGCCTTTGTAATCAACCCCTTGGCCAACAGCCTGCTAGAAGCATGCTCTGATTTAATGCTCAGTGCATAAAAGCGTTTTCTTTTGTTTTAACTTTGTGGAGAGCACTTCTAGGCTGAAAGATTTGTGTGGAGTTTTTTAATTATAGTTTTACAGCAGCACCTCTAACCTTCATCAGGAAGTTACTGTTTCTTTTTTACTCACACCTTCCAGATCCATGCGGAGTATTTTAGGTACATAGGTGGGGTGAGGTTTTTTGTTAGAGAAAAAGAGAAACATTGATGTGAGAAACATCAGTTAGTTGCCTTTTCGTATGGGCCCCTACTGGGTTTTGAACCCACCGCCTAGGTAGGCGCCCTGACCAGGAAGCAAACCCACAACCTTTCCGTGTTGGGTCCACAACTGAACCACCCAGCCAGGACAAGGCATATAGATGTTTTCGTTATAAACCTCCTCCCTTCTACCCAGCTTCTAACATAAAAGTTAAAGTAATTGGAAATAGTGATGTTACAAGAAGTTGAGGCTATGATTGTAATTTTTCAGCTTGTAGTTGAGTAATTACATGCCAGTCTGTCATGTTGAATAAGAAATATAAGTTAATGATTCCACTTCTTTAACAGAAAAAAGAAAAAGAGAGAGTTTTTGGTTTTTAATTTCATATACACATTTTGTAACAGAAATTAATTTTTATAATCCAATCTGTTCCTCTTTCTCTAAGTGGTTTCCTTCATTACTTTTCACTTTAAAAAAATATATGAAAAGAATACATATACATAGTATTTTTAAGGCCAAATAATTCTATGTAGCTTATAATGAAAAACAGCAGGCACTTGACTTCTCCATCAAGATTTCAGCATCAGGACTTGATCAGAGAAACAACACTAGCAATGATATAGAATAAAGGAGATGTGAGAGAGATTGTTACCTGACACTATTGTGGGAACCTGTCGAAGAGTCTGTAAGGCTTTTGCTTCTGCATCTGGGCTCCAGGCCTAAAGTCAGCAGGACAGACAGTCTGGAAGGGAAGATACACTTGAACTGGAGGAGAGAAAGGACAAACTTGAACCTGCACCAGTCTCTCACGCTTGCCAAGCCTCCAACTTGGATGAGGCAGGAGCTCTTCCTCAGAGCTAAACCTGATGAAACCAAAAAATGTCACACCTGAGTTATTTTCTTGAATTACTAAATGAATATATCAAAGTAACTAAATACCTGAGTTTATTTCCTCAGCATGTCATTGATCTCCCTTGCAAGGGTTTAAGAGCTACTATTTATTAAATGTTCTAATGGTGCCCTAACTGGTTTGGGTCAGTGGCTAGAGCACTGGCCTGCGGACTCAAGGGTCCCAGGTTCGATTCCGGTCAGGGGCATGTGTCCCAGTTGCAGGCACATCCCCAGTAGGGGGTGTGCAGGAGAAAGCTGATTGATGTTTCTCTCCATTGATGTTTCTAGCTCTCTATCCTTCTCCCTTCCTCTCTGTAAAAAATGAATAAAATATATTTAAAAAAATAAATAAATGTTCTAATGGAGTAAAAATTGGTGGTTCCATGTCACTTGGGCAGCCAGCAAACAAATGTGTCTCTGTATATATGCTCTTTGGAAAATACTGAAAAGTATAAAGAAAATACACACAAATAACTTAGAGATTCCTTATTTCTCCCTGGAGCTGACCTCTTGGTTTATATTTTTGAGGTGTAGGAAATACACCTTCCTGCAAATGGTATGATTCACACATTTGGTATGAAGTAAAAACACCGTTCCTAAAACATGCCCAGGGTGGCAAAACTAAATCCACAAAATGCACAAATTTTGTGCACCAGGCCTCTAGTCCAAAAGAAAGCCCAAAGCCCCTCAGTAGCTAGCATTGCTTCACAGCTGGGCACCTCCAAACCCCAAAGAAGAGGAATCTGCAGATCTCTCCATAGCTCCTGCTGGGTGGCCTCAGGCAGAGGCTAAATTAGCACCTCCTTAGAGATCCAAGAGCCAGTGTACTCAGTGGTCAGAGTGGGACCATCCAGATTACAACTCCTCAGATCCATAAGGGACACACTCAGGAGGCAGACTCAGTGAGCACCAAAGCCCCACTGAAGCAAGTCTTGTCCCATAAGGGTATTTCCAGCACAGAGTTGTCCCATGTTAGACACAGCTGATTCTCACAGCCAATTCACCTGGAGGCCAATTCCACCCAGTGATACCAACAACAATCAAGACTTAACTATAACAAGACTGTGCACACAGCCCACAAAGGGGTGCACCAAGAGTGTCCACCTCAGGTAACTGGGGAGGCTGAGCCACCGGGCCCTATCAGACACCTAACACACAAAGCCACCCTATCAACACAAAGAAGAAGCCAAAATGCAGAGACAAAGAAACATCACAAATGACAGAAATGGAGAAAAGCAAATGACTGGATATAGAGTTCAAAACCAGTTATAGCGTTTTTCAAGAATTTTTTAGAAAAGGCTGATAAATTTAGTGAGACCCTCAAGGACATGAAAAAGGACAAACTAGAAATTAACCATACACTGACTGAAATAAATAAGCCAGAACCGGTTTGGCTCAGTGGGTGGAGCGTTGGCCTGCGGACTGAAAGGTCCCAGGTTCGATTCCAGTCGGGGGCATGTACCTTGGTTGCGGGCACATCTCCAGTGTGGGGTGTGCAGGAGGCGGCTGATCTATGTCTCTCTCTCATTGATGTTTCTGACTTTCTGTTCCTCTCTCTTCCTCTCTGTAAAAAGTTAATAAAATATTAAAAAAAAGAAAAAAGAATAATATACAGAGATCCAACAGCAGACTAGAGGAATGCAAGAACCAAGTCAAAGATTTGAAATACAAAGAAGCAAAAAACACCCAACCAGAAAAGCAAAAAGCAAAAAGCATCCAAAAATATTAAAATAGTTAAGGAGCCTCTGGGATAACTTCAAGCTTACCAACATCTGAATTATTGGGGTGTCAGAAGTAGAGAGAAAGATATTGAAAACCTATTTGAAGAAATAGTGACAGAAATAGACTTACAAGTCCAGGAAGCACACAGAACCCCAAACAAAAGGAATCCAAAGAGGACCACACCAAGACACATCATAATTAAAATACCAAGAGCAAAAGACAAAGAGAATATTAAAAGCAGCAAGAGAAAAAGTTAATTACCTACAAGGGAGCATCATACAACTGTCAGATGATTTCTCAACAGAAACTATGAGCCAGATGGGAGTGGCAAGAAATATTCAAAGTGATGAATAGCAAGAACCTACAACCAAGATTACTTTACCCAGCAAAGCTATTATTTAAAATTGAAGATCAGATAAAGAACTTCACAGATAAGAAAAAACTAAACGAGTTCATGACCACCAAACCAGTATTATATGAAATGCTAAAAGGTATTCTTTAAGAAGAGGAAGAAGAGGCAAAGATAAAAATTATGAACAAATACATATCTATCAACAAGTGAATCTAAAAATCAAGTGAATAAAAAGTCTGATGAATAAACTAAATATAATAGAATCAGGGGCATATTTCTATGCCTTTCGGGAGTGGACTGACAATTCTCAGGGGGAAAGGGGTGTGGAGGTGTGGGAAGAGACTGGACAAAAATCATACACCTATGGATGAGGACAGTCTGTGGGGGTGGGTAAGGGCAGACAGTGGGGTGGGAACCAGGTGGAGGGGAGCTATGGGGGGAAAAAAGAGGATCAATTGTAATAATCTGATCAATAAAGCTTTATTTTAAAAAATACATTTTAATACATTGTGGAAAATACATAGTGAAAAATACATTGTATTAAAATGTTTTTTAAAACACATTTTAATACATTTAAAATACATTGAACATTAGTTAGCATTTAGATAGTTATTTATAATCAATTTACCATAATTTTTGTGAACAGAAAGATAACTACAGAGAGCTAACTATGGACATAAAACTATCTCCGGCTGCTTTCTTCTAACACACAAATGGTAACTGGGTAGAAAGGAGTAACAGTTAAAAGTGCTATGGTTCAAAATCACTTTGATTAAATTAGCTCCTGACAAATTCTCCTTGGTTAAAAAATGCTAAGTCAGAAGAGGAGGCAAGTGTGTACAATCTCTTCCCATTTTCACACTGTTGCACCCTAACTTAACTGACTTGTACTTGAAGTACACTTGTACCTGAATTCTGGGGAATTTCACAAACAGGCCTTCTAAATCCAAGGTATTGCTTTAAGTCCATTATTATAAGTTTCTAGCAGATGGTTTAACTTTAGGGTGGAGTTTATTAGATATCAATGCTAATGATCTATTAAACCTTTATTTTTAATAACAAAACATTTGAAAAATTTCCAATTATAGTTGGCCTATTAATCATAAAATTTTCCAATTATAGTTGACCTGTTAATCATAAAAACTGTTGTTCTAATGGTAGTCAAGAAACGACCAAGTAGGGCACCTCTGTCAATGTTTCCCGTGTGTTTTTAATGAAGTTAACTGTCTGCAGTATAAAATTTTATGGTTTGACTAAAAGGCTTGTTTTGACTGATAAGTGATATTAAGATCAACAAAATAATTCTGAATCCCTCTTTGCTATAGAAGAATTAGATGCAAATTTGAATGGCCTAATAAAATTATCCACCAATCACTTTCCTTCAGGTTAAAGCAGCCAGCAGTCTGCCATAGCATTTCCTATATAAAAGTCTGTGTAACTTTGTGACAGATAAACTGATCATAGCTACATTTTATTGAGTTAAGTCTTTCATCAGAAATCCAAACCTTAATTCATATTTGTCCGTATAGAAAAATAAAATGCATTTTATGAGTTTCTAGAAATAAATTATGGATAAAAAATAGACACTATGTTTCTAATAGCCTCCTTGGGAAGGAACCCATACAGACTGTAACATTTAACTTCAAAATAATTTAATTCTTTCCTATCCTTTTTTTATTTTCCAAGTGACTAGTAATAAATAAACTGATGATTACTGTGTGGTAGGGAAAAACATTTTAGTCATTTTTTCATCTAAGAATTTCATTAAATGAACATGTGGCAGATCTTGTAGTAGTATGAATAGACGATAAATGGAAATCCAGTTTTACTTTTTAAACTACAAATGGTTGGCAACTGTTTCCTTAATAGTTATTGCAGGAGTAGGTCCAACATGAGTCCATATATAACCCTTTTCTGGTCTGGTGGGAATTGTGGGAAATGGTGATGAAAGTGACTTGAAATATTCAGAGGGTGCATGACAAACAAACTCCAAGTATTCCATCTTCCTGGGAAGATCCTCCTCTGGTCCTAAAGGCGCCAATGGAAAGGTTAAACACATTTTGAACATAGATATCATAATCACAAAATGTTAAAAGGTCTAGACACTAGGAGAAACCAATCTGGTGGTACCTGACATTAGCCCTGGGAATATATATTACTATGAAGTTACTCATCATTTTTTTTTATTTTATTTTAACTGCTTAAGGAATATAGCATTCTCCCCAAACTCAATATAGAAAGAAATCTTAAAAAAATAATTTTTAGCCTTATGTAGCAATTATTATATGTCTGCACTGTTCTTAGTACTGACTGGCCAGATTAGGATCTCTAAACGCATAATAATCTGGCCACTCAATGTATATGTATGTGTGTGTGTGTGTGTGTGCATCCTATCTAATAAAAGAGTAATATGCAGATTGACCATCACAAAAGATGGCCGACCCCATGTTGTAAAAGATCCTGCCCCCATGTGGACACAAGATGGCCACCACTGCCGAAACCGGTTTGGCTCAGTGGATAGAGTGTCAGCCTGCAGACTGAGGGGTCCCAGATTCAATTCCAGTCGGGGGTGTGTTCCTTGGTTGCGGGCGCATCCCAGTGAGAGGTGTGCAGGAGGCAGCTGATCGATGTTTCTGACTATCTCTCTCTCTTCCTCTCTGTAAAAATCAATAAAAAAATATGTATTAACAACAACAACAAAAAAAGATGGCCACCACAAGATGGCCAGCAAGGGAGAGCAGTTGGGAGGGACCAGGCCTGCAAGGGAGGGCAGTTGGGGGCGATCAACCCTGCAGGGGAGGCCAGTTAGGGGTGACTAGGACTGCAGGGGAGGGCAGTTAGGGGCAAACAGGCTGGCAGGGGAGCAGTTAGACATCAATTAGTATGGCAGGGGAGTGATTAGGAAGTGATTAGGTTGGCAGGCTGAAGCGGTTAGGGGCAATCAGGGAGGCAGGCAGGCGAGCAGTTGGGAGCCAGCAGTCCTGGATTATGAGAGGAACATCCCTTGAGAGGTCCCAGATTGGAGAGGGTGCAGGCTGGGCTGAGGGACACACACCCTGTGCACGAATTTCATGCATAGGGCCTCTAGTGATGTTATAAACAGTCTAGAACAAGCATGTCAAACTCACGGCCCAGCCAATATAACAGTGTATAAGAAATGTTTTAATAAAAATTTTATAACTTAATTTTTACAATATCCTGTTATATATAATCATAATTAATGAAAGAGTAACATGCAAATTACCATCACTCCACTACACTCACAAACCAATCAGGAGTATGCAAATTAACCCAACCAAGATGACTGTGGCCACAGAGCGAGCAGGAGGCAGGCTTGGGTTTCCCTGACGATGGAGGAAGCCAAGCTTTCCAAACATCCTGGCGGGTCCAGGCCTTTACTCAAGGCTACAAAGTTTCAATTACAGAAGATAAATAAATCCAAACAAAAATGGCAGCAGCCAAGGAGCTGGAGAGATCAGGAGGCTGGGGTTGCCTCCGGCGATGGAGAAAGCCACGCTACTGCAGCCCTGGTCTGTCTTGGCCTCTGCTGAAAGTTTCAATTATAGAAGATAAATAAATCCCAACAGAAATGGCTGTGGCCACAGGTGAGCAGGAGTGTTGGCTCTGCTCCAGGCTACAAAGTTTCAATTATAGAAGATAAATAAATAACAGATACCAGGGCCTCTGCTTGGATAGCCAGGGGGCTTGACCGGCCTGCAAACCACTACAGGCCCCTTGCTCAGGCTGTCACATGCCCCAAGGTAACACCCACCCTGATCCAGGACACCCTTCAGGGCAAACCAGCTGGCCCCCACCCATGCACCAGGCCTCTATCCTATCTAATACAAGAGTAATATGCAGATTGACCATCACTCCAACACATAAGATGGCTGCCCCCATGTGGTCAAAGATCCTGCCCCCATGTAGACACAAGATGGCCAACAGGGGAGGGCAGGTGGGAGAGACTGGGCCTGTAAGGGAGGGCAGTTAGGGGCAATCAAGCCTGCAGGGGAGGGCAGTTAGGGGAACCAGCCCTGCAGAAGAAGGCAATTAGAGATGACCAGGCCTTAGGGGAGGGCAGGTAGGGCAAATAGGCTGGCAGGGGAACAGTTAGGTATCAATCAGGATGGCAAGGGAGTGGTTAGGGGGTGATCAGGCTGGCAGGCAGAAGTGGTTAGGGACAATCAGGAAGGCAGGCAGGCGAGCAGTTGGGAGCCAGCAGTCATGGATTGTGAGAGGGATCCCAGATTGAAGAGCATGCAGGCTGGGCTGAGGGACACCCCACACCCCCATGCACGAATTTCATGCACTGAGCCTCTAGTTATTAATAAAGAACTACAACATTCACTAATGAATGATTACTATAATCGTGTTGCATTCATTTCCCTTATGCGACTTATACGCAGGTGTACCATTTCTCTCCACTAATACTAGCAGCAAATATTTAACAGCCGACTGCCATGTCATTAGTCTTGTACTGACTTGTTTGGTGTGAACAACAGGAAATGTTTTGCTTTTGGAGAACAAAAAAAAAATAGGTTTATTTTTGTTACACTTATTAATTTGTACAGTTATTCAGTGTCTGGTTAAGTTAATGTTTAAGAAAATATATTAATTTTTATTAAAATGTTCTATTATTTTATGTTAACAATGACTCATTTATTTCAGCCCTTTGTATTCAGCATGTCTCTCAAAATAAGCCCACGTTTCTATGAAAATTGAAGCTTTTGTTTTTTTTTGCGGCCCACATAAACTTAAACCTTGTTTATTTGGCCCATCTTAGCCTTTGAGTTTGACATACTTGGTCTAGAATGATTATGTGTGACAGTGAGAATATGTAAGATTCTAGAAATTAACTGTGATAGTTCCTTCAGAAATTATTTTTAGTATATTTTTATAAGTAACCTAAATAACCTAGTTCCTAAGCAATAAATTCTTTGTATAGTTTAATCTTGGATCACTTAAAAAAATCTTATCCACATTACTTTTTAGTAGGTGCATGCAGGCCTAACTCTAAACAACTGAGAGCGCTCAAAGTACAGCTGTGTAAAACATTCTTCTGTTTTCTCTAAAGCTATGAGTACTTAATGCTACTTATGCTTCTTTGTTATGGACTGAATTGTATCCCTTCCTAAATTATATGTTGAAGCCCTAACCCTCAAATGATGGCATTTGGAGACAGGGTTTAGGAAGATAATCAAGGTTAAATGAGGTCATGAGAAAATATTTCCAGTAACTGAGCAGTGACATGAGCACCGGACAGACTAGGAGTTTCTCCTGGACACTTTATCTATATGTCCAAGGGTGACTATTGCAGGATTGATGTTCTTATAAGAGACTGAAGAAGGACTGTATACAACAAGAAGGTGAGAATCCACAAGTGAGGAAGAGAGCTCCACCAGCAACTAACCCTGAGAGCACCTTCAGGGTTCTTCCAGCTTCCAGAACAATGAGAAAATAAATCTGTTGTTTAAGCCATTCAGTCTGTGGTATTTTGTTATGGAAGCCTGAGCAGACTAATACATCCTTATACCTAATAACCGAAACTTAACTGGGTTCAAGGACCTATACCCTTTGTCAAACTCACCTATGATGTAGGATGCAGGATCGAATCGGTCCGTGGGGCTGGAAAGAGTGGGAATGAGCCACGTCAGTGCTGCGCTCTTCTCACAGTACTGGTCCTGGATAAAACCCCTGATCTGAGCATAGTAGGGTTTTCCATCTTGCTCATCAATCACAGAAACAACATCTCCAATTTGGTAATATACCCCCTGGTGGAAATAGAAGATAATCCCACATTTAAAATAAATACAATAGCAACAAAGCTATGAATGGAAACTTCCTTAATGTAAATGCAAGAATTTTCAAAGTGGTCAATGAAAGGTCTCTGAGATGGACTAATAAACTGATGTGTATAAGGTTGATGCCAATTCTAAAACTGTTTCACTTTTGAATGAAAAAAATTTTATACACACACAGCTTGCATCTGGAGAAAATGTGCTTATAAAAATACTTCAATTTTCTATCACCAACAGTACTGTTCCTACTTTTTTGGCTAGAAAAATTGAGCTCAGAGGTGCTTCTAAGTGACTTGCTGAAAGCCACAAAAGGCAGAGCTGCAGTTGAGGTTCCTACACTAGCTCAGTGGTCTAACTCTATACTGGTTTGAAAATCAGTGCTTATCCGGTGAAAATATGCTCTACATACCTTCCTCCTCAACCATCAATTAGGGAAAGGGATACTACAAACTGAAACCAAAGAAATGATAGAAGCTCTTCTATTATAATAGGTCTTCAAGGTAGGTTTTTACCTTCAACTTACCCTACTTTCCCCAGTCTCACCGGCAGCTGTCTCCTCCTTTCCTATTCTGTGATATTCTGTGACAAGACAGTTACTGCTATTTCTGGCATTCAAGGCTGGGTGTCTTATCCATACTCTACTTCATACCCAACTGACTAATCTGTGCATATTTTGTGTTTAGAACCCTTATAACTCTACCTCTGCCTTCTACCCCATTTCCTCTTCCCTGGGTCTTGAATTGGAAATAATCTCTCATTTGAACATCCATAATGGCTGATCCAAATATTTATGACACTCAACACTTCCTTAGGTAGGTGCAGGAACCAGCCTGCAGGGGTGATTCATTGCTGCTTCCCTCAAAACACGGCCTTGGCAGCAGATAAAGCTGCTGCGGTGCACACCTCAACCATAAAAATGATTCTGAGAAAGTATTTCCAGTAACTGAGCTGTGATGTGAGTACCTGACAGACCAGGAGTTTCTCCTGGATGCTTTATCTATATGTCCGAGGGTGACTGTTGCATCTGGATCATTACGGACAGGTATAGTCAATGTGGGCCACAATCCCCTACCCGCTAGTTCACAAACACGGGCAGACAGTAATAAATTACTGATATTTGCAATAACAGGCCTCGTGCTTTCCTTCGACACATGCCTAAAAATCATTAATACATGAAGTTCTTAGCTTAGTCAGTTGCTCCTGGACTTAATCTGTAAAGTCTATGTTTAGCTGTGAAAATAACGCACACATTTGAAAATGTGATGATGGTAATTGTTCCTATTCACTGAGAGTTAGGTGTTTAGATATACATGATCTCACTTGACCCAATGAGTAGTTTCTATTTACAATCCCTATTTTATAGAATCTATGTAATATAGATGAGGAAACATCAGAGAGCCCTGGCCAGTGGTGCTCAGTGTTTGGAGTATCAACCCTTGCACCTAAGGGTCATGAGTTTGATTCCAGATCAAGGGCACGTACCTGGGTTACAGGTTTAATCTCCATCCTGGGACATGTGCAGGAGGCAAACAATGTCTTTCTCACACAGATGTTTTTTTCTTCCTCTCTCTCTCCCCCCGCACCCAGTTCTACTCTCTATCTAAAAAAAAAAAAAAAAGTTATATATATCTATACTTATATATAGATATATATATCTCCTCAAGTGAGGATTGGTGGACTCCTCTCTCTCACCATCAACTTCCGGTAGGTGCTACTCCCCACTGCCCTTATCCTCCCATTTCTGCTTAAAGGCATTTTAGAATCCCAGTGCTGACTCTACGAGTCTAAATCCTGTCTCTGTTCTTACCCTTCAGTGCTATCACATTGTCTAGGATGGCTCTCTCACAGCTCCACACCATACATCGGTACTTTAAAAACAATTCTCGTGATCTGTGTTAAAAAGTTCTCAAGATCCTCTTCATATTTCAATAAACAACTTCACCTCCTATCTCAGCTCTGAGTGAGATGTTTTCTAACAGCTACCTCTGGGAGAAACAGCTTAGAGAACAAAAAACACAATCACACAGACCTTCAGACCCACCCAACGTTTTAGTAGCACATTATACAGTAGGCCCAAATCTTCCCCCAGTAACTCGACAGGCGTTTACCTTGTAGAAGATTGATTCTGCAGTGATTATGGTGGAAACTGACTCAGGTGCTTTAATGGGCTATGAAAAAAAAAGTAAAATTATTAGCACATTCATATTGTTTGGCATTTTTTCCAACCATATATGAGAGTTTTGTAATTTGAGAAATACTAAATTTGTTGTTTGGTGACAAAAACTGCAAAAAGACAAATGATTTTCTGAATGTTGTGGCCAAGTGTAATATGAATATTTCCACTGCTATTTCTGCTATAATTCTGTTAAAAAATGCTGGGAACTAGAGGACAAGCTTCTGATTATGCTGTTGAGAGCTAACACAAGTCCTTTCAGAGCTTTATTACACATTAACATTTTAGTTATAAAAATATATTGCCTCTTATGGCCTATGACAGAAATGAATTTTTTTAAAAATGGGTGAGCACTAAGTGAAAAAGTGCTTCCTTGATGACATTTTCCATCTCAACCTGACTGTGGAGCCAGCTATAACACTTGAGATATTATCAGAACCCATTTCTAGCAAGCCTGAACTAAGGCTAAAAGAAACTTTCTTGGGAGTTTTTATTAATCTGCCACCATCCACACACCACTTAAGTCGGTTCTTAAGCTGAATATACACTTTATGCCACAACAGAGAAAGCAGGCCTCCCAAAATATGTCTTGGTATCATCCCTGAAGAGTTTGCTAGAAAAACTGATACTGAAATAATTGCAAAGAATATAGACTATCATACTTAATAAAGCATGTTTAAGTGATACTACTATAAACTAATATTTACTTAACATGTTTTGTCTAGCTAACAAATGCCTCATTTTTAGAAAATTAAATTATAAAAACTTAAATAAATTAGAGGCAACTAAACTACTCTTAGTAAGAAAAGAATCCACAATCTGTACAATATATACTGAAGGCCTCTTTGTATTTTATGAATGAAGATGCCTTTATTGGTCAGTCAGTCATTCCTGTTCTGAAAAGGAAACACCACACCGAGGTTTTAAAAAGTTGCCTATAATGCACACTGTCCATTGTGTTTGACCATGTCCCCCGGTGTTTATAAAGGTAACGAGAATTTACTACACTGAAAATGTGCTTGTAACCACCCCCACCACAAATCTTTCAACCATCTGTTTTTCTGACAACAGAAGAAAGGTTTAGCAAAATTTTAATTCGTATTCACCAAACTGCTTCTAAGTCAGTAAAATACATTTTCCTGGGGCTACAATCACAAATCTAGAAACAAGTTCCAGTATGATTATTTACTCAGATCTTTAAAGAAGGAAAAAAAGGGTTTCCTCGTA
>JAAGEH010000307.1:19331606-19367948 GCA_011751065.1 Lasiurus cinereus
GAAGTCCAAAATCAGTCTCTCTGGTCTAGAATCAAGGTGTCAGTAGGGCTGCATTTTTTTCTAAGAGCTCTGGGGGTGGATATGACCCCCCCACACACACATACACCCCCCCACACCACCACCATCCGTTTCCATCTTTTAGAGCAGTGGTTCTCAACCTTCCTAAGGCCGCGACCCTTGCATACAGTTCCTCATGTGGTGGTGACCCCCAACCATGAAATTTTGCTACTGTTATGCATCTGCATTTTCCGATGGTCTTAGGCGACCCCTGTGAAAGGGTCGTTCGACCCCCAAAGGGGTCGCGACCCACACAGGTTGAGAACCGCTGTTTTAGAGGCTGCCTGCCTTTCTTGGCTCATGGCCCCTTCCTTCATCTTCAGGCCCCTTCCTTCATCTTCAAAGACGCATCACTCCAACCCCTGCTTCTGTTGTCACATCTCCTACTCTGGCTCTTGCCCCCCCCCCCCGTCTCCCCCTGCTAAGTATGATCGGAAGGACCCTTGTGATTCTATTGGGCTCACCCAGATCATCCAGGAGCCTATCCCACCTCAGAGTCCTTAACTTAACCGTACCCGCAACGTTCCCTTTGCCATCTGAGGCGCCATACGCATAGGTTCCAGGGATGAGGACGTGGGCATCTTCCAGGGACATTACTCTGCCTTCCGCAGCCACGGCCTCAGGGGGTTAACTTGGCTTGCCAGCCCATCAGCGACCTGCCCCCCCTGGTCCTCTGCTGAAGCTCGTTCTCCTCTCCCTTGGAACTCACCGCTCCAGCCACGCGAACTTTCAAGTTCGGAAACCTGCCCTCTCTGCTCCTCCAGTCCTGGTCCAGGCCGCTCCCTCTGTCTGGGAGGACCGTTCCCTCCCTCTTCACCTGACTAACTCCGACCCATTTGCCGCTGTAGCTTACACCTCACCTTTCCTGGCAGCTTCCGACAGCCTCTTCTACTCCCTCCATGTTCTTCCAGACTGCATGAGAGCAGGCGGTGCCATCCCCACCGTTCCTGGCCTCAAAGTGCTATTGTTTGTTGGGTTACCTTCTCTCCCACCCTGTAAGCTCTGGGAGGGCAGAGGAGAGGGGCGAGGGCAGCTCCCTGCACTTGACACCGAAGAGGAAACTTAAACTCCTTGCTGAATGGAGGTGATTGCACAATAGGATGCGAATAGCCCTGACTCCCTAGGTGTCACTTTAAAAATGTTCATCACCCAATGAGCACTGCCTTTAAAGTCCTGAGCCAGGGGGTTAAAATCAGGGGAAAACATTTGCGGGTTATGATGGATGGCAGTGGCACGACCATCAGGACCCAGATAACCGTTTTCCCCTTCAGGGAAATGGACGTGGAGGTCAGCGAACCAATAGACTTCAGCCATGGAGATCACCAGCATCTGGTCCACAAAGCGGCGGACACCAGCACCCCGCCCAAACCCCAACAGGCCAAAGCAGCGCCGCCTCCAGGTGAGGCCAAGCAAACTCAGGGGAAGCCGCATCCCAAGACGGACCAGCGCGCGGATGCCTACGTGGTACAGATTTCAGAGGAGACCACCCCGGAGGAAAGCATCATTGCCATCAACCCCTTCTCAGAAGAGTCTATCCGCAAACGTGAGCATGAAGGAGTTTTCTCTTTGGGGGAGAAAAGCAAATGTCCTCTTAAAATGTTTCCACAGAAATATGGAATTCTGCTTTTAGTTTTTTTTTTTTTCCAGCCAGGCTTTTCCATGAAACATGGGGTAGGGCTGCTGTGGATAGACCATCCCCAAAGTTGTCCAGAACATTCAGAAAATCCTAGTAAAAACATGTCATCGTGAAAAGCGTGTGGTTTTCTTAGGAATTATGAAGTAGTCATTGATGGTAGAATGTCTTTACCTATAGACAACGTGAATACCATAGTATGGGCTTCTGTTTTAAAGGATATGAATTCAAGGCCTTAGATAATAATTCTGTACAGTTAAATACATGCATTATCCAAGTGTTGTTTATGATGGTCCAGGCCCAGGTACGTGCCCTGGATCGGCATCAAACCTGGGACCCTTCAGTCTGCAGGCTGATGATGCTCTATCCACTGAGCCCCACTGGTTAGGGTGTAGACTTGACTATTTCTTTTTCTTTCTTTTTCTTTTTTTAATCTTTTTTAAATTTAATAAATCTTTATTTTTCAAATTATTACATTTGTTTCTTTTTCCCCCCAATAACTCTCCTCCATCTGCTCCCACTCCTCCCTTTACCTCCCCCCACATTGTCCTCATCCATAGGTGTATGATTATTGTCCAGTCTCTCCCTGTACTCCCCTCTATTATATTCACCAGTTTATTCTGTTCATCAGATTTTTAATTCACTTTTTAGATTCACTTGTTGATAGATAGGTATTTGTTGTTCATGATTTTTATCTTTACCTTTTCTTCTTCCTCTTCCTAAAGACTACCTTTCATCATTTCATATAATACTGGTTTGGTGTTGATGAACTCCTTTAGCTTTTTCTTATCTGTCAAGCTCTTTATCTGCCCTTCAATTCTGAATGATAGTTTTGCTGGGTAGAGTATTCTTGGTTGTAGGTTCTTGCTATTCATCATGTTGAATATTTCTTGCCACTCCACCCGGTTAACTGGTTTCTGCTCAGGCAGAAGCGAAGGGAATGGCTAAAGGCAGGTGGTGGGAAAGAAAGGTGATGGAAAAGCTCTGCCAACTCCCCCGCGGCCCAAGGCCACGCCCACATCCACGCCCACAAGGCGCACACTTGCTGTACCAGCCTTCCTCCTGGCCTCTCTGCTCTCCCTTTTGCCCGAGGGTGTGGCTGGACGCTCCTGGGCCGGTGATATGCTTCGACTTTCCAATGGCTTTGGGGCCTGAGAGGACAGGGTTGTGTATCAGAGGGAACTCAAGTCCGGACTTGGCCTTTAAAATGCTGGGGCTTCCACCGATAAAACCTCAGACCTCCAGTAACACACTCAGATGGCCCCAGACTGTTTCCCACGCGTCCTGCGGGGCCGTCCTCACTCCATTGGCTCGCTCAAAACTAGCTCTCCTTCCCCACCCTCAAAAAGCCAGAGGAAACCTTTCTCTTGCTAAGGATCAAAAACAGGTAACTGCCTTTACATTACTACGTTTGAAGATGACGTCACAAAAATAATGTTTCTGTCTCCTCAGGTTTCATTGCAAAAGTGTTCCTCCTCCTGTCTGCTCAGCTGATGATCACGGGGGCAATTATAAGTGTATTTATGTTCTGGTAAGTCTTCAGGACTGATGCGAATGAAATCCTGAGCTGCTCACACCTGGCACGGTTGGTCATCTGGAGTGTTCCCCCTTCTCATGAGATGGTTTTACCTCTACTTAAGTGTTACATTAGTTAGCAAAACTAAGTATTTATTGAATAAAACTTGATTTTTTTTTTAAACCAGGCCAGGTTTAAAAAACTGGGTGCGCAGGAATCCCTGGTTCACCTATTCAATCTTGTAAGTATTATTGAATTTAATAAAAAGTGGGTTTTTTTTTCTACTAGCAATTGATCAAGGTTCTTCATTTAAAAATTAGCAGAGATATTCTTTTTTGTTTTATTTTTATTTATTTTTATTAATTTTTTATACATATCTCTCCATTGCCCCCCTCCCTCCCAGGCATAACACAAACCCCCAGTGTCTATGTTCATTGGTTATGCTTATATGCATGCATACAAGTCCTTTGATTGATCTCTTATCTACCTCACCTAACTTTAATCTTCCTGCTATAATTTCAGTCTGTTTGAAGCTTTACTGCCTCCGTATCTATCCTTTTGTTCATCAGTTTATAATGTTCTTTATTATCCACAAATGAGTGAGATCATGTGATGCTTCTCTTTCATTGACTGGCTTATTTCACTAAGCATAAGGCTCTCCAGTTCCATCCAGGTTGCTGCAAATGGTAAGAATTCCTTCTTTTTAATGGCAGCATAGAATTCCATTGTGTAGATGTACCACAGTTTTCTGATCCACTCATCTGCTGACGGGCACCTAGGCTGTTTCCAAATTGTAGCTATTGTAAGTTGTGCTGCTATGAAAGAGATGTTCTTTTTTATAGCTATTCATTTTTCTCTATCACCTTTTATCCCCCTCACCCAATACCCTCCTCCTTCTCTACCCACACCCTCACCCCCTGAAGATATAACATTCTTGAAATGACAAAATTATAGAGATGAAAAACAAGCAAGTTGATGGTTGCCAGGAGTGAGGGTATGTGTGTGGGTTACCATAAAGGGATCACACAGGGAGATCTTTGTTAATGTCTTAATGATGGGATAGTTCCACATCTTGATTGGGGTGTTGGTTACATGCATGTACACATAGATTTATGCCATAGTCCTATGCGTAACGCTCTATATCCACACTGTACCACTGACACATTACTGGCTTTGGTATTAGTGTTATATACTACTAGAAGCCGATGCCTGCAGGAATATTCATGCAAGAATGGGCCTTCCTTCCCCTGGCTGCTGGCAGCGCCGTCTTTCCACCTTCCCACCCTGCCCCTAGCCACTTGGAGCCTTGCGCATGCAAATTAACCCACCATCTTTGTTGGGTTAATTTGCATTTGCACTCCTGATTGGCTGGTGGGCACCACGAAGGTACGGCCAATTAGCCTGTTACTTTTTTTTATCCGGTAGAGATAAATAACGTGAGATGGAACCGTTAAGGGAAACTAAGTAAAGGGTACCTCTCTGCCCCTCTGCAACTTCCTATGAATTCACAGTTATTTCAAAACAAATTTTAAAAAGGGCCCACAAACTACCTGTGGATAGAGAGCACTGAGAAAAGTTAGTTTGAAAAGTTAAAAAAAGAAAGAGGGCCGGGACCGGTTTGGCTCTGTGGATAGAGCGTCGGCTTGTGGACTGAGAGGTCCCGGGTTCGATTCCGGTCGGGGGCACGTACCTTGGTTGCGGGCACATCTCCACTGTGGGGCGTGCAGGAGGCGGCTGATCGATGTCTCTCTCTCTCATCGATGTTTCTTTCTATCTCCCTTCTTCTCTGTAAAAAAAAATCAATACAATATATTTAAAAAAAAAAAAGGAAGAAAAGAAAGAGGTAAGGACGACCATCCACATCCTGTTTCCTTTGTGAGACTCACTATCGGGTGTCGATGGATGACGGTACCTGGTACCTGTCTCTCCCTCCACCTGTATCGCGTGGGGCGATGGTCCCTGGACGCGAGTGACGCGGTGGGTTCTGCCTCCCCGCAGCCCCGCCTTCTTCGCGGTGCTCATCGTGCTCGCCTGCTGCGAGAAGCTGCGCCGCCAGGTGCCCGCCAACTACATCCTCCTGGGCCTGTTCGTAAGTGCACCCTTTGCCCCGCGTCCTTCACGCGCTTCCTCTGCGGCGGGGCTCGCCCTGGGGCTCACAGAGGCAGCTCCCGGCGGGGCGGTCCCCGCGACGGCTGGAGCTGCCTGAGGAGGTCCCATCACCTCGGGGGACCCCGGGCCGCTCTCCTGGAGGCTCCCCCCCCGCACCCACGCCCACAACACCCACGCTTTGCTCTGGAGGGCGGGTTCCACGTTGAGCTGCCAAACCCGGGTGTGCACGGGACAGAGTTGTCGTTATTTTGGGAGAACTAATTCCAAGTCTCCCTGCGAGCCCAGACCAGCTGAGCTCAGCTGCCTCCTGCTTCCTGGACCCCTTTCCATTCCCAGCAGCGGGGCGGGGCGGTGAGGGGTGTTTGCCCTGCTCCTGTGCTCTTCTCGCTTCTCTGCCGTCTTTTTTTTTTTTTTAAAATATATTTTATTGATTTTTTACAGAGAGAAAAGGAGAGGAGGGATAGAGAGTTAGAAACATCAATGAGAGAGAAACATCCATCAGCCGCCTCCTGCACGCCCCCTGCTGGGGATGTGCCCGCCCGCGACCAAGGTACGTGCCCTTGGCCGGAATCGAACCTGGGACCTTTCAGTCCGCTGGCCGGCTGCTCTATCCACCGAGCCACACCGGTTTCGGCTCTCTGCCGTCTCGTTCTGGTCTCACCAGCGCCGCCTCGTGGGGCTCCCGCTTTGCCGGGGGGCGCAGCGCTGCCTGGGCCGCAGAAACCCACGCGCGGCTCCTGCGCTGGCCGCCAGGTCCTTTCTGGGCTGCCCGCGGGGACTGTAGGCGCTCAGCCACCTTCAGCAGTACCCGGAGCGCCTCGCTCTCTAAAACCGAAGTGAACTCTCAATTCCTATCCCTTCAGCCCGCCCCACCCAGGGCAGCGCTCAGGGCTGGGACTCAGCAGCGTCCGGAGCATCGCTCCCCGCACCCCAGGCTCTTCTTGCTGCTCCCCCGTCCGGCCAGACCTCTCGCCTCCCCGGGCGGTGGTCTCTGGGACACGCACTGACGCTGAGCATGTACCCTTCAGTGGTTTGAAGTTTATTATTCCGAGAAGAGGTCTTAAAGGAAGCTCTCCTTTCTGGCGTTTGGCTGTTCATTCCAAAGCAGGGGAAGCTTAAGAGAAGGGATGTTACAGAGGGCTAAGAATTAGTGCTCTTTCCCAGACTTCATGTCTTGCCCAAGAGTTAGGAAATGCACAGAGAAAACCACTTCAGAAAAGGACTTGAGGGAAGAAAGGAAAACGCGCGCACACTGAAGACCGCTCTTGCCCCCTGAACTGTGGCCCCCGAGCCCGTGTTCTGAGCTCTCGAAGCCACGGGGCAGGTTTGATTTCTCAGGCCTCTTGTTTCTCACTGCCCTGCCCTGGGGAAAACTGAAGGGGGGTTTCCAGCTCGAAATCATTCCTCTCCTTCCTCCCATCCCCCTTCTCTCCCTTCTTCCCCTTCTCCCCCTCCCATCCCCCTTCTCCCCCTTCTTCCCCTTCTGCCCCTTCTCTTCCCCTCCCTCTCTCTCTCCCTCTCCCTCTTCCATGTGCTCCTGGAGATGGAGAAATGTGAAACAATTCCTCAGCCCCAGGAACCCCAGTCCAGACAGCAAGTGGGATCCCGCTACTCACCCAGAGGACCCCCCTTCTTCTCGTCCCTCCAGAGTGGCCAGAATGTAAAAACCGGGCAACCAGCGGGCCTGGGCTGCCTGTCCCTCCTTGAGCCAATGAAGCAGAGACAGGGTTGAGCCCTCTATGAGCGTGCATGCCGATACCGGTATGAGAGGGCAGCAGGTCACCTACAAAAATCTGCTCTCCCCTCCCTCCCCATCGGCAGCTGCTTCTATGGGGCAGAAGGACAAAGACACGTGGGGAAGTAAGAATGACAGGCACGGGGAGTAGGCACCTGTCACGGGCCTGCCCGCTGTCCTGGAGCCTGATTGGCCTGGCGTCCTCCTGATGCCGTGACCCTTTAATATAGTTCCCCATGTTGTGGTGACCCCCAACCATAAAATTATTTTCGTTGCTACTTCCTAACAGTAATTTTGCTACTGTTGTGAATCGTAATGTAAATATCTGTATTTTCTGATGGTCTTAGGCGACCCCTGTGATGGGGTCAATGGACCCCCAAAAGGGTCGCGACCCACAGGTTGAGAACCGCTGCTCCTGAGGGGCTGTCTACTGGCGCTCAGCACCGGCCCATGGGACCCCTGCAGCCTGATGCAGCCCCAGTGCGGCTCTGCTCTGAGCCCTGCACAGGCGCCTGCAGGCGCAGCTCGTGCTCCGTAAAGAGTGCCTCCCGCCGCCCCTCTCACCCAGGAGGCCTCCCGCCTCTGCCCACCCCGAGGCTGGAAGAAGCGCTTTATTCTCCCCAAGCACCGCGGGGAAGGTCGGTACTGAAACGGGCGGGGAAGCGCCAGTAGAAACAGCATATCCTGCTCAGACGCAATGTTACGCTTCTGTGCGGATGGCCCCAATTGATTAATGATAAAATGGTCTGCAGAAAAACCTGTAAGGTGGTTTCCACATTCCTCATCAATACATATTTACTTCACTAAATATGTTGAAAGTTGCTATTGTGTCCTACGTTTTTATTTTTTTCTGGTAAAAGAATTTTGTTAGTGTCAGGGAGAATGTTCACTTGTACTGTTTATTTTTAAATAACCATTTGCCCTGTAGCTTGTGCGCTAGGGTTGTGGGTATTCCCACCTGCGCCCTAGACCCTGCCAAACACCCCCCCGGGGGCGCGGGGGGCGGCCGGTCTTCTGATTGATTGTGCATTTCGTTTGCAGACGTTTTTGCAAGGTCTGATGCTAGGAGCCGTGACAGTGTAAGTCTGTGATACCCATTTTCTTTTCCCACGTGCTTTTCCTCGATTGTACATGACCAGTAACTGCAGTCTCTGGTTTTAGTTTCTTCAGTGCTGAGGAGGTGTTATGGGCCATCGGGGCAACTGCTCTGGTGACGTTGTCGCTCACTTTATTTGCTCTCCAAACAAAAGTACGTATCATCGAAGCAGATTTCTGCCATAAGGGCGCGCGGGCCCTGATCCTCGCCCCTCCTGCCCCTCTCCCCCCACTCTGCTCTCCTCCTCGGTCTCCTCTCTTGAGCTTTCCCCAGAACAACACTGAAAAAGTGAAAAGGAATAAGGTGAAATTAATCTGAATAGTACCTTTCACTTAACCCAATGCAGGTGAGGCATGATCATTTCAACAAGTCATCAACATAACAACAACGTGAATGAGCTAGTTTACATCCTCTTTTTTTGAATTAAAGTTCAAACCCAGTGTGTGTTGTGTCCCGAGAGCACAGCTCAGCTCGGAGGGCTCAGGAGCCGCAGGTGTGGGAAGCACACCCGTGGACAAGCTCTCAGCAGCACGGTCACCTGGGCAGCCTGTGGAACCACAGCCTGGTGGCTCCACCCTGCGATGCGCAGAGTCAGAGGTCAATCTGCACGCCAGGTGGTGCCCACGCTGCTGGGCTGAGGACCACAGTAGGTGATGCAGGACTGGAGCATATGTCCTTGGCGTGTGAGGGGCAGGGAGTGAGGGCAGAATGAGAGGGACTAGGAAGAAGCTCTTGCAAGAAAATGTCTTGGGTTTAAGGATCTTTTTTTTTTTTTGCTGTACCATCCCAAATTTCTCAGGCCAGAAGATTAATATTCCCCTTTCTTTAGGAGGAATTTTAATCTCCCTTCCCTGGCTGATTTGATCACTGATTTATAAAGGCAAAAACCAAAAAAGCATGTTGATAAATTTCAAAATTACAAAAGAATCATTCATAGTAATTTTTGAAAGTTTAGTGTATATATATATGGTTCAAAGGTATGCATACAAATGTGAAAAAGGGACCCAGTTAATTAACCTCTTGGTCTACTTGGTCAATTTTATTTCATTAATGTAGTCTATGCTCACACTTTGAAGATATGAGTAATTATGAGCATAACTATGATCATGCTAGACATACAAATTTATGTCCTATCCTCATCCATTGTGCCTTTTCCTTAGGGAACATTTTATAGAAATACAAAAAAACAGAGCAGCAAAACGAACTCCTTCCCATGTGTCCATTGCCCAGCTCCCAAACCCGTCCCCTCGCAGGCCTGCCCTTTCCCTGCCCTCCTCCCGCCCGCAGCAAGTCCCAGGCAACAGGGCTCTCACGTCTTGTTGCCAGTGGTGGGCTGATGCTTTCCCCGGTTCTCCACCTGGCCTGGGGGCATGTCCGCCTGCGGGTGTGAGGCGCACCTCTGATTGCCCAGGGCCCCGTGGAGACGGTGACTGAGCTGTGCCTGCTGTTGGGTTTCCTCAGCTGGACTTCACGCTGCTCCACGGAGTGCTGTTCGTCTCGCTGGTGGTGCTGTTTATCTACGGAATCATCTTAATCTTCGTACAGTCATACGTAAGTGGGCCTCATTTGGAGGGCCTTCAGGAATTCAGGGTGCAGGGCTGGTGGTGTCAGGATGGAGCTTCTGAGAGGCAGAGCTGAGATGGGAGTGGGGGGACTTTCCTGGGGGAAATGTCTGCGAGAGAGGAGGGGTGGGGGAGCCACGAAGACTGGGGGAGCTGTCAGACCTCGAGGGCCAAGGCGGCCCCCCAGTGAGGGACCAGAAGGGGGTCCGGGGGAGCATTCTGGACCATGGGAGGTCCTGGAGCTCACGCCGACCGTCCCGCACAGAGGGTAGTGGAGTGTGGCCCAGGAGCAGGCTGCCGCGGCCCTGGGCAGGAGTCGGGTGAGGCCTGTCCCAGGGGGCTGGCCGGGTGGCTGGGGTCCATGGCCAGGAGGCCTGGGCCGTGATGGTGGAGCTCCCGCCCTGGACTACCGCTGTCCTCCCCTGAGGGGAGTGAGGGTGGGCCTCCCACAGGGTAGATGAGACTCCTGGTGCTGTGTGTTTGAAGTGATGGGCGTCGAGAGATGGGCTTCTTAGGACTTTTACAACAGCAGCCTAGAGGAGGCTCCCATTTTTTTTCTCTTTATTCCCTTTAAATCTATTCATTGACTTCTCACTGGATATCAGACATAGGCCCATGTATTTTTCACATAGGCATCAAATTCAATTCCCACAACATTCCTGAAAAGTACATATCTCCGTGTTCTATGATAAGAAGACAGGTTCAGAGACATTACGTAATTCATCCTCGGAGCAAGAGGGATCAAAGCTAGATGCGACTTTCTTAAAGTTGGGTCCTTATCGATCAGCAGGGACCTAAGTGCGCCCTTTTGTTATTTAAAGTCTTTTTCTTAATATTCAGTTGTCTCCTTTCTCCTCGCAGTGGCTGCATGTGCTGTATGCTGGACTGGGAACTGTGATCTTCTCATTTGTAAGTCCGTCTCTCCTTCTCGGACAGAGTTGGGTGCATGCATGGAAGGCACCGCCTTAGCCCTGGTGCTAAGCGTGGAGTCGAGTGGAGTCAGTAATTGCCTGGAAAGCACTCCTGGAGACCTGTCGCTGCTGCTCCTCCTCTTCCTCTGGCTTCTCCTCCTCCTCTTCCTGCTTCTCCTCCTCCTCCTTTTATAGGGATGATTTTTTAGAGCAAAATCCAGAGGAAAATACAGAGATTTCCCATATACCCCTGTCCACACAGGCACAGCCTCCCCTATTATCAACTACACTCACCTACAATGAACCTACACTGAGGTGTCAGTATCACCCCAACCCCCCAGTTTACATTAGGTTCACTGTGGGTGTACATTCTATGCATCTGGAAAAATGGGTAATAAGCGACATGTTCCGTTGCTATGGTAGCATATTGTCGCTGCCCTAAATAGCCTGAGCTCTGCCTGCTCATTCCTCCCCTGGCTCCAACCTCTGGCAGCCACTGACCTTGTTACTGTTCCCAAGTTTTGCCTTTTCCAGAAGTCGTATCATTGTAATCAGACTGGCTTCTCTCACCTCGGAATGTGCACTTACGGTCCCTCTGCGTCTTTTCATGGCTGGGAGCTCATTTCGGTCGGGACGTATCACAGTTTATGTGAGCAGCCACCTACTGAAGGACATCTTGGTTGCTCCCAAGTGTTGGCAGTTTTGCATGAAGCTGCTCTAAACCTCCACGTGCAGGTTTTTGTGTGAACATAAATGTTCAGCTCCTTTGGGTGAATACCGGGGAGTGTGACTGCTGGATCACGAGGTAAAAGTAAAAACCTTCCCCCAGAGTGGCCGGACTCAGAGAGAGAGTGGGGAGGGGAAGTGGAGGGAAGGGCCTCAGTGGTCCAAGCCGGTGTCCGCTTTAGCACCCCCCAGCCTCGGGTTTGACCTCCCTTCTCTGCCACTCTGATCACTCACGTGACTTTCCCTCATTCTATTTTGGAAACACTGACATCACCACAAAGCTCCGGGAATTCAGAATCGTTGCTGCGTGTGAATCTACATGTTGGGGAGCCATTGTATTTTCATTCTTCGTTCAGTGAGAACACAGGGCATTTTGTGGTATCGATCTGTCCAACATGCCCACCTGGCCCATATCGTTGACTAAGACACAAGGCTACTGGACTTGGAAAGCAAAGGAAGGACAAAGCTCTTGCCTTAATGGAGCCCAAACCTGTGAACGTTGTAAATGGCTGAGGCTGTAATAACAACATCCACAGCCACAAGCTGACTTTCCACAATCATGTGTATTGATGCTAACTTACCCAGCTGGTTTAGGAAGTTATTGGGTAGAGATGAACAGGTTAAACAGCTCATTTTTCTTTCTTTCCTTTAAGTACTTGGTGATGGATGTGCAGCTGATGATGGGGGGGAGTCATCATGTGAAGCTGGACCCTGAGGAGTATGTGTTTGCTGCTCTGAACATCTACTTGGATATAATCAACCTTTTCCTTTTTATTTTGCAACTGATTGGACGGTAGGCCCCTGGTCAAGGCTGGCTCGTGCTGACCAGAGGGAAGGAGGGCTATCTGTGAAGTGCCGCAGCTCAGACAGGCAGAGGTGGCCGTCTCCTAAGCCCTGTTATTAAAAAAAATATTTTAGAGTACCTATTTTTTTTCAAATGAAAGCAAAAATTCAGTTAATGGTAGCTATAACTTGTTATATATTTTAAGTTCCATTGTCACATTGTAAAACTTTCTGTGGGACATTTCTGATTTTTATAATTTCAAAAGATGAGTAACAAAATACCATATTTAAACATTTCTTAGATGCCTGTTATTTTGTTGAAGTTTTCCAGGCACTAGTTAAAGCTGTAAACATCTCTCTCAATGAATAAAATTGATTACAGAAAAACCTCTATTTACTCCATTCTGTTCTCTTGATTTGGACATGCTATGGGAATATTTCTGCACAGTCTGACTTTAAGAGTAGGATAAGCCAAAGTATTCAGCCTTTCCTGGATGCCAGAGTCAGACTGAAGAGAACAGTATCTTCCTGATAGGGGATGGAGAGGATTAATGCAGTTAATGTACACGGAAGGCTGGAGAACACAGTGTTACCTGCCAGCAACTCTGTCCCACTTGCCCTTCTGGGCTTAACCCAGAGACCACCTCCACTGGTTGTCTGGGACAACTGGCCTCTTTGAAGTCCCATAATATATCAAAACTTCAATTTTAATTGTGATAAAATACACATAATAAAATTTACCATCTTAACCATTTTTTTAAATTTTTATTAATTTTTTATACATATCTCCTCATTGCCCCCCCTTCCTCCCAGGCATACCCCAACCCCCCCGTGTCTATGTTCATTGGTTATGCTTATATGCATGCATACAAGTCCTTTGATTGATCTCTTATCTACCTCACCTAACTTTAATCTTCCTGCTGTAATTTCACAGTCTGTTTGAAGCTTTACTGTCTCTGTATCTATCCTTTTGTTCATCAGTTTATAATGTTCTTTGTTATCCCCCAATGAGTGCGATCATGTGATGCTTCTCCTTCATTGACTGGCTTATTTCATTAAGCATAAGGCTCTCCATTTCCAACCAGGTTGCTGCAAATGGTAAGAATTCCTTCTTTTTAATGGCAGCATAGAATTCCATTGTGTAGATGTACCACAGTTTTCTGATCCACTCATCTGCTGACGGGCACCTAGGCTGTTTCCAAATTATAGCTATTGTACATTTTAAGTGTATACTTCAATAGCAATAAGTATATTCACATTATTATGCAACAAATCACCAGAATCTTTTCACCTTGCAAAACTGAAACTCCATCTCCATTAAACAAGAAGCCATATATTTTGCACTGACTTATTCACACCTCTCTTATAACCCATTTGATTATGTCCCAGAGGGACACAAACTGGACAGATCTTTACATTATGGGTGAACTTTGCAGTGGGGAGGATGAGGAAATTAGATGGACTCTTCGGGTCTCTAGAATTATTCACGAGAGCTCAACTTCTAGATTTAATTAAACTTACAGATCTCAAGTAGGACATTTGAAGTATAAGCACTATACTCACACACACCTAACTATTTGATTACCTGTTATTTCAGATTAGCCCTATCTCTACAATTTTGGTAAAGCTTCTCATTGTGTTTTTAATCTCATTACTACCAGCAAAGTCCTGAATCTGGGCATAACCTCTGAAATGTGAGCATGTAGAAGAGAAAGGGACATCAAAGTCATCCAGAAAAAAATCCGGGTGGACCCTTCCTGGTCTGGATAGTTTGACAATATTACTGTGTGCACACCTGTCAAAGGCTTGCTACCAAAGTCATGGTAATTTAAGGTCACACAAGAAAGCAAATGCAATTGGAAAGCCTCAGCTTTTGCATATCCTCCTGGCATCAAGAAAACCTTCCCGCATATAATAAGGAATGCTGGCCGATTTCTTTCTTCTCTTAAGTTTCTGCTGTCCCAGCAACCCCAGCAGGCATTTCTGTTGTCTCGGCAATGTCCCCAGCCACATAGCCTATTGTGTGCATCTACTGGATGTGCCATTCCACAGTGGTGATGACTCAATTTAAAGAAATTCTAATGCTTCTATGACAATCTTTTTATTTCTGCATCTAGTAAAGACTGAGCAAGACACACCTCTTAAGGTGAATCAAGTGAGTAGACTAATTTGTTCTCAGTATTAGAAATTCATCTTTTGCAGGTTTGGCTCAGCAGATAGAGTGTCAGCTTGCAGACTGAAGGGCTCTGGGTTTGATTCCGGTCAAGGGCATGTACCTCAGTTGCAGGCTTGACCACTGGCCCTGGTAGGAGCGCATGCAAAGGACAACCAGTCAATGATGTTTCTCTCTCTCCTTCTTCCTTCCTCTCTGAAATCAACCATATATATATTGTGTGTATGTGTGTGTGTGTGTGTGTATATATATATATATATACACACACACACACACACACATGTATACAGTGGTACCTCGAGATATGAGTGCCCTTAACATACGAGATTTTTGAGATATGAGCCGTCGAGTGAGTGATTTTTGCTTTGAAATACAAGCAACATTTGAGATAGGAGTAATCGCACGGATCGGCCGGCTGCACACGACCTACCAGTTTACTGCGACTCATAGTTTCCCACGCCTCAAGGTTACGGAACGAATTAAACTCGTATCTCGAGGTACCACTGTATGTATGTATACACACACACACACACACACACACACACACACTCTAGAGGCCTGATGCACAAAAATTTGTGCCAGAGTAAGCCTTCCCTCCTCCATCGCCCGCAGGCACCTGGGACCCAGGCTGGCTTCCCTCTAGTTCCAGCTTCATCAGGAAGGACATCCGGAATGACGTCTGGTCTAACTAGCATATAATCCTTTATATATATATATATATTCATATTCATTTTTTTTGAGAACATCTGGCAAGAATGGTCCCGAATCCATCTGTAAATCAACTTAAGGTGTCCCATAACATAATAGGGCAATGGAAGCTTACAGGGAAAGAGTGAGAATCCATAGGATTCAGGTTATACTTTCTATAATGCCCACAAATTTGGGGCCTATAATTTACTTTTGTTCTTTATATTATCCCAAATGGGCATCCCCTCTTCTAGCCCCAGGCATGGTTTGATAAGCACATCTATCTAAACACAAGTGACCTTGTGAAACCACACATGTGAAGGGCTAGTGCAGTCAGCTTGTCCTAGCATGCCATACGGCACACACAGGCTCAAAGAATGTCAACGACAAAGTGCTGTGGCATATATTTGACATTACTGCCAAGAATCGATGTTGGCAGTTCATCATTTGCTTAATCAAAGTCCTTGAAACAAATAAAACTGCTGAAGATCTCAAAGGTCCCCAGGTTGTAGCACTGCTGACAGCTCACAATGTATTAAACGATATTTGCCTGATTGTTGTTCTAGAGCAGGGGTCAGCAAACTATAGTCCGCATGCCAAATCTAGCTTATCTTAAAAAGAACCACACCAACTTTTTATTTTGAAATATAGTTACAGGAAGTTGCAAAGATAACTGAGACTCTGTGTACTCTTTACCTGGTCACCCCTCTCTTACAAAATCCAAACCAGAAAGTTGACATTGGTACAATATGCATGTAGAGGTATTTTCTCACACGTGTAGATGCATGCTCACCAAGATACTGACTAGTCCATCACCACAGATGTCCCTTTATGGTTACATACATAACCTCTCTGCCCCCTCCAGCATTTCTAACCCCTGTGACCACTAAATTATTTCCATCTCTGTGTTGTCATTTCAAAAATGTTATATAAATGGAATTATGTTTGTGACATTTTCAAATTTTCTACTCAGCATAATGCCTTTAAGATCCATCCAAGTTGTAGCAACTTGTGTCAGAAGTTCGTTCCCATTTATTGCTGAGGATTCTTTTGCACGGTTAGCCATTCGCCTACTACAGGACATTTTGGTAGAGTCCAGTTTTTGGCTATTGCAAGTACAGCTGCTATAAACAATATATACAGGTTTTTACATAAGTTTTCACTTCTCTATAATAAATGACTAGCAGTGCAAATGCTGGGTCATGGTAAGTACCTGCTTAGTTTTCAAAGAAACTACCCAACTATTTTCCAGGGTGGTTGGGCCATTTTATATTCCTACCAGCAATATATGAGTGATCCAGTTTCTCTGCATTTGGTATTGATACTATTTATTGCAGCCATTCTGGTAGGGGAGTGATGTGTCTTGTGATTTCCTGATGGATAGTGATGTGGAAGTTCTTTATATGTGGTTCTTTCTTAACCATGATCTTCTGTGAAATGTCTCATGTCTTTTGTCCATTTTATATGGGTTTTCTTTTTACTGTTGAGTTTTGAGAGTTCTTTACATTATAGATATGTAGCTGACAAATATTTTCTCCCAGTCTGTAGCTTATCTTTTTATCTTCTTCATAAGGTCTTTTGCAAAGTTTTAAATTTTGATGAAGTCCAATTTATCAATGTTTTCTTTTATGGATTATAATTCTGGCAAGAATTTGATAATTATCTGCTAACCTAAATTGTAACGATTTTCCTTTTTAAAAAAAATATTTTATTGATTTTTCACAGTGAGGAAGGGAGAGGAATAAAGAGTTACAAACATCGATGAGAGAGAGCCATCGATCACCTGCCTCCCACACACCCCACACTGGGGATGTGCCCACAACCAAGGTACATGCCCTTGACCAGAATCAAACCTAGGACCCTTTAGTCCGCAGGCTGATGCTCTATCTACTGAGCCAAACTGGTTAGGACCGATTTTCCTTTCTTTCTTTTTAAAAATGTTATATTTTACATTAAAATCTATTATCCATTTTAAGTTTTATGTAAATGTGAGGCTTAGGGAGCGGTTCATACATTTGTAACTTATAGTCCTGTTCCAGCACCATTTGTTGAAAGGGCTACACTTCTGCCATTGCACTGCTTTTGCACCTTTGTCAGACCAGTTGATGGCATTTGTGGGGGCTGTTTTTGGGTCTCTGTTCTGGTCTATCCATCTATGTGTCTTCCCCCACCCACCAGGCCCTGCTCTCGATGATTACTGTAGTCTTGGAGTTGGGTAGAATGATTCCTCCCATTTCTTTATTCTTTAAAATAGTTTTAGCCATTTTAATTCCTTTGCTTTTCTGTATAAACTTTAGACTTTTCCTTTCTAGTATAACCACAAGAGTTGCTGGATTTGGTAAAAATTACTGCCAAGTGGTTGAACCAAGCCCAGGTATCTGTGAACAGAGACCCCCACAAAACCAGTGGCTTTATTTCAGGCAGTAGAGTTGGGCACAAAGTATCCCCCAATAGGGTAGCTACTAGTTTTTCGTGTAAAATTAAAATACTGCTATGGTCAGGCTACCTGCACTCCCCAATATACCATTTCTTTGCAAGGCCTGCTGGATCCATGTTACTTCTCCAATTGCAGTTCATCCACCCTAAAGTGGAGATGTCATACCAAGTGACACAGAAGGCTTCATGGGTCAGGCATTTAGTTTCAACAAGAGCCTAGGAGCAGGTTTAATAGCTCTTTCTCCAAAAGGGATGTACTTGGTAGCTGTGGCAGGCAGATGGCGATGTTGTGCGGGGAGATGGCCTGAGTACTCAGGTTGCCAAAAGGAATGATTTCCAATTACTGGAAAATGAAAAGGTGACACGCCAACAAATTTACTCAATATTGATGTAATTACACAAAATTTTATATTCAACACGTGGGATTTAACATTATGCAATTTGGCCTTTTTATACTAGCTTACACATAAAGTTACTCTTTTGTTTATCTGTCCTAACCTGTGAAGTGTTACACTAACCTCCCAAAGCTTCCGTTTTCTTTTAAATATATTTTTATTGATTTCAGAGAGGAAGGAAGAGGGGAGAGAGAAACATCACTGATATGAGAGAAGCACTGATTGGCTGCCTCCTGCACGCACCCCCCCCTACTGGGAATCAAACCCGAAACCTGTGCATGTGCCTTTGATTTCCCACAGCTTTTTACTATGTAAACAGATGACTCCTCGAAAAATAAATGACACTGGAAGTTGGAAAGAATTTTCTCCTTTCTCCTCCTGGGATTCCATGTTGTTTCTGCAGGACCAACAGAGATGAGACAGGGAGGCAAGCTACGACTGACTGATGCCCCTACATTAGACAGTCCCTGAATGACCATTATCGGGTGCCACGATACTCTTGGGCACGCAATACAACTGCATTAGACATTTGGATTCAGAACATTACACTGAATCACCCAAGGGGCCAGGCCCACTAGGGAAGCTCCCCTCCTCACTACTCAAGTGTCCAGATGCCTTTTCCCAGCGGAGTCTAAAATGCGTGCAAGTCAGGAGCTACAGCCAGGTGATAAATGGGTGGCAGATCACATCTCCAATCGAGGAGGTGAGGAGCCCGGGGAGGGGGGAGGGTAGCCCATGGGGAGAAAACATAATTGAGTCCTCTTTCTCCTTCAGCCCTTTGCTCTGGCGTCAGTGTCTGAAAACTGGCACAGCTACCTCTCCCACAGCAGGAGTGAGGCTGTCAGCATCGAGAGCAGGGCCTACAGCCTTCTCCAGGCTCCTGCACACCCGCATCGCAGTTTTTGTCATCTGGTGTGGCTCCAGTACTGAGCACTATCCGCACTGCTGGAAGAGGGCCTGACTTGCACGATTAAGCAAGGCTTTGCATTCGCTTTTGCATTTGGATAGTGTTGCAGCCCAACCAAGTGAACTTCTGCTGAAACCGGTGTGGCTCAGTGGATAGAGCGTCGGTCTGCGGACTGAAAGAACCAGGTTTGATTCCAGTCAAGGGCATGTATCCTGGTTGCGGGCACATCCCCAGTAGGGGGCGTGCAGGAGGCAGCTGATCGATGTCTCTCATTGATGTTTCTCTCTATCCCTCTCCCTTCCTCTCTGTAAAAAATCAATAAAATATATTAAAAAAAAAAAGAACTTCTAATGTTTTTGGTCCACTCAAAACTCCCAAGCAGCAAGCTTCTTATTGCTGATACCATTTATTTTACATTTGGTGACTCCCTGACTCAGCAGGTGCAGCCACACTACCTTTCAGGTAGGCTCCAGGAACTGCTGACGCCTTGTCATGAACACATTCCTTCATCTGCTCGCCTGCAGGAGTGAGCAGCAACCAAAGCACCACTGACAGCTTGTTTCAATCCTACATCTTATCAATCAGCCTGTCAACATCAGTTCAACTCCTGTTAAGTAACAGAAAGGACAGCAGGAACCCTTAATCTGCTCCACCCCTAATCTCTCACTAGGGTGAGAGTGTTCACTACCATACAGATTTCAGGGAGTTTTATATTCCCAAACAAGGCCCAGTTCCTCTTGCAGACAATCATGTCTGTCAGCATCCCATCCTTATTGTCAAACTGTGGGGTCTGGGACTTCTTTTTACTCGGCTCACAAACCAGTAAGTCAGCCTGTCACAGTTCCATGGCTGCTGACAGGACAAGGAGATCCAGGATCAGAGGTAAAGCACTCACAGCACAGCATGCAGAATGAACATCAGCACACTTGCATCAGCTTCCTGGACCCGTTCTACAGGAGCAACATTGCAGGCCTGGGCGAATGTAGCTACAGGTTACATTTATTTAAGCATGCAGTGGGTGTGCTGCAGCTGAGGAGCCAGGGGTCAGGGCAGCGATGCCCTGAAAGCAAGCCTGTCGCTTAAGGTCTCTAGCTGCATAAATGGCCCAGGAAATTTTGTTAGGCACACCCAACAAGATGTGCTGGTGCACCAGGACTGGACTGTTTTGTCCAGTAGTTATCCTTTTCTATACTGTGCTTTGTTCGCTCTTTCATAAATACCCCTCTGAAACAGTCTGTAAACTGGTGCCTTGTGCAGGCTGGTCTCAGCCAGTCTGTAAACTGGTCCCTTGTGCAAATGGCTGGTTAAAAGGTAACATATAGCTTGCTCACAAATGTTTTCAAATTACAGTTTTAAAGACCGAGGAAGAATAATTCCTTCAAGTTTGGCCATCACTCAGTTTGTCAGCCATCTATCAGTCCTAAGTGAAACAGAGAGCAAAAGCAAGCTTTTCTGATCATCTTTCTTTAAGAAGTATGATTACTACAGTTCTTAAAATAAGGACAGTTATGTCATAGTCTAGAAAAGCCCACTTATACCTTTCTAGAAAGAAATCTACTCTCCTGAGATATAAGATGCTGTAAAAAATATTAGGCACTGATTGATTACATGTAAGAATCGAACTAGTCCCATCATATTTGAAGGAATTTAACTGGAAGATCAGCTTCCTGACTTGGTTAAAACAGAGTCTATAATGTAATGAGACCAAAGTGAAATAGTTTAAGTAATAAATGTTTAATCAAAGAATTTTACATATTATTAACAGCATTCATTTGGCCAAACATCTACACGGTTGTAGAATCCTATTGTATATAAAGGGGGAATGTATCAAGTATAGACTATGAAAGTGCAAATAACAAGTCAAGGTTAGAGTAATTTTTTTTACATTATAAAATTAACGTGTTTACAAAATAGGCTTTGCCAAACTTTATTTCCGAACTGTAAAGTCAATGACTGTGTTGTTTTTAAAATATGTACCAAGGAAGTACAAATTGGATAATGATCTTTCCTCATGCTCAGGAGAGAACAGCACAGGAACGAGAGCTACTTACTACACCAGGTGCCAGGCACCGGCCTCACCAGGAACATGCACTCCACCCTCTCCACGCAGCACTTCCACACTTTACAAGACATCTCCATATGATACAAAGACTCTTTCTTTTGAAAATATTACAACTTGGTCTAAAAACTGATCAGTGTTGATATTTTTAATCCAAAATAAATTTGTAAAAAAATCCTTTAATGAACTATTTCAGTTTAATAGACAGTAATACACTGTAGAAAAAAGTTAATATTTACCCCAACAAACTAATAAGGATTGATATCAATGTTTCTGATAATTGGGAAAATAAAACCTAATGTGAACTTGTAACATCCAAAGCATAGGACAATTCCTACATAGTTTCTTTTTAATCCCAGGAGGACCTGAGGAATATTAAATAATATATGTCCTAGGTCACATGAATTCCAAATATAAGAATATTTCAAAAATAGGGTTTGGAAAATAAAATGTAATAAAAAACCATAATTACAACTCATGTGGATATCAATACTAATACAACCTTTCACTCAGTTCAGGACTTGCCTGTACAAACTCAGTACTGAAATTTTGGTATCTGTAGACTTCTGGTAAAAATCTGGCAAAACATTAAATGGAGTGTTGCCTATCTACTTTGCTTATGTTATGCTAGTTTGGGTAATATGTAAGTAAAAGAGCCATTCCAACAGTTTACTCTAGTTTTAATTACACACTGTACCATTGAATCTTAATTACAACTAAGATCAGTATTTTCTTCACAGTAAGACACTGATAACCAGGAAATTGATTTTTTCAACACTAAACAGTAGTCACACAGCAAATGAGTATTGTGCAACAGAACAAACACATCAGCATTTGCTACTGAGGCAAACAAACGGACTGAACATTTATTTAGTTGTTATATTGACTGGAAAGGCAAGGCCATGGGTGGTTTATGGAGGTCTCTGCAAGTCATAGCATAGTTACTTTAGAAGAGACACTGAAACTTGAATGACTCACTTATTTAACTGGCAACTATCCATTTAAGTTAGGCAAAGGCACGGTAACATGTTGCGCAGGATGTCTTATTGGATTTTTTAATAATTGTTGGATTTACTATAACTCATAAAAACTCCACTTTTTTCTATTTTATAAAACACCATTAAAAGTAATTGCACCCATTAGTAATTAGAATGCACTGTAAAATTGTGAAAACAAAGAACTATGATTGCACTTCCAATAAAGTGTCTCTTAAAATACAGCACCGCTGTTGCTAATCAACTGTATTTTAATATTAAAATAAACTGTTTAACAGCAGCATTAGGTTTAGTTAACTTAAGCTACAGGCTACATTTATATAAATGCAGTCTCCATGGCAACAAAAGCCCATTAAAGCCTGGTATTTCATGGCTACCAAGTGGCACCTTTTACTCCCGAGAATGCTGACACTGCCCTGGAGCCCTCTGGGACGCCACACCTGAACGCCTTCTCAGCGCACGAGTCAGAATTTGGCACAAGTGGACTGTAAGACATAAAAATAAATTTTTGACTCATGTAAAAATGAAAACTAATTACATTGTGGGAGATGCAGCACTAAAGAGAAGCTTTGGACACTTCGATTCACACTGTTCAAAGAGGCAGGAAGAAAGTTATGGAAGAGCACAAAGAGGTGGAGGAACTCAGTGTTACCAGATCTGTCCAAAAGAACTTCTAAAATGAAGAAAACCTTCTTTTTTTTCTTTTTAAAGAGAAAAACCACTCAAGGATGAGGGAGTAAGCCTTTAATTTAAATGTTCCATTTAAGTATTGCTGACCTTAGGCTGAACAGAGGACTGCATTTTCTTAAGAGTGTGGAATCTAACCTACTTACTCCATTTGTTTTTCTTTCTCTCCTGCTCTTCTTTTTGTCAGCAAAAAGGGGAAAGCTATCCAATTAAATACCAAAGAAGTTTCCTGTGAGGTTAAACTCCAAAAGGAAGCCACCATTCAAGGGAACTCCTCGTATTCAACCCTAATGTCGCTGATTTAGAGTTGAGTTGGAATTAAGTGGATCCAGTTTCCATGAAGCACACTCCACCAGCATGCCACCTGTACCGCGATGCGCTTGGAGCCAGAGGTGTGCAGCTCACACTAAGTGTCCTTGTTCCAGCCAGTCACTTGAGGTTTGAGGTGTTTGACTTGAGACATCTGATCCAGCTCCCTTGTTGGCTGCCTCAGTACCACTTTCACCAGCTTGAGGTGCTGCTTCCCCAGCCAGAATATTCTCTTCCAAAGAGTTTTCTTCTTCTCTTTGTGTTCCTCTACCTTCACTGACCACAGCATCTTCAAACACTGAGTCTTCTTCTGGCGGCACCAGTTCCACATCCCTCATGCCTTCTGACCCATCTCCAACACAGGGGGGCTGGGAATCGGTACTGGTTTCTGTAGTTGCTGGAGGAATCAGGACAATACTCTGAGGGTTCATGTCGTGAAACCAAGCCATGATATTGCCCAGAAGATTGTCACTGATATTGGCGTCCTGGCCAGCTGAGTCAGGGTCACTGGATGAGGGATAGAATTCATTTCTTGCCTCACTGAGAGGGTGTGAACTCAGGGTATCAGTTGAAAATGGATCACTTTCGGCTCCTAGTCTCAAGAGGCTGTCACCAAGTTCCAACAGCTCGGAGCTGCTCAATGCAGCTGCAGGGCTATCTGTGTTCCTGGGGCCGGAGTCAAGCCTGGAAGGTAGAGAAGTGCCTATTGCCCCTAAGGAAGCGTCACCACTGAGAAAGTCTCTGTTTCCTTCATCGATGGCCAGACCCGATTCTTGCAATGATAGCTGTATTGCGAGAAGTATATTAGGATCATCTTCATCCAAGGAACTCAGAGCCTGAGGACAACAGAAAGTAAAATTTAAAAGAAAAATGATTTAACCCAATGAGGTTTACCATTGTTGTTTTTACCTAACAGATAATATTACCTCTGTTTATATAAAAGAATTTATTTTATCTACTCAAATGTTATTTTAGTTCCCATGTTATTGGGGAAAATTAAGCTAAGTATCTTTTCCTGTAATTTTTAATGGGAGGAAGAAAAAGGAAAGCAATAAAAGTAAAATCAGGAAACCAAGCCAAACAGAGCAAGAGTAGGAGCAGGGGCCAGGGCCTGTCCAGGAAGCTACCTGAAGAGAGTCTTGGTTCTCAGAGCGACTGGCAGGGGTGTAGTCGCGCAAGGAAGAGCTGTGTAGTACACTCATGGACGCAGAGCTGACCACGGAGGTGCCCGGCCTGCGGCCACTGCCGCCTTCTGGGAGATCTGTTTCAGAGCAAGTGGTACCAGAGACAGTTCAGCCATACAGATTTGCATACATCTTCTTAGTTCAACTGGCAATTCCTCTTTTAGTGCAGGTGAAAACTTGTGTTCACACATTCACTTAATCTCCCAAAGACTTCTCATGCATATCTGTCTCGCTAGAAGCAACAATATCTATCTCATGCCATTTGCTTCAAATCTATAATTATTTGCATTTGTGCTTTCATGACATATGGTTCTATTCAGAAAGGCCAATGCTACTCCTCTTTGTTTTCTTAAGCAATAATAAATAAAGGTGTTTTAGTTTTCAGTTTTTTTTTTAATAAAAAGAATCTGGGAACCACAATGCCTGAAGAACAATTCTTCAGGCCTGTTGATCCTGATTTACTAAAGATGCTCTGTTGATATTATAAAAACTTTCAATTATAATTTAATATTTAAAAGTTGATAATTAAGATAATTTATTCCTAATACCAGAAATTTTCTTTTAAATAATGCTTATAGGAGAAGTGAGGCTAAGAGAAAAACATTCCATGAACACAGCCAACTGTAACCAACAGCTACAATTCATGAATGCTCACTAGGTACTGCTCATGCCCAAGGAATTTACAGGCATTATCTCATTAAAAGCTCACAATTGCCCCCTAGTGGCACTCTCAGTATTGCTTCTTTAGAATGAGGAGACTGCTGCTTGGAGAGGGAGGGGTTCAGTAACTCAATTGAAGTGTCTCCCAGATAGGCAATGGAGATGTGGTCATGAACCCAGGTCTGTCTTGTTAGCCTGTGTTCTTAACCCCCCTGGTTTTCTGTACCCTGTGACCTTAGAAGCACCTACCTATAGAATGTGTATCTAAATTACAAATTCTTTCACAATCACCTACTCAGTTTTAAGAATAAATTCAAGGGAGCTAAGAGATTAAGACATACCCAACCCAAGAACTTACCTAAAGTGCTTTCACTGGGCTCATCAGGGTCTGGAGGGTTACTGAGCAGACTGTGCACATCTCCTCGCCGGCGCTGCTGTCTGTGCCTCCTCCGATACTGAAATTCAGCATATTCCTGCATAAACCAAAGGTTATAAAATACAGGAGAGCATGCAGCTTTTCTAATGCAAATTAAAAGAACAGCACACTTTTTTCCCCCAGGGGAAAAATGTGTGATTTTATATACATGTTATAAAATCACGTGGCTTTAGGAAAAGAAACTTCAGGTTTTGTCATGCCAAGGAAACAGAAAAGGAAAAATAAAAATTTTAAGTAGTCATTACAATTGCCTGGGTAAATTGGGAGTACTTGCAAACTCCAATGCCAGATTGCAACTGAGCCTTATTTAATATGCCTGTGTCTTATTATTTCATGTTATAGTTAATCCTATGTATAATGATTTTACTAATGTAGATTAGGCTCTCCCTGGAGATTTGGTTCTAAAAAAGTAACTGATACATTCAATAGAAAGAAAAGAAAAGCAACACACTGTAAATCCTTGTCAGATCATTAGATCTTGTATTTTTGGGGACTGCAGCATATCACACTCACAAGACAAATGACCAGGTTGAGAGAGAAATGTGAGATGGAAATGAGATGGTGCTTGGTTTCCTATCTGCGTCAGCTAACATGTGGGGTTATCTCCCACACAGGCAGGGACAGTGTTTTCTATTTAATGTATGGGAAGAACACAATCCAGGCAGATGTCCCTGAGTTTATTTTCTAGATTTTAGTGACACAAGAGATGAAAAGAGAGGTCAGTATGTCTGATACCAATATAAGAAGGCTAATTCTGAGAATATAGATTTTTTCAGTGATAAACACTAAGATACTCAGGTTTATGATTATCCAGGTTACCCTTGAGTAGATTTACTATGCTTATATTATAAAAGTACTAAACAGGTTTTATATTAAAAATGAAACTTTCTTATCAGACCACTCTGGTTAAATTTATTTGAGGTCCTTCATCGGCATACTCTAAAGGCCCAATGCACAAACTTCGTGCAAGAGTAGGCCTTCCTTCCGTCAGCTGCTGGCACCAGCCTCCTGCTGGCACCCTGGACCAGAGCTTCCCTCCAGCACCTGGGACCTGGGCTTCCCTCTGGCTGCCAACAAGCAACTGGGACCCGGCTTCCCTTGCAGCCCAGGCTTCATCCGGAAAGTAGTCCGGTCTAATTAGCATATTATGCTTTTATTATTATAGATAAGAGATGGCAGCAATCTTGCCACGTTAGGAACAAAAACATAAAAGATACAAGTGCATGGTTTATTAAGTTTCTCTAAAATTTCCTGCTGAACTGGGATATCATGTCCTCTTTGCCTGGAGGCCTAGGATCCCAAACTGGATGCCTGTTGTGTGTTAATATGGTTCACTGGGCCACTGAGGCCCATCACATTTCTTAGACAAAGATGACATTAAACTCTTATCTCAGTTCAAGACTTATACTTAGGATTTGTTTATTTTGTATACTTGATAATGGCACAAAATTATTCTGAATTAAATAATCTATTAAAAACCACAGTATATACATATTTCCAATTAAAGAAAATAAAACAGTTTAAAAACTAAAGAAGAAATCTGTTATATAATTTTTCTGATAAAAAACTCACATGGCATTCTCTCAGGATGCAATAGGCTTAAAAAAATTGTTGTCATAAAATTAAACATATCTGAAAATTTCCAAGGATTCCTAAGGTCTTCAAGTAAGCACATGAAAAGGCTTTAGTTGGGATATTCCAAATGGTTTGAGTGTTAATGCTACAAAGATTAAGAGATTCTAAGATTTACAGAAAAAACAAACAAACCTGCTAGGATATATATTTTTTTGTTTTAAATAATAACCCCTAGCATTTACTGAGCACCAATTGTCAGTGACTTAAAGAGATGCCCTAATTTTGCCAGAACGTCTATGGTAGTACCATTCATATTTGGAAGATAACTAATTTCTGAAGATAACAAATTAAAGAAGAACACAGCCCAAGGTGTAATAAGTTAGAGAGCTAGACCTTGCATTTGTGTGTCCCTCAGACTTCAGGACTTGGCCTTTCCTGAGCTCCACTGCCTTTAAGGCAGCACAAAACACATACTTATTCTTGCCATTGACTCATTCAGTTTAATTTAAAACAATAAGATGGAATTAACTTTACTAGAAAAATACGAATTCAACCTAAAAGTCTGGAGTTTGGCAATATTTTTTTCAGAGTCTAAATAAAGGCAAAAATCCTACTTTTAAAGATAAAATCTTGTCAATTACTTAATAGTTACATACATGCAAAGTTTTAAAGTTTCACGCTGTATGGTCATTCTTTTTTTTTAAATTTTTATTAATGTATTACATATATACATATCTTCCCATGTGTGGTCATTCTTTAGACTTGAAATAAGGTTTACATAAAAGCTTGGTCTTTCAAGGTGCCAAAAACTTTAAATAAGAGAACAGTAAAAGTGAGTTAAATGATTTTTGCAAATTTTAGTGATTCATAAAAAATAAATTTAAGAAGGAATTGTTTATATACTTTCACAATTCTCAATCTCTGGAGAACAAAAGCTCAATAATTTTAAATTATGTAAACTCCAAAATAATTTAACTAATAAATATTCACATGTGAGGTGGCAAGCCTATTTTTTTGCAAAATGAATCTGTGTCAGTCATATTAGCAGGTCCAAAATAGTCAAGGACAAGTATTTCAGGATTCCTAATGTTACTGTGAACCAGAGGCTGTAAGATGATGCATGCATGATGGTGACTACATTGGTAAAGTTTTATTTTTGCTAAATTGTGTTTTTATCTTGAAATTCTAAAAGCTTTAGTGCTTTTTTTTTTTAAATAATTGAAGCTTATTTCTCCTTATACATGGACATTTCCCTCAAGCTCTCTAAAGCTGTAATTAAAACAAAGAAATAATAAGCACAAATCAGGTAAAGAAAAGGTTCATAATTTGCTTTACAACAGGCATTTAATTAAGATATTATCATGGGGGGGAATTTAAGTAGATCTAAAACCTTCATATCAGAGCTCTAAGCATAAATTGTTTTCTCAAGTCAATATTTTCTTGGATATATCTACTAATACGAAAGCCCCAAGGTGATTGCAAGTATCCCCAGCAGCTGAAAACAGAAAGCACCTGATTTAAATAAGCCACAGTCACTTCTGGATAATAACCAATTTCACTGTCTTTCAGTTGCAGTTAACAAATGGGCTACAAAGGATAAAAGATTCATTGCTTGTCCTGCCCCCTTCCAAGCAATGGATGGTATAAAAGAGCAAGGAAGAAGACAAAGGATAGAGAATTGTTAAAACCATATAAAAAGTCAGATTCAATAGTGATGGTGGCAATTTAAATCTCAGAAAATAGCAATATGATTAAGATTTTCACTCTGCCTTATTTTTATTTGCAGTAATTACTATTTTTAGTGTTAGTATTTTACCAGACCTTCTATATTTTAAAATGGTATATGACAACAAAGAAAAAACAAGAAGAGTGTGAAAATCTTAAAGAGAAGCAGAAAGCAATTGAGCAAAGCATTTCTTACTGCATAAACATCACTAATGTTAAGTTTCCATCTTAGCAACTGATTATAAACCAGTTCTCTTGGGTTATCTCAATAACTTAACAAAACTAGATTCAGACTGAAACAGTATTACAACTAGAAATAAATGAAATTTGTATTTCTATTAATCAACTGAAGATATTTTCCAGAAATACATGTCATAAATTGGCCATAATTCTGACTATTCACTAATTAAAAATAATAAAGGGGAGATGCATTTAATAATGTGATAATAACCAATACCATAAATAACTAAATTGTAGGGTCTGCTGAGGCACTTTTATTATACAAGAAGAATACTGCTGACAATTTCAGGATTTAGAATAGAAAAGGGTGCAAATACAAGCAGGGCTGCACTAAGGACAAATATAACAAAACAAGCCAACCCCCCAAAAAACAATTACCTCAGGTGATGCAAATCCTAAATATTCCCAATCCCATGTTCCACCAGCAAAGCTACAAAGAAATTAGACATACCATTTGATTTATTACCAGTACTGCAAAGTACAAACAATCAGACCCTTGCCTTCTGAACATTAATTTTAATTCCTCTGCTTGGAACTTGCTTAACCAAGGCAGATCAACCACAGAATATAATTAAAATGATACTTTTATTATTTCTTTTAAATTCTAAGTAACTTTATGTTTGTATAAAATGGTGGAGAAATAAAGTATTTTATGACTGCTTCCTGTTTTTAGGTTATAAATGTTTATATAAAAACAGGGTCAAAGGAATTTCTAATGCTTGCAATTTTTATAAATAAAAAATACTTCAACTTATAATGGCATTAGTAGTATAAGTATGTAAAACAACCAAAATTCAACTATTCTTTAAAGGATAAATATGTATCACTTAAATAACTTTACTAATGTCAGATTTCTAATTTTTTCACAACCTCAGCACAAAATACAAGTATGTCTGGATAAATTGGCAAGGCTTCCAAATTCTACAACATGTTTATGACTATCATATCACTATATACATTACATATCTAAAATGACACATTAGAATACTCTCTGAATTATGAGTTCACTGAAGTGTGAAATTCACCAAGCCTAACTTGGTGAGCAACTATACAATGACAAACGAAAAATGAGAAAAATAGAAATAGTACTTGGGGAAAAATCACCAAAAAGAAGCTACCACACTTTATCCGTATTTTAGGTATATAAACTCTAGTAGGATAAAAAAGAATCAACCTCCTTGTGTTTGTGGCTGGAGCTAGGATGATTCCACAGTGTGCATCCCTTTTACCTGCGCCTGGGAGCTTCAGGTGAGTCTGCAGGAGCAACTCCCCGAGCCACGGAAGCCAGGAATTCCTGCCTCTTCTGCTGTACAAGGCATGCCGCCTTGATGATCTTGTGGCGGGGTGTGCGAAGGTAAGGCCTATTGACTTTTTGGGCAAGGTCTTCAGTGACCATTTCTAGATCTGTCTATGGTAAGAAGAGAAAAAAAATTATAGGCTGAGTGGATTAGTCACTCCAAAGTCTATCTGGTTTCTCAGTTAACTCTAAATCTTTTGAAGTCAGATATTAATCCAATCTTTGAAGTAACTGCATTTAACATATGTTCCTATTTTGCACATTATAGGAATCAACACTTATATGATAGGTGTTCAAGCAAGGTAATTGGTATAGATCATGAAGGCGTGAGTACACCAGCTGAGTACAAGGAATTTATAATGTGTCCATGTGAAAAAAACTTATAAATTTCAAGTCAAGTTACTGGACATGCAGATGCATGATATGTGGTGCAGACTATACCTAAATGCTGAAGGCAAGACCCCTGTGATGTGGGGTGAGGTCTAAAAGAGGAATGTACAATGAAGTTGGTCAGTCACTGAGATATCAGCTGACTTAGGTGTTTTGTTTTTTAAAGTACACTACCTTTTTTAGTTGCACTTCTAAAATAAATTGGTAAATACCAACTTACCCACTTAATATGTAATATGCCCTCCCACCCCCCATTTTTGGAGATGAAATTCCTAATTATGTAATTAAGATTAGGCCAGATTTCAACCATAATTAATTTAAAACAAAGAAATGTAGTAAGAAATGTTTGCATAGTTTAGAACTGCAGAGTGACAAATTTAAACATAAAGAATATTTCAATTTATTACTACTTAAAAGCCATTCTAAAATGAAAACGAAATTGTTGACCAGTTACACCAAAATAACTTAAATGGTCAAAAAAGGAAAAAATTTGCTTTTCATAATTACTACATTTAAATTTAATTTAAAAAGGATATCTTACTTGCATGAGTTCAAAAATTTCTTTCTTTGTGCTTTTAGGTTCTAAGAAGAATCCATAGGGATAAGAACACTTGAGGATACGCCGAGTTTTTAAGAGCACATGAACTGCATCTTCAATGAAAGTGGTATCTGGACAGCCTCCTTCAGCTATGAAGTAAACCAGGCAGGATAAAAAAGTCTTTTGTAAGTATGCTAATGTAAAATTAATTACACAACTAAATTAAAAAAAAAAGAAAAACAGCTCGAAGTAGCTGCATCATAGTATTTATCGAAAGCAGACTAAAATCCTACATAGGACACTTGTGTGTGACTTGTATGCATTTATAATGGAACACTCACACAAGCCCAGGAACGCGTGGCAGTCATGAAAGAACACACACAAACTGATCCTGGATTCTATTCTCACCCTGTTGGTAGCCAATCTATGTGAAAAAAAACTTATAAATTTCAAGTCAAGTTACTGGACATGCATATGCATGATATGTGGTGCAGATTATATCTAAATGCTGAAGGCAAGACCCCTGTGATGTGGGGTGAGGTCTAAAAGAGGAATGTACAATGAAGTTGGTCAGTCACTGAGATATCCAACTCAGAGGTCCCATGCTTTACTAAGTTTTTTACGTTATCCCTGGTGGAACTTTGCTGAATAAGAGTTAGAACAAATGTTTTGCTAAGAAAAAAATAAAAGCCAAGTTATAGTTATGCCTCTATAGAAACAATTATGTAAGGAGGAAGAGACACAACACGAGAACAACTGAATAACTAATGCTAGTAAACAGAAAACTCCAGGAAGAGAAATAAAGGGAGAGAGAGTGGGAAGAGGGAAAATGAAAAAGCTAGTGAGGTATATTTTGGGAGACTTTTTCCTAAACTACAAATAAATCGAAATTAAGCAGAATTTATTTTATAAGTACTTTTGAATATATGATTATTCTGTTCTTCTGCAGAAAGAAATCACATGGGTATATACACACACTGAAATACAGACCATCCCAAAACACCTGCTCTAGCATGAGGATCTTAACTAAGATGTAAAAAAATAATAAAACCAACACCTCCGCTCATTATAAGTGAGAAGTATGTGAAGTTTTATTTCTCCTTTCTAATCCTGTGTCTTTTAGTCCTCTTTCATATTTTACTTTAGCCTGCAAAAGATTGAACAGAAACAGTAATACACATCCATAGGTATTTATTGAATGTTCAGTGTGTTAGGCACTATTCTAAGCATTAGGAATACATCAGTGATGAGATAGACAAAAATCCCTGCTGAAGAACTGTAGAACCTGAACCTTTTCATTGTACCATGGATTATAGTTCAAGAGTTGATATTGATGTGATATAGTTACGTCATTGTAAAAGTCTAAGTACATACTAATAATTAATAAGAGACTAAGCTGCTAGTAACACATATGGCTACTGTCTCAATTACGGAATTATCCTCATAAAAAGAGTGTTAGCACTCATTACTTTAAAAAATGTATATATATTTTTATTGATTTTGGGAGACAGAGGACAGGAGTGGGAGAGAGAGAAACATCCATATGAAAGCGAAACACCAATCAGCGGCCTCCTGCATGCTCCCTACTAGGGATAGAGTCAGAAACCTGGGCATGTGCCCTGACTGAATTGAAATGATAACCTTTTGGTGCACAGGATGATACCCAACCCACTGAGCCACACAGACCAGGACAGTACTCATTACTTTTATAAACTGGAAAAACACATATAATTGATGACATTTTTAGGCTTAATACACCTTTTATAAATAAACTGATTTTAAAATGTGACTCAACCAAACCTGTCAGAACCTGTATATACTCTGTACAATCATTGTGAGATATATTTTAATGTGAGATATTATATTCTAATTCCATTTTTAGAAATGTTCTTTCAAACTTCCATGTCAGAATCTGCAAGTTTGTTGTATCTCACGTCTTTGCTTTTTGAGTCTAGCGTCTATTATCCACCAGCGAGATAATTTCTCCCCAGTTTGTCCTTGAATTCCACTCCACTAGGCACTTGGCTAAATTTCTCAGGACTCACTGGAAATTCAGTCACAGAAAATTGGGTGGCATGCAGATCTTGCTCTTTTGACCAGGTCAGCGATGACTTTTAGGGCCCATCCATTTTTCTCAACATTGTAGAGCATCAGCAGTGGCAGAGAGTAAGCAAAACCACAATGTGTGCTCATCTGCTAACAGCACAGGCTGCATTATGAGGAGATGAGGTAAGGCAGATGGAAACCTAATCATAGAGAACTCAAATGCTAACCAGCACTCTGGGTTTCAGAGTACTACAAATAGTACCAGAGGGAGCTAATGGAGATAAATGTATTTTCTTAAGGGCCTTCCTACCAACGAAGCAACTGACTTAATAAGCATGGAAGGCTATTTTACATTTATCATCACACATGCCACTTACAACTTACTTTCTTTGAGAGCTCTACTCAATTGTTCCATCTTTTCTTTAGCTGTTTTAAGAAGGCGTTGTTCTAACTAAAGAAACAGAAATAAATAATTTATATCATTGTCTTTATTTATCCACAACAGTGTAAGTCTGCATTTGAAATGATTTGGGACATACCTGATAGCTATGCTCATGGTTTTTAAATCTTGTGTAATAGTGCATAAATCTGTCAAGTTCCTGAAACCGTTTGTGTTTTTTCTCAGCCTAGGAAATAAAACTCCATAAGTGACTTTAATAAGTAAAAGTACTAGCTGTTAAATTTGCTTTAAAAAAAAATCATTTAATGATTCTATTAATAATAGGTACTAATGTATACAAATTTGTTTACTATTTTATTGAGAGAAAATAATAACCAATACGTTTAAAGGCTCCCAGGACAAAGTCCTGCATTTGTGTTCCCTGTGATAAACCAATGAATCCACAATCCCAGAGTGTAAGGCAAAGATGTCTCTCAAGCCATATGCTTACATCTTATTGCTATGAATTGAATTGTGCTCCCCACAAAAATTCATGTTGAAACCCTAACCCCCAATGTGACTATTTGGAGGAAGGGCCTGTGAGGTGATAAAGATTATTAGGTTATAATCCCATAGAGCTAGTGCCCTTATAAGAGGAAGAGACATCAGAACTCTCTCTCTTTCCACCATGTGAGGACAAAGCAAAAACAGAGCTGTCTGCAAGCCAGAAAGAGTTACCACCAGAAACTGAATTGGCAGAAATCTTGATCTTGTACTTTCTAGTTTCCATAATTGTAAGAAACACATTCCTGTGTTTAAGCCATCTAGTCTATGTTATTTTATTTTGGCAGCCAAGCAGACTAAGATATTTATTACATGCTGTAACATAATACTCTATTATATTAAAACTGTTTTTGTCACAGGGATGTAATGTATACTACACAAAGTATAATTAATAATATCATACTGTGTATGGTAACAGATGGTTACTAGACTTATTGTGGTAACTACCAAATCACTACGTTGTATACCTGAGACTAATATAATACATGTATTGTATGTCAACTCTACTTTAATACAAAAATTGTTTTTTATAGTCATTACAGAAGCTGGAATACATATGACTTTTCGTATCTTCAATATAAAAAAAGGGAAAAAAAAGTTCTTAAGTTTACAGAGCCATTTTGTTTAAATTAAACTAAAGTGTACTCAATTTAATGCCTCATTATGATGAAGATGGGAAAAGGAGAAATGCAAAGTACTCGCAATAGTATTAAGTGGCTTAGCCAGAAGTGTTGGCCTAAAAAGTTCTCTTTACCTCCACAGTCATTTCCTTGGATTGCTCCTCCACATGTTGAATGACTTCATAGCGAGTACATCTATAATAACCACCTGTGGAAGAACTATGCTTTTTCCATTCTTCTAGGCAAATCCAGCAAAAGTCATACTTGCACTTCAAAAGAAAACATACATGTAAACATCTCTCCATCTTAATATTCAAGTTATTTTCGATTTCTGGTCTACCAATTTGTAAAGCTTAAACAATCCAGCTTGTGTGACCAAAAATAAATCTTAAAGACACACCCTCTTTTTCACATTTCCCCTGGAGACCTTGTCTGCACTCTGGAAAGATGGGTTAGTTTAAGCTAAATGGAAGTCATGATATTATGGATAATCTCAAGGAATTTTTAAAAATATCAATAAGGAAAAAAATATCAATAGGATATTGGTTTTACAAATAATAAAAACATATACCAACAAATGTTTCATTTCTAAGTGCATGATAATCTTACTTAGAGGTCTATAAAGCTTTAACAGTCTATTTGAAAACATCTGGTAACCAACAAATTGGTTGTGAAACTGAGAACAAGTTGAAAAGGTCTCTTAGAACATCTGGTTTATAACCATATAAAACTGGTTTCTCATTTTTTTAGAAATTTTTAGTTTCCCAATTATCATACTTACTAGACAATGCCAAAAACTGAGCATTCCAGAATGAAAATGCACCTCCTCCCTTTATTATACTTATGGGTTTTGAGTCAGAAAGGTCTTCCCATTCCAAGGCTATGTTCTTTCTTGATACTTTAATAACCTCTCTCTTTTTTAAAATGTAAGTCTTTGAGCTGTTTATATGTTATCTGGGTATACAATATGAATTCAACTTAATTTTTTTCCCACACAGTTGTCCATTTGTCTCACTATCACTATTTGGAGATGCCTCCTTTACCATATACTAAGTTCCCATTTATCTGTGTCTATTTTCTGGGCTTTCTTTCTGCTCTGTTCCACTGATCTGTAGATTCATGTGCCAGCACTGTGCTATTTTAATTATTGAGCTTTTATAATATCGCTTAATATTTGATAAGGCCAGTTCCTCCTCATTGTTCTTTTTCAGAGTTTTCCCAGCTATTCTTGCTTTGTTTTCCATATGAACTTTTGCTTACCTAGATGCAGAAATAAAAATCTGTTAGTATTTTTGTTGGACTCTTTCTATCCAAGAACTTTATCTTTTCATTTGTTTGTCATCTTGTGTGTCTTACAGAGAGGGTTCTTAAAAATTTCTTCATATTAAAATCTTTTTCTTCTTCAAATGTCGTATACTTCGTATATTAAGTTTCTACATTAACGAGGTCTTGTCTTTCAGAATGTATTCTATCTGGATGTTGTTGGTACATATGAAGGCTAATAATGCACATTCATTTTTTAATTTGTTATATAGTTAAAATTTTGTTGTTTGTAGTTTTTCAGTTGATTCTGTGGGGTTTTTAGGTATGCAATCTGCTGTCTGAAAAAAATGAGAATTTTATCACCTATTTCTATTTTTTACATCTTCAACTTCTTCCCATTGTCTAATTATAGTGATTGTACCTCCAGTCCAACATTAATAATATTTGTGATGGGGAGCACTTTTATCTTATTCTTGATTTTAGTGAAAGTACCTCTAGCTTCCTCACCAAATATTGAGGACTGAGATGGACTTCTTTTTATCATACTAAGGAAGATTTTTCTATTCCTATTTCTTTGAGTGTCTTAAAAAGAATGGTTGTTGATTTTTTTCTCAAATGGTGTTTTTAGCATCTACAGAAATTACACATG
>JAAGEH010000307.1:19368048-19517739 GCA_011751065.1 Lasiurus cinereus
AGAGACAGACAGACACATTGACAGGTTGCCTCCTGCACTCACCCTAACCAGTATTCAAATCAGCAACTTTTCAGTGCACAGGACTATGCCCAACCAACTTAGCCACATCGACTAGGGCTAGAAACTCTTTAATTTCCTCTTGAGTTGTTTGAGATGTAAAGTTCCTAAATGAAAAGGCCTTTTGTAACTTTATTCTTAATTTCTATAATCCATCATGATTAGATAATATTGCTTATATTATTTTCTAGAATATTACTGAGATTTTCTTTGATGATCAATTGTCAACTTTTTGTGAATGCTCCATGGATACCTGAAGAGATGGCAGAGTCCAGATTTTCAGGATATGAAGTTTAAATATACCAATCAGATATACCTTACTAATTATGTTGTCTTCTCAATCTTTACTACATCACATGTCATGAACAAAGAGTTAAATTAAAGTCTCTGTATTCATCTGTCCCTTCACAAACATGTGCTCACACATGTGTGCTTGTTCCAAAGCTCTGACAGTTCTTTTTTTGCCTGGCATACTCAAATTTTGTGCCTGATTTAATAAAAGTATTCAATACAACTTTATTAATATTTCAATATACTCTGATAAGAGAAAGAATATAGAATTTGAAATCTTTTTTTTTGGTTGTAGCAAATAATTTTACATGTTAGAAGAAGAAAATTAGAAAATTACTAAGTGATTTAAAATGTGTGAAATAGGTGAAGGGATTAAGAAAAAAAAATCCACACAAAAAAACAACCACCTCATAGACAGACATACAGACATGCTGATTACCAGAGGAAGGGAGTGGGGGCAGGTAGAAGAGGGTATAGGGGGGATAAACGGGATGAAAGGAGATCAGACTATGCGAGGTGAACACACAATACAATACATAGATGATGTATTATAGAATTGTATACATGAAACCTATTTAATTAACCAATATAATCCCAATACATTAATATATATATGTTAAAATGTGTAAATGCCAAATCTAAATAGTCTCAAATGGGTAATGAACAAAATAAGGAGTGTTTTAAAAACTAATAAATCTATTTTTATAGGGCCAAATTTCTCATTTAAAAAAATGTTTAACAATTTGATTCCAGAAAGTAAAAGTACTACTGAATCATTACCAATACTGGGCATTCATAAAAGTATCTTATGATTTAGTCACTATGTTAGAGCATAAATTCAATTATACATAACCTCTTTCTTGTCCCACTTTTACATTAAAAAAAATTTCCCAAAGTATAAAATTTCTAGTAGCAAGCCCATTACTTTCTAGATGTCTTCTTCTATGTTCTAATAAGTACTTGTCAAGGGGAAAGTAGTCAATAACATTGTGATAAGTTTGACAGATGACTACTAGATTTAGTGTGATCATATTGTAAAATGTGTAAATGTTGAATAACTATGTTGTACATCTGAAAATAATATAACATTGTATGCCAACTATACTAATAGTAAAAAAAAACCCCCATAATATAATAAAACACAAAAAAGAATTACTTATCAGGTGGCTTTTTTTTTTGGTTAAATGCCAATACTTTAGATGTATATTAAACAAGACTACTACATTTACACAGTATGTAAGTAAATGCTTCTTATAAATGCTTAAAGAAGCTTAAGAAAAATCTGTTTAAGATAAACTATCTGATAGCCTTAGTTTGATTAATTCGTGAAAATGTTCACTCACATATTAATCAAATACATATTAATCAAATACTACTGGTAGGTGCTATTAAATAAATAAAGGTAATGTTGGATTCTGCTCCTTCGTTAGTAACCCAACTGCTGATTTTTATGGTCAACCTGTATTTCTTTACACATCTATGTGGTCTGTATCAAATTTTCCAAGAAAAAAATAGTAAGAATATTGGAAATTAAGACCACAAAACAAAAAAAAAATAATTTTGGCCTAGTCAGCTAACTAATAAGCATTGTGCTCAGAATGCTGTACTAGGCTTTTGTTCTTGCCTCTTAGGAAATTATTAATACTGTTTCACTAAGTCAATTCCTTTATGTTAATTTTATAGTAATACTAGATACCCAGTGCACAGATTTGTGTAGCAGTGGGATCCCTTGGCCTGGCCTGTGGGGATCGGCTCTCTGACATCCCCTGACGAGTCCTAGATTGCGAGAGGGTGGTTCTTGGGTGATGCCCCTGGAACTGGGCTCCCTCCTCTCTGGTACCGAGTGCATCATCTGAGAATTGCATCTGCTAAGTCACCACAGTTTAGTAACTCCTGCATTGAGTATCTGCCCCTTGGTGATCAGTGCTTGTCATAGCTACCAGTCAGAGGGTCTGCCCTTTGGTGATCATTGCACATCATAGCTACCAGTCAGATGATCACTTAGGCTTTTATATAAATAGATAAGCTTGTAAAAATCACTGGGTAACTGCCATTATTTTAAAAGTCATAATAATAATGATCATTAGTTTCAAGGTTGAAAAACAAATAGTACTTAGAAGATATTAATATATTTTATTGGAATCTTAACTACTTGCATTTCTTTCACATCTATATATATAAAAGCCTAATATGCAAAATGTCCTTGGGAGTGCGATCACTCTCTATGATGTGCGCTGACAACCAGGGTGTGGCGTGGAATGAAGGAAAGGTCTGCCTGGCCCAGCCAGCAGCCACTAGGAACCCTACCCAGACACAAATTTTGTGCACTGGGCCTTTAGTCCTAAATAACAGAAATTATACTGTCCTCTCAATAATTTAAAATATTTTTACATTTATGGCACTTCCAATGACAAGAAAAAATTGGACTATCATTATAATTTTTAAAAATATCCATACATCTAAGCATGGAATAAAATATTATTAACCTAATTCCAGTATGCTTGTTTTAAATATGGTAATTTCTTTCTATGCAACTAAGTCAGGAGGGTAGCTGACAGTAATCCTATCTAAGAAAATAGTAATATGCAAATTGTCTGTATTTCCACTACACTCACAAGCTCACCAGGCCAATCAGGAGTAAGTATGCAAATTAACCCAACCAAGATGGCTATGGCCACAGAGAGCAGGAGGGAGGCTTGCGTTGTCCCAGCGATGGAGGAAGTCAAGCTTTCCACACACCCTGGTTGGCCCAGGCCACTGCGTAAAGCTACAAAGTCTCAATTATAGAAGATAAATAAATTCCAACAGAAATGGCTGCCACCAAGGAGCGAACAAAAGGCTTAGCTCCACTCCAGGCTACAAAGTTTCAATTGTAAAGATAAATAAATCCCAGTTACTAGGGCTTCTGCTTGGGTTGCCGGGGGGCATGGCCAGCCTGCAAACCACCACAGGCCCCTTGCCCAGGCCACCCCACGCCCCAAGGGAATCCCCATCCTGATCTGGGACACCCTTCAGGCCAAACCAGCTGGCCCCTACCTGTGCACCAGGCCTCTATCCTATCTAATAAAAGAGTAATATGCAGACTGACCATCACTCAAACACACAAGATGACTGTCCTCATGTGGACACAAGATGACCACCACAAGATGGCCAGCAGGGGAGGGCAATTGGGAGGGGCCAGGCCTACAAGGAAGGGCAGTTGTGGGCAATCAGGCCAGCAGGGGAGGGCAGTTGGGAGGGATCAGGCCTGCAAGGGAGGGTAGTTGGGGGTGATCAAACCTTCAAGGAGGGCAGTTAGGGGTGACCAGGCTGGTAGAGGAGGAAAGCTGAGGGTGACTGGGTCTGGAGGAAAGGGCAGTTGTGGGGGACCCACACCTGTAGGGGAGAGCATTTGGGGGGGGGGACTAGGCCTGCAGGGGCGGGCAGTTAGGGGTAACCAGGCCTGCAGGGGAGGGAAGTTAGGGGCAAACAGGCTGGCAGGGAGCAGTTAGGCATCAATCAGGCTAGCAGGGGAGTGCTTAGGGGGTGATCAGGCTGGCAGGCAGAAGTGGTTAGGGGCAATCAGGAAGGCAGGCAGGTGAGGAATTGAGAGCCAGCAGTCCTGGATTGTGAGAGGGATGCCCGACTGCCCTCGAGGAGTCCCAGATTGGAGAGAGTGAAGGCTCGGCTGAAGAACACCCCCCTCCCTGAAATGAATTTCATGCACCAGGCCTCTAGTTATACATATTAATTATTTTTCAGCCAAGTAAGTCTTTTTTGGCATTTTCATTTTCAATTTAAGAATGAATTACTTTTTTAATTAACAGTTTCATTAACAGACCTAAAGTCTGCCCAATGCTTTATGTATCTTTATTATACATATATCTTATATAAAGACACCAAGATTTAGATTTGGACTAATGGAGATTTCCTGGGGCCTGGCTTGAGATTTGAGTCTAAACTATGTGCTCTGAAACCAACTCTGCAAGAGATCTATACACAGTAGTATACTATCATTTAATACTACTATTTATACATCAACAAAACTCTCTCAAGACCCTCTATGGGGAAGGTGACTGGCAGGGAAGGATTCAGGCATTTTGGATCTTCTGGCCAAATATCACTGGATGCTTACTCTTATTTTTAACATTCTCCATGAGTGTCAAATTTAGTAATATAAATCAATACTTAAGTTATTCAACAAAGAATGCATCTGAAATCCAAAAAGATCTTTCTGTTTACAACATTTCTTCTTTGGATTACCAATCAAATTGCCAATCAACTGCAAAACATTCACAATCCTTTTAAGTTCTTACCTTAGCACACTGCATGTGATTGCATCCCTCATTCTTCTGTATTGGAGATTTACAGTTAGCACAAGGCTTGGAGTTAGTTAACAACCAGAGACAGTTGGCAGCATCCTCATAAGCTTCACTAACTCCCACAACTTTGGGTATTAAGCACAAACACAAAATTAAATGATTTAGTATACAACTACAAGGGAAAAACCCTCAAGTGTTCTTTGCAGGTTGCCTCTCAATTTTAAACATAGATTTATTTTCTCACTAGACTTTATGGCAACACTTTTAAATTGCCTCATTTTAAATAGCATAATTGTAGGATAAGGAGCTGCATTCCAAAAGCTCTATTTAGAAAATCTGATTTAAAAGATTTCTCCCTAAAACTGGGTTTATTCAAGAAATATATCCAAAGTTAAAAGAAAGCATTATGTTATTCTGTTTAAAATAACTATTACATCAGAGAAAATATAGAAAAAATGGTTACTTTAGACAATAATTTCTGAATAGGCTAGTTGTCAATATAATTGCCATAAAGTCTTCCTCATAGTAAAAACCATGAAAATTATATTGAAATATTGACATCATTTTACCCATGATTATTTTGATGATATAAAATCCAAAGTGACATGTCTAAGACTAAATTTACCATTGCTCCCGCAAAATCACTTCTTTCTCTATCCCCTACCCTGGTAAAGACAAGGTCATCTACCTAAGTCAATCCAGGAAGAGCATGATCTTGGACACACCCATCTCTTTCCTTAACCCATCATGTCCCATTGATTCTTCCTCTTTTTCATACCCATTCCTCTCCATTTCCAATTTTATTACTTTAGCGAGGGTCTTCCACACTTTCTGCCTAGACAATTAAAACATAGACAACCAACTTATCTCCCCAGCTCCTTCTCCCTGCTCCCACCCCTCACAATACAGCTTATACAGTAATCTCTTATTACTACGAACTACAAAAATAAAACCAAATTGCTTTAACAAAGAATATAAAACCCTTTATGATTTAGCCACTGTCTACCTGGCAAACTTTCCCCACATTCTGTCCCCTCATGAATCTAAGTTCTTCATTATCTTAAACTCAATTCATTCTACTAAATTTGAGATCTGAGGGGCAAGGCAGGATAGAGAGGGTCAATGGAAAAAAAAGGGGACAACTCTAATATTTTCAGCATTAAAGATAAATTTGGAGGAAAAAAAACAACTACAATCTTAAAGGAATTCCACAGTTTTAAAATATTCTAAATTTGATATTTAACATTCTATAAACTTTCCCTCCACAGTGGAAAGAGTTAGGGGCTGGTGGCAGTTTTAGATGCACAATTAAAAACTTACTTTTCCTGTATGAAATGTCAATAATCAAGTTTGTTTTGTTTTCTAGCTCTTTATGCTCAGGGAAGCCCTATGTTTTTTAACTCAAAGAAGTGTCGGGAAATCACTTTGGAATCACGCAAAGTGGCCTATCTAATCAAGGCTCTGATTATATGCAGACACTCTCAGAAGGGTGGGATAAGAAATTAGTTCTAATCAAAACTTAGAGGGAAGGTAGGGGAGAGTGGGGCTAAGGGGGAGAGATCAACCAAAGGAGTTGCATGTATGCATATAAGCCTAATCAATGGATACAGACAAGAGGGGGGTGAAGGCATGAGTGGGGGTGGGGTTGGGACAATGGGGGGCATAAGGAAATAAAAAAAAAAAAAAGGCAGCGAGAAATCAGATGTTTTGAGTACTGATGTTTAAAAGGAAAAGTTACCCAACCTCCAGATGTAAATCCCTGGAAAGGGAAGGAGGCAACGGTTTGACCTGACTGAGCCCTCCCTCAGAAATGGCTCTGCATATGAACTGAGACGAGGAGCAGCCCTCAGATGGAGCCCAGCAGTGTAGGAGGGGGCCATCTTGCCACAAGAAACCCTTTAATTTGTGCCAACAACAGCACAGAATCTACTGCTGGACTGTAAAGCACTGGTTTTCAATTCCACACAGCAAAAAAACAAACAACAGCAACGGCAACAATGAACTGATCACACTCCACTCCAGTTCAAAACCCACTTGGCAGATGATGGTTTGATTAGGGTGTTAGAAGGAACATACTACACTCATGGCCAATAAGGTCAAGCTAGAGAGGGAATGCCATTTACAAAGGGTATAGTTATAAAACTAATCACTAAGTACAAATATCTAATTTTTGTTTACATGTAGCGGCCTTTCTCCTCTCTTCAGCATCAACATTATTTTTAGCTCAGAGATTCTCAGATGTTCTTATGACCTTATTGTCCATTGTTATAATAAATAAAGCACAAAGCCATTAAAACAAAGTAGCTGTGTGGCCTGCAATATAAGAGTGTGTTTCTCCCACCCTTGGAGAGAATGCTAGTTCCTAACTGCATTCTAGTAGACTGCATGAAGTAAGTCATGTTCAGAAAATGACCACTATTACAACAAAAACTTGTGCTGAAAAAAAAAAAAAGCCTTCACTTACAGTTCTCTGAACATGCTTATTTCATACATCTGCCCTTTATACATACTGTCCTTCATACCTTCAATACCTTACCTCCCTTCAATCTATCTGGTGAGTCTTCTTCGCTCGTACTGACTTCCATACTCTTGCCTTTACTTCAGTTACATGTCTATATATTTTGATCTTCTTTCCTTTATAATCTCGTGTGCTTAGGTCTCTTTCTAAGAAATATTAACTTTATTTAATAAAATATTAGAGAATAACAGAATCTAAGACCTATTAGTAGAGTCAACATGTACGAAAGTGAAAATGAAGTTCTTTTTAAAGACTGAATTTTTACAAAGACAATTTGAATTCCATTCAATAACAATTTGTTATTTAGTATGAAAAAACTGATTTGACAATCTTATTTATTTACTTATTTTTGTTCATCTTCACCTAAGGATATTTTTTCCATTGAAATTTAGGAGAGAGGGATGAAGGGAGGGAATGAGGGGGGGGGGGAAGAGAGAGAGAGAGAGAGATAGATAGATATTAATTGGTTATCTACTGAATGAACCCGACTAGAGCCGGGATCAAACCCAAAACCCAGGTACGTGCCTTTGAATGGGAATAGAACCTAAGACTTTTGGTGTGCCAGCTGGTGCTCTGAACCATGAACCATACCAGCCAGGGCTGATTTGACAATTTTATAAATAACCATTATTTCTCAGAAAATACCATTCCTGCTTCTTGCTTTGATTTAGACACACTAGAGGCAGTTTTAGAACTTAAAAATAGTACCTGAACCTTTATGTGGAATTAATTCTTTAAAGTTATATGTTTATTTTCTAATACTTTTCTTCATGCATTAGGTTTTGTTGCTCCTTTTGAGTCTCAAAATTCAATGACTGGAAAACTGGGCATAAGGGAGAAATCTTTCCCATGAATCTGTAAGTTTGGTTAAAAATGTTTATGCCAGATAAGAGATCATGAGCCAAAGTAATATATAAAGTCCATATTTAATCATACTTTTCTTTTTTTAAATATAATGGTGATGTTCTACTTAAGTATTATATTTGGCCTATTACTGTTTGCTTTAAGCCTCAACCTAAATTTTCTTTTTGTTAATTCTCACCTAAAGATATTTTTTCCATTTATTTTTTTTAGAGAGAGGGGAGGGAAAGAGAGGGAGAGAGAAAGGGGATAAGGGAGGCAAGGAAGAAAGGAGGGAGGGAGACACGTTAGTGTGAGAGAGATACATTGATTGGTTGCCTCCCACAAATACCTGACTGGAACCAGGGTTTGAACCTGTAACCCAAGTATTGTCCTTGACAGGGAATTGAACCCACAATCCTTTGGTGCTTGGGCCGATGTTCTGAATACTGAGTTACATCAGTCAAGGGCTCAATTTCATAAACTTAAGTGGCCATTATAATAATATACTAGTCAACACCTTTTGGTGGGAGGAAACTGAGTAAACTCTTGGGTTTTTCCCAGCAGCTGGGAACATTGTCTGCAGCCTTGGCTTTGTCTCTTCTGGTAGACACTTCTTAGGTATCCTCTCTCTTGTCTGGATCCAATTTACTATAGTTCCTCCATGTCTCGGAATTAAAACCCTATTTGGAACTTTCTGAGTGTGATCTTCAGTTTTCAATTTGAGGTCTCCCTATCTCTGACCACCAGAAGTAAACATGTATACACCATGTATACCATTTTCTAGTTCTATTACATTTCCTTCATCATTACCAGCATCACTTTCACGTGTAAGGATGGATATTCTGTCACAGTGCCACCAATAATCAGGACTTACTTGCCTGGCTCTTCTTCCTCTCCTTCCCTAGTAAAGCTTGTTAGTGGATATGGAGTAATTGATCTAACTTTAGAATTGTAAGAGATAACTGAAAATAATCACACATTTCAAAATATTTGCTTAACAACTCAACTCAGACACTTCTGGCTATTTTCTATTAAAGAATCAAATAATATATTGTACTAATTACTTCCTGTGGTATATTAACTCTTTTAGGCAACAAGTAAGCACCCTCCCTCACTTTTAAACTTAATATGACATCTTAATTATCCTGCATACACTTCTCTCTCATCTGCATTGCATCTGCCTTGCTCAAGCCGTTGAATCCTCTTCTGAAATTGTCTCAGAAACAACTTCTTACTTAATATGTTTTAATAGTCTCTAATTCATCACCCACACCTCTGACCTAGTGACCTAAGTAAGCATCTTCAGTTACCACTCTCCTACTCAAAACACCTTCTCTCCTTCAGTCTATCCTTTCCAGTCATCTACCTTGATAAAAATATTTCTGATAATGCCACTTTCCTTCTTTAAGAAATGCTTTCTATGGCTTCTTCTGTTACTAAAATAAATTTGGCAAGAACCCTAGCAATCTGGTGACAACTACTTTCTCAGTGTTTCGGGATAAAGCTAGACCTTCCAGGATTGCATATAACCCACCCAGATACCTGATTCACACTTCTGCCTGTGCAGTTTGATCCCTCAATGTGCCTTCCTTTGCACTGGCTGTACTGAATTGTCTGTAGTCCTTGACTATGCCATGCTGCATCGCATCCCTCCTTCAGCCTATGCCTGGAATGCCCTTCCGATTCTAGTCTCTGTGAAGAGCATCTTCCTGCTTTCAAGGTGCATCTTATGCATTGATTCTTTTTTAAAAAATTTAATAAAGCTTTATTATTCAGATTATTACAATTGTTCCTCATTTGTCCCCCACAGCTCCCCTCCGCTTGGCTCCTATCCATCCCTATGCCCTTATCTCCCCCCACATTGTCCTCATCCAGTGTATGATTTTTATCCAGTCTCTTCCCGCATTCCCCTTATCCCTTTCCCCCTGAGAATTGTCAGTCCACTCCCTTTCTATGCCCCAGATTCTCTATTATATTCACCAGTTTATTCTGTTCATCAGATTTTTAATTCACTTGATTTTTAGATTTACTTGTTGATAGATACGTATTTGTTGTTCATAATTTTTATCTTTTCTTTCTTCCTCTTCTTAAAGTGTACCCTTCAGCATTTCATATAATACTGGTTTGGTGTTGGTGAACTTTTTTAGTTATTTCTTATCTGTGAAGCATTTATCTGCCCTTCAATTCTGAGTGATAGTTTTGCTGGGTAGAGTAATCTTATTTGTAGTTTCTTACTATTCATTACTTTGAATATTTCTTGCCACTCCTGTCTGGCCTGCATAGTTTCCGTTAAGAAATTAGCTGATAATCATATGAGTGCTCCCTTGTAAGTAATTAACTATTTTTCTCTTGCTGCTTTTAATATTCTCTCTTTGTCTTTTGCTCTTGGTATTTTAATTATGATGTGTCTTGGTGTGGTCCTCTTTGGATTCCTTTTATTTGGGGTTCTGTGCACTTCCTGGACTTGTAAGTCTATTTCTTTCACCAGGTGGGGCAAGTTTTCAGTCATTATTTCTTCAAATAGGTTTTCAGTATCTTGCTCTCTCTCTTCTTCTGGCACCCCCATAATTGTGATATTGGTACACGTGAAGTTGTCCCAGTGGCTCCTTACACTATCTTCCAATTTTGGGATTATTTTTTCTTTTCCAGTTGTTTTTTGCTTCTTTGTATTTCAAATCTTTGACTTGATTCCTACATTCTGCTAGTCTTCTGTTAGGTCTCTGAATACTATTTTTTATTTCAGTCAGTGTATGTTTAATATCTAGTTAGTCCTTTTTCATATTCTCGAGGGTCTTGCTAAATGTATCCATCTTTTCTAGAAAATTCTTGAAAAACCTTATAACAGTGGTTTTGAACTCTATATCCAGTAGTTTGTTTTCCTCCATTTCTTTCATTTGTTATCTGTTCCTTTGTCTATGCATTTTTGCTGCTTCCCTGAGTTGGTAGTTTTGTGTGCTAGCTGTCCTATATGGCCCAGTACCTCCGTTTTCTCAGTTACCTGAGGTGGAATCTCTTGGTGCACCCCTTTGTGGACTGTGTATAGCCTTATTGTAGTTAAGTGTTGATTATTGTTGGTATCACTGGCGGTGGGAGAAGGGAGTAGTGGATTGACCTCCAAGCCAATTGGTTGTGAGGATCAGCTATGTCTATGCCAGGAGAACTTCTGTGCTGGTGTCTGCCTTATGATACAAGACTTGCAAAATTGCAAAAGCCTCTGTGTTCAGCTTGTATGGGACAGAGTCTCAGAGCTGAGCAGACAGCCTTCGCTCCCCATTAGCCCTGCCCAAGTGGCCCCTGAATATCAGTGGCCCTCGATAATTGCTGCAGCCCTCTCTGGACGCAACTGTGCTCATGCACTTCCAAACCTCTGCCTTTCCGGCTCCCGAGTTTCCATGCGCTCCGGGGACCCGTATGAGTCTGGGTCCCCAGGGTCTTGCCCAAAACTGGGGTTCAGTGCAGTTGAAACTGGAGTTTAATGCAGTTGGGAGGTTCTGTCTTCCTTCTGCTAGAGAAAGCCAGTGGCAGAATCAGTAGTCAGTCCTCTCTGGGTGCACTTGTGCACGCTCCTCCAGACCTCTGCCTTTCGCAGCTCCCCTAAGTTTCTGTGCACTCCTGTCTTTTCATGACAGTCCAGACTCTCCCTGTATGAGTCTAGCCTGGAACTGGGGTTCAGTGCAGTTGGAACTGGGGTTCAGTGCAGTCAGGAGTTTCCGTCTCCCTCCCACTAGAAGCCAGCCAGGCATTCCGTCACCTGTCCTCTCCATGGGTGTGTCTCCACACCTCAGCTTTTTGCAGTTCCTCTGAGTGTCTGTGAGCCCCTCTCTTTCCTTCTAGTTGTAGAATTTCCACTCAGCCAGCTTTCCTGTGGTTCTGGATGATGTCTGTTCTGTCTTTTAGCTGTAGTTTTGAAATTGTGTGAGGCAGCAGTTTAGGAATTCACCTATGCTGCCATCTTGGTTTCTCCTCTGCACTGATTCTTTTATAAAGCTTTTTCTAACTCTCTCCTTGTAGATAACACAACTAATCTCTTTTTTGTTCTTCCCCATCCTCACAATGTATTATTGCAGGTACACTGTTCTCTCACAGCATTTATAATACTCTTTTTTTCTTAGTTTTGTATATAGCTATCTTCATTTCTAAAATGTATATTTCAAGAGCATAGAGGGCACCTTATTTCTGTATTCTAACAAAGTAGCAAAAAAAAGTTAAATAAACAATGAAGATACCACTCAAAACTTAACAAGTGTCTCCTAAATTTTCTCAGCATCACTCTGAGCTGCAGCCAACTTCTACCACATCTCTGACATATGTCCTAAAAGTACCTCAAGTTTCCCCCTGAATGTTATTTCTTTATCGGAAGTTCTTAAGTTAACCAATGATATCATGATCCACCATCTGAGCCAAAGTAAAAATTCACTGCCTTACTTCTGGTCTCTCTCTCTCCTTTAGTCTACCCTTCCCAGTTGTCTATCTTGATAAAAGTATCTGATAATGCCAGTATATCTGATAATGCTACATCCCTATTTTTAAAAATGCATTCTATGGCGTATCCTGTTATTAGGATAAATTCAGACAATTTGGCAAGAACCCTCACAATCTGGAAACACCCACCTTTCAAGCCTTAGCTCTTGCAATCTTCTCCCATCGACCTCAACTTTATGCTTCTTAGATATGTATTAAAAAATGTAGGTATGTGGACAATAGCAAGCCACCTCTAATAGGAACATAGATGTCAGAAGCAAGAAAAGAAAGCACATCTAATTGTGTTGTCATGTTTAAAGATGTTGCAGGTAATGGTACTAATCTATTTATAGAACTCATTAACATGTACAGACCATAAATATCAGAATAGGAAAAATGAGTGGGTGTCAAGAGAGAAATGGCAAGCTAAATCTGCTTTCAAAAAAGAGACATGATGACCTTGGGGAACAGAAACAATTTACAAAAGTGTTTTTTATTTGTGAAGTGCCTAGCACATAGCAGGTACTAAAAAAAAAATTAATGATTGAATGATGAATGTACAGGACAGAAGTATTTAATCAAACCTCACTATAAAATATCAGGAGATTTTACACTTCCTTTTGCTCCTGGATAAGGGACACAGGTCTTCTTAAAATGTGAAAGGTATCTCCTTCATTAATAATTAATAAGCTGGTATTCTGGCATACATAGTAGTTTCTTCTCCATGGTGTGAATAACCCTGAGTTGGTGCACATAATGGATCTTGTAAATTTGAAATGTTGAGGACTAGCTCTCGGGCCATGATATATCACCTGACATAACACAAGCCTGTATTAGTTATCATATGGTATTATAATTATCTGACTGTTTCCCTTCTAGCCTCTGCATTCTTTGAAGGATAGCATCATTTTTGTCATGCACTTTGCTCATTAATAAGTGTAGATTCACTCAGTAAATTCTTAGTCCTAATTTGCAATTCCTCAAACTAACTCCATTATCTAAAAAGCAAAGAAAACCCCACTAAGTTAATTTTCATTTATATTAATTTCAAAGAAAACAGTTGCATAAAACACTTCAGAAGATAAAAGTTGTTATAAAGCATATATATTTACTTGTTAAATGTAGGAAGGCTAATTCAAACCCATTCTGTTTACCATGCCTGTGCCCTGTGTCACTCAATAAAATGTGCTAATTTCCTCTTTTGAAAAATGGGATTACTAATATTAATCTCATCAATTTCTGTGAGAATTAACAGAGAGAATATACTTATAAAAGTCTCAATAAAAATCATTACTGACATGGCATATAATAAGTCCACAGAAACACAGTAGCAGGAAATTAACTTATCTTCTCCACTGAAAGCTTCCAGGAAAATAAGCTTCCTCTCACTACAGATCATACAGTTGGCCTAATCCAGGATAACAGGGAAGGCTGTAGGAAGAGTCTTAAATGAGACAGACTGCTGTTTATCCTGCCTATTTTAGGTTGGAAAACAATTCAGCTAGAAACATGGAACCTGTCTATGAGTCTCTCTTGCAAATTCTGTCATCTCCAAAAGGATGTTGATTAAGGGGGTGATATTAAACAGGGAAACCCTAGCATGAACAAACTTGAAAACATCTTAAAGTTATATGACCACATTATCTTTTATATGCTATCAGAAAATATGTAGCACAGCTATCTAAAAATTCCACTTACGTTCTTCTGGTTTCATTTCAGTTATCTTTTGTAGCCAATTTTTCCATGTTTGGCAGTCACAAGGCTCATGTGCTTCACCAAGGCACTCCCTAAAGAGGAAAACATAGAAATGGCAATTTACAAAATATTCTTCATCAACATCAGGTAAAAGAATAGGTGGAAAGTAACTTTTCCAACTTTGAAGTTGAGAAAACTGAGGCAAGGAATTAGATATATTAAACTTATTTTAGTATATATCAAAATCAACTCTGCTTTCCTAAAATGTAAGGGGTATCTGTAATAACCGCTAATTTTAAATTGGCACATATACTACCATTCAATAGTGCTAGAAATACTCCACAGAACTAAGAACAGTATTTCCATATGGTTTGAGAATGAATGTAGATATGCAGAATCTGTATTCCTCATGATTCATTTAAAACAAAAATTAAGCTGCAGAATAGCCTTATATATCTGCAGTACCTAAACAAATGAAGTCAGTGAAATAAATTATTTCCATTAAGATTTTCACCCCCTGGAAATTAAATAGTGTATTCAGTATTTTTCCCTCTAGTAGCATTAATACCAGTATGACTGGCTCTGCTGTTAGAACAATTTCTGACAGGAACCAGAAAATAATCACAGGGATCTGAAAATATAAATGCTACTTCTTTAAAAGTTCACAACTTCTAATATTTATCAGTATGCCTGATTCTCTAAAGTTGTGCTGCGTTAGATAGCAGCAGCTGGTTTCCTCTTCTAAAATCTCACAGGACAGACCTGCTGCTTCCTCAGGTGCTAGCCCCAGCAGTGGGATCTCTTCTGGATGCTGTAATTGATTGGCACAGTTCCACTAGTTCTGAATGCAATGCTAAGAGTAGGTATAAAAAGGAGAAGCTAGAGCAAGGGCCATAAATTAGAGAGAACTAGAGGCTGCCACTTAATACTATGTAGGGAGTGAGTTTTTTCTGAGAGAAGTAATAAAGACACTGGAATGTTCTCAGGTACTTGAAACCTAAATTCCTAAAAAAAGTTTTAATAAAGACACCAATGATTGATGACAAGTATTCTGACAAACCTGGTACCTGTTGTTGAGATTGCACCTCAAAATGTTACTAAAAACAAGTGAATGGGAAGGGGAATTTTGGTACATAGTCAACTGAAATTTAGCGACACTAATACAACAGGTTCATTTAGGGGAAAAAGTGCCTAATAAAAAATTATAAAGAAAAAAATTGTTGTCTAACCTAACATTCTTAAAAACCTATCCAAATATGAAGGTTAATTAATTTCAAGAGATCATGGGATGGTTCTTTTCTTGAAAATGTGTCAACACACATAATTGTTGGCAGAAAATAAAATATGGTGGAAAATGAAAATAGCATTCAGCATTGGTTTTGCAGCAGGTCACCGTAGAATCAGCATGCACTGGAGCAGTGAGAGTGGCGCTGCTTTTACTACATGGTGCTGTTTTACGTGATACTTGGTATGATTTGATAGGTTTATATTTTGGATCTGGGTACACTCAAAATTTTTCTGTATAAATGAATGGTCACTGCATCTTCACTTTATGTCATTTCCACTTATTACACTTATGAAAGGTTTCATAGAAACACTTTAGGGTGGTGGGATAAACCTGTATATAGATGGGTATGCTACTCTGTATAAAGGACATGATATTTAAACATGGTCTTATGATTGATCTCTATCAAATACATAAATAGTATCCTGTTTTCATTCCTGGCCTAGAAAGAATGGGGAATATTCTGTTAGCTATAAAGATTGATACTTAAATAACTGAATACTGCCAGTCTGGGAAAATCTTTTTTTTTCCAGACCAGAGCTATTAAGGTAAGGGACTAACACTCTGATTTTGCAAGAAAGGATGAGACTCAACTATTAGGTCCTTTAGGACAGCCTCATTTATTTTGTCCAGTGGAATCTTAAAGAGTCCCTTTGTCTGTCGATGGAGAAGGAGATGAAGCATGAAACTGTTGCTTTAACTCAATCAAGATTCATGACCCTAACAAGGGAGCACGCAATATCAAAATTCTTATCCTGGGTATTGGAGGAAAACAGAATGAGCTATACAATTTCAGTGCTAAGGTATTCACGCTCCAAGTTTTCCCAAGTACTTAACAGGTCTGCACATTGCCCTCTAGATTCACTGGAAAGCTAAGAGGACTAGAAACCCGATACTGTGACCTCACCAGGTTTATCACTGTGATTCAAACCTTCCTATCAGGGGTTCAAATTTGTTTCCTGGTGATGATGACACCTTTTAAAAGCTTCTTTGCATAGGTTAGGTAAATAAATGCTCCACAGCTACATGATATATTAAAAACCTCACCATTTTATTACTTAGAATATCCATGCCAGTCAATTTCAGTGAATAACTGTAAAATAGGTTTGACTTCCACGGATTTAGAAGAGATAAATTCCAAGTAAGTTTCTCAGTTTCCAATGGATATATTTGTGATTAAAGGAATCAGGAGACACTCAGAGTTGACACAGGAGAGAAATGTCCACTACTTATACCAGGGTAATTTTGAATATTCTCCTCACAGATTAAGATTTTGGTGAGCAAGAAGTATGTATTTACAAATCTTTAAGGAGTTCACTCAGAGAAAAAAAAGACTTTCTGTCAGCTCAGAAGGCAAAGTAGTAGCATGTTCTATTTAATAAAAAGAAAAACAGAGGGGAAAAGGTCAGTGGCTCAAGTGAGAGTCTATTCAGGTTTTGATGGGATAACATTGTCAAGATGAGACAAATTGCAGTTATACAGGCTGGGAAAAGAGAGCATTCTGGTTTGAATTATAAAGGGTACAGAACTGGTTGGTGAACAATTTATAATAGAAAAGGCTATCCCTTGGTGGGAAGAAAAATAAATACCTACTTCTAACTTGCCTCCCAACAATGAATACATTCAGTTCTACTCAGGCAGACATCTCTTGGGAGTGACTCTAAACAGATTCTGTCACATGCTGTTCTTAAAAAGAAGAAATTATTATTGCCATTTCTTGTGGTTTTTTGTTATCATCTTTAAATAATATTTCTGAGCTTTTTGGGGGAAAGAAGGAAGCAAACCTAGAATCACATGCCTTTATTTTATAAAGATCTCTCTTGCAAAGATTCCTTTTGCATGCAGTAGATTTTGCTTCTCTTTAAGACATTACAGCAGAGCAGAATTCTACTCAGAATTTCTTTAAAATTTTTTTGAAATTTTTGACTATAGGAAAAGCTCTACTATAGGAATAAGAACAGGAAGTTATAACATTTTTGGTAGCCAAGAAGTATTTGTTCCAATAAAACTTTATTTTCAAAAACTGGTGTGGATAATAATTTGCAACACCTGACCTAGAGTTTAGTGCTATATATAGGTTGACAGGGGAAGAAATATTTTTAGCTAATGATAAGATTCTGAGAGTAAAAAACAGATCTTTCAGGGTAGGAATATTTTATTACTATCTAGCAATGCTACAATTTGATTTTGGTTCTAACAGTAGATAAATAAAGAGTAGAGTATTATATTCATCTAAAGTATATCCTTGCATATGTGATAAATCTATAAATGAGCAAAAAAGAACAGATAATACTTATTTTCTTGATTATTTAATTAAATAGAAGTTAACTTTCATTGAATCTACTGTGAATAAAGTTAGAATGCTGATGTCAGACAAACATAGTTACATACCACCTATTACTGATTTATCATCAGTTTATACTTATTGAGTACTTATCAGGCACTGGAAATTAAAGACACACAAAGTAGTTCCTATCTAGGTCTATGCATTAGAATCATTTAAGAGCTTTTGGGATCCCCCTTCCAAAACCTACTAAGTCAAAACATGACTTGCTAGGCTTGGGATGAAAATTGGAAAAGTTGTTGGTAATTCTGGGTATCCCTAGTTAAGAATCACTGCTAGAGAATTTTTGTTTGTTACTTCTCTCCTGGGATATTTTTTCCATTTTTTTTTTTTTTAATAATCTGAACAATAAAGATTTATTAAATTTTTAAAAAATTGGAACTAAACTCCAGACTTTACTTGGATTTTGCCAGTTTTTCCATTAATGTCCTTTTCTATCCCAGAATCTAATGGAGTATACCACATTGCATTTTATCACCACCACTCCTTATTTCCACTCCTTATTTTCCATTGGTTTTGAGAGAGAGTAAAAGGCAAGGAGGGAGGGACAGACAGAGAGAAAAAGAAAAAAAAAACATCAATGTGAGAGGGCACATGCCCTGATTGGGGAAGGGGAGTGAACCTGCGACCCAGGTATGTACCCTTCACTGGGAATCAAAACCAGGACCTTTGGGTGCCGAGCCAATGCTCTAATCACTTAGCACACTGGCCAGGGCTAGAGACTTTTATTTTAAGGTATAAAGTAAAACTCTAAACATTTTCTAATCTGTGGTCAGCAATCTGATATTAGTGCATGGGCTCTGGAATCCAGCGGAGCTGGTTTCTAATCCCATTTCTTAGCTGCATAACCCTGTGCAACTTCTCTGAGCTGGAGTTTCTTTATCTGTAAATTGGATATAATAACAGCACTCAATTCATAGCAAAGCCAGAACTCAATATATCAAAATATTTGGTACAGTACTCAGCACATATCAAGCACACAATAAAGGAATACTCAATACACTTAATTAATAAGAATGACATCAAACAGTAAAAGCCTGATTGAAGGTACAAATTCTTTAAAAACTATTAGAAATGTGACTAGGCTAATTCCAACTTGTCTTGTACTGACCAGCAGAAGAGGTGTCCTTTTCCACAGTCCACAGCAGGAGCTCTGAGCAAGGGGAAGCTGAGTGTATCAGACCCAGATGTATTTGACCCTTGTTTTGTTAGTCTGACTGCTCTTTCACAGCCTGGAATAGGACACCATTTAATGGCAGGATTATTTTCAACAAAGGCCTGTTTAAACAGTAATAACAAAACACAACAAAAAATATTTTAACTCTAAATTTTAATATAGAATGTGTTCCTATATTAATTTACTTTAAAGAAAAAAAGTGAATAAAAAGTAGTCGGTCTCAAAATATAACTCAAATAGTACCAAAAAGTATGAAACAACTTTTTTTATTAAGTATAACTGACACACACTATTACATTAGTTTCAGGTGTACAATATAGTGATTAGATATCTGTGATCAACACAACAATTCTAGTAACCTTTGTCATCATACAAAGTTATTACAATATTATTAACTATATTCCCTATGCTGTATACTCTCTTTGACTTCATTATTTTATAATTGGAAATGTATACCTCTTAGTGCCTTTCACATGTTTCACCCATGCCTCCCAATCCTTTCCCCTCTGACAACCATCAGTTCGTTCTCTATGAATCTGTAACTGTTTTGTCTTGCTTGCTCTTTTGTTCTGACCTCTAGATTTCACATTTAAGTGAAATCATGAAACAACTTAGCAAGAAGGAAAGAAGTGGCAATTATCCAGTAATGACATGATTTTTCAAATTTATTTTTTCTTTTATATAAACTTATGTTTCTTTTAGTAAACCAAGATGATAGATGATGATGACAAAGTAAAAAATGCAATTATTCACACAGAAAATGTGAAATTTAGAAATGTCTTCTCATACAATATGCCACTTTTCTGCTGAACGTAATTATAAAAAGAATCTTACATGTGATTATTAGTTGCATTAGAATAGTAAATATCTAAATGGTATCCTAATAATACATTAAAAATCAATACTATGATGGGTCCTATCTAAAGAAACAGTAGGACTTTTTAAAAAATCTACACATTAGGGTTTAGAACCCCCCATATCTGCACAAGGCACTTAAGATAAACTTTTAGATCATACAAGAAAAAAAGTAATTTGCATATACTTCTGAATAACTCCTTAAATAAATATATAGAAAAAAGATGTAATAAACAGCATAATTCATGAACTATTATTTGAAACTAAAAGAAAACCCCATATTTTTCTAAGTTGATCATCTTTATTTCTAAATAATTATGAGTATAAAATATAATGTATTTTGGAAAACTTAAAGCCATACTATCTACTTGGAACATTATCTTGATCAATCAGTTATAAAAGTACAATAGGCAAATCAGTAAATAGTTCTGAGCAATAGTTTTATTTCTTTTAATAAACGACTACTTTAACTTTTTACTTCCTTCATGATTATAAAAAAACGCTTTAGCTTAAAACCTCAATTAATGCTACCATTCCTTTATGCAATTTTTATGAGACAAAAGTAAATTACATTTCCTTTATGCAATTTTTATGTGTTTTCAAAAGTAAAACAAAAGTATTAAATGAAATCTGTTGTATAGTTTTAATAAAATTAAAATTATGGGATTGGACTGATAATTGCCAGCATACCTTAATATCAAACTGTAGGTATCGTTTGTCCATCTCCTTAGAAACTATACTTTCTATGATATCCACAGGTACAAGTTGGAAGCAATCATATGCAGGGCAGAAAATATTATGGGCTTCACCTTCTTGAATTTTCAGATTTAAAAACCTATTAAAATGATCAATTGATAGGAAATGGGCTAAGATAAAATTTATTTACTCAGTCTAAGATTTTTTTCTTTTTGCTGAATTATCTGCTACAATATAATTAAAATAACAAAAACGAACTAAGTGTGTAATATCAGGTATAACACAGTGATTCATATAATTCACAGTGAACACTTACTACCTGCCCAACCATTCCTTATTTATATGAATATATATACACATATTTATTTGTTTTATATATTTTTACATTTTCCTATTCCACTTCATCTGCTAAAAATTTGAAACAATATATTTATTAACATTAAAAATTCAGAAATAAATGATTTAGAAAGGTCATATTCAATACCTTTAAACAAAAAGGAGCACTGGTACAGAATTAAACTAGACATAACTCAAGAGATTTTGGGATGGCACTAAAATGTAGCATGCCTTTTTGAAGAATAGGTTTTCTGTTTATATTTCATCTGGACAAATATTAAAATGACTTTTATGTCCTATTCTAGTCAGACTAATTGAGGTAGTAGGGAAAAGGCATCCTGGAAAGTGGCAGGAATCTAGCCCAAGATGAATTAAGTGGTTAAGAACAGGATTTTGAATTAGAGAATTCCAGGCCTGCAACAAGTTATATAATCTTCAGTTTTACTATCTATAAAATGGGGATAATAATATATACATCTCAGGGTTGTTATACAGATTATAAAACATAATGTATGTAAAATATAAGCATGGTGCCTTGTACAGAATAAGAATTTATAAATTTTAGCAAAAGCTTATTGTTATTATTATTAATGTTGCCCTACAGAAAGAAATTTTTGATGTACTTAACATTTAAACCTAGAGAAAATAAATGGAAAACCAGGAAATTAAATAATCATTTTCTAGTCATCATCATCAATAACAGCTCAATATTCCACTGCCTAGAGTATATTTTTCTTTTAGTTCTCTGAGTATGCTGTTGTGCCAAGGTTAAGAGGTGGAACAAAGGGAGCAGATAATATGAGTCTTATTAGTAAGCTTGATACTTTAAGTGTAATGGAATTCAAGCCTTCAGATAAAACTTAGAATTTAAAAAAATTCTTATCTGTTTGACAGTAGTAAATTTGACACTGTAGTTGGGTCCAGCCATTCCTTTCAATATTGTGAACAAACTTTTCCTAATAATTAATTATAATCTTATGAGACCACCTTCACTTATTAAAATGTAGTTATGTGGCATGTGGCTATAGTACCCTGGTTAGAGTGCACAGCTTATTTAGATACAGTTGCTATATGATGTTTTAAATTGCATGTATTCTAATGCATCAGAGCCTGTTTGACAGCTTCCCAATATCAGAAATGTTCCTGAGATTGGTAATGATATTAATTAATGTGACTTTTTACTATATTTGTATGTAGTGAAATATGGTAACATTGGAAGATCTAAACAATCCAGTGAACTAATATTCTTCAACTGATATTACAAAACCAGGCAAAAGCAAAAAAGCTATTAAAAGTGCAACATAGACCCAAGGGTTATGTTAAGAGTAAAAAAAGGCCATTGGAATGGTTTTAGTTTTTACACTGCAATTGACTATTAAAAAATACTATTTATTGAGTTTTGATGTATATCAGAGAATATCCACACTTATCTGAACACTAGAGGCTTGGTACATGAAATTCGTGCACTGGGGGTGGGAGGGTCCCTCAACCCAGCCTGCATCTTCTCCAATCTGGGACATCCCTCTCACAATCTGGGACTGCTGGCTTCCAACCGCTCGCCTGCCTGCCATCCTGATCAACCCATAACCACTCCCCCTGCCAGCCTGATTGATGCCTAACAGGCTGGCAGGCAGAAGCGATTAGGGGCAATCAGGAAGGCAGGCAGGTGAGCAGTTGGGAGCCAGCAGTCCTGGATTATGAGAGGGATGTCCGACTGCCTGTTTAGGCCCAGGATCAGGCCTAAATGGGCAGTCTGACATCCCTCAAGATGTCCCAGAGCAGGCTGAGCTGAAGGACATGCCCCTTATGCATAAATTTCATGCACCGGGCCTCTAGTATATTATAACATACTGAATGCATAGTAGATATGAGAATACAGCTGTCTTCTATTAAGTTAGACATTAAAGAGATATGCAAAAAGCAAAACATACTATTCTTTTAATTTATTAATGGAATTAGTTATTGTTCATAGTAAATATAATGTTAACATACAATGGGTTTATTATTCAAGTGAATAAACAAATCTTAATTTTTTCAGGGTTAATTTTTAATATAATATAGAGAGATAGATATCAACCCATATAAGCAGAAGCTCTATGGTCTCCTCAATAATTTCTAAGAGTCTAAAGGGAACTTGAAATTAAAAGTTAGAAAAATGCCAATTGCAGAGTTCCCTTTTCACATATCAGGAATCTCTTCATTTTAGTTATAAATAGGTCCTCTGGAAAGTTGGATATAATTTATCTTATACAGTCATGTGTAACTTAACAAGAGGATATACATTCTGAGAAATGCATCATTAGGTGATTTCACTCTTGTGGGAACATTATAGAATACACTTACACAAACCTAGATAATATAGCCTACTACACACCGAGGTTATATGGTATATAGTCTACTGCTCCTAGGCTTCAGAATGTTACTGCACTGTATACTACAGACAATGGCAACACAATGGTATATATATTTGTATATCTATAAATAGAAAGGTGCATTAAAAACCTGGTATAAAAGTGTGTGCACCTGTGTGTGCATGCATTGGGAGATATTGGGAGAGCTGTGGAGGGATGTACCTTTGGAGAGTGGACATCGGGGGTGGAGGGGTGAGGAGTGGGAAAGGAAGAGAAGGGGAAAGGGAGAGTAGAGATACAAAGAAACCCAGAGAGATAAAGCTTGAGATGACAAATAACAAAAGGGAGAAGAAGAGAGGAGTAGGAGGAAGAAAAGTACTGAGAGGAAAGAGATAAAGAGAAATAGAGGGGAGGGAAATGAGTATTTTTGTGTGTGATGTGCTCCTGCACACACGTGTGGACAAAGCAGGTGGACAGCACACTGAACCTCCTCATCTATTTAAATCACCCAGAGCCAGTAGTAAACTTGACATTGTAGTTTTGGGTCCAGCCATTCCTTTCAATATTGCGAACAAACTTTTCCTAATAATTAATAATAATCTTATGAGACCACCTTCACTTATTAAAATGTAGTTATGTGGCATGTGGCTATTGTACTCTGGTTAGAGTGCACAGCTTATTTAAATACAGTTGCTATATGATGTTTTAAATTGCATGTATTCTAATGCATCAGAGCCAGTTTAATTATCGCTGGAGAACATAATGACAGAAGACAGGATTATTTATCTGAGAGCCATGCTATTAACCTCATCAAAATACAATTTCCCACTACATTTATAAGCAGAACATGAAGTTGATGAAACGTTAGTTAGAGAAAGAAATCTGGGGCAAACTTTACTTACACTTTTATCTTGTAGGTCAGCTTCACAGATTATATCATAGATAGGTTTTCTCTGTTTATTACTAAACTTAGGAAGTTGGTAAGTAACATTTATTGAGTGGCCCTGTTCTAAGCATTTTATATATATATATTAAGCCATTTAACAATAAACTGACAATAATCTATAAAGTACTTACTATTATCACCATTTTATAGATTATAAAACTGAGACACAGGGAGGTTACCAGTTAACTAAATCAACAACTAATAAGTAGCAAGAAGGATATTCTAGGCTGGGTAATACTAATTTCCCTTTCATTTAAACTCTTGGCATAGGTGCTTCAAAACATCTGGCTGGATTGATAAGGGGGTAGGGAACCATAAGATAAACTGAGAGCTTTTCAAAATATCTAAGGACCTTAAATTTTTTCCCTTTGATTTTTGACAGAGGCATTTGTTTTCTATATGCCTACAAAATATGGAAAGGCTACAGTTAATTTAAAAATGACTTATTAACATATGAACCACCTAGCATGAAACTTGTTTTTCTGGTGCTTGATTTGAAAGGAGTACATTGAAGAATCCTATGTAGGCTAATAAGGTATCATGGAAAACAAATCTAATAATTAAATCTTTCAAATTTCAATCTTACCATAAACTTCTCAAGGCTAGTCTGTGGTGAGTATAGGAAATGGTTCTTGTGATAGGAGTTAGCTAAGGCAGGCTGAGGAAGTTGAAAAAATATCAAGTAAATCCCTGGGAAGAGGAGAGGTTTCAGTTTTCACATAGAAACTAAGGTCAACAGTAGCAAACCTGGTAGAACCCCGATAATACTTCCTAATACAATATAATACAATACTTAGGAATGTGAGCTCTGACCCTTGCCAATTAGTTTACCTGCATCAACTACTGATTTGATCCTATCTAATTAGCCTCTGAGTAGAGTCTAGCCTGTGTTTTAAAATAAACAACCTGATATCCTTATTCATTCTGACTTTCTTTTAAGCAGTATTTTTTCCTCCTCTAAATGAAATCTTGTCTCATACCCTTGTTTGGAAAACAGATAAGAAAATGACTCAAAATGAAACCAGAGTGACAGAAATAAGATCAGTGTTGCCTACAGATTGGAGGGAGAGAGTGGTGGTAGGAGGCTAAGGAGGCAAAAAGAGAGGCAGGCAGGATTTCAAGGAGAAATGAGGTAACTTTTGGGGTGATGGATATATTTATTATCTTGATGTGGTAATGGTTTCATGCCAAAGCTAATAAAATTATTTATTTTAAATATGTGGTTTATTATATGTCAATTACATCCCAAAAGTTGTTTAATTTGCTCACATTCTTGGCTCTTTTACCCAACATAGTATTTCCCAGCTCCCTAAATTTGGTATCCAGCACTCTATAAAAAAGAATAGTTGTATAACTTCTGATTTTTAAGGTTTCCTTACATACTAATGACATGCTTCATTTAGGTCATCAACTAGCATATTTATGTGTCTCAAGAGAAAACATGGTATTGTGCTGCTCATTATACTGATCTTCATTTTGCTTATAAACCTCTCCAGAAAAATACAACATTAGAGCAAAGTTAATAGATGTGGCAAAGTATAAATCTTGGCAAGTTAATGGGAAGAAGAATAAATATGAGAAGCAAAATAAGTTTTCCACTTGTAATATATACCCAACCATGCCTAACAGAAATATTTAACTTTGAATTTATTAAAAAGAAATTTTAAGCATCCATATTCTTATAGATTTTCAAGGTTATTTGTTTGTTACAAAAATTCAGAAAAAGCATAAAAATAGATGCTTAAAAATTCTTGGGATATAAGAAACTGTTGATATTTAGGTGTAGGTTTGAGATGTACATGAGATGTAATGTAAATTATAATACTAAGAAACGCATTTACATATACCCGTTTTGTCCCCTAAAGTATCTTACATTAAGCTAAAAATAACTCTAATTGCTAAATTAAATAATTTCACTAAATTAATAGATGGAGAAATGTTAAAATAAGAAATATAAAATTCTTCCTTAGTAGTGAAGTGTAATACATTTTAAAATAACTCTGTAACCAGAAAAGTAATTCATATAATTAAATATTAAAAGCAAACAATTTTCTTATCAAATCGGAGTGCTTTCATGCAATAAAAAATACTATGCATATATACTCACGACTCCCAACATCCTCTACAGAAATCATGTCCACAGGGCATATCCACTGGGTCTTCAAATACAGAAATACTGCACATACAAATGTCACACTGGAGATGAAGAAGAGCAATGATTTAAACAAAATCATATGTTGAAAAAAGTGCAATATGTTCATTTGTCCATTAGTTTAAGGCAAAAATACTAATACGTAATTACAAAAAGTTAAGTGTTTTCACAGTTATAAGGTAAGTTAAAATTAGTGTGCTTACCTTTGGTTGAATAACAAATATGTAAGAGTAAATAATGAGATTTACTCTTACAGTCCAAATTTATGTATTAAATTAATCAGTGACTACACATTTGGGAAAGGAAGTATAAGAAACAAATCATTACAATCTATTCAGGTCAAGATCAAATCGCCCATTTCAAAATAACCATTTCAATATCATGTCTTTCACCCTATACTCACCCCAGAAAATCTACAAAAACAGAGTGACTGTTTTTTCAATATAGCAACTCAGGATATTCAGAGTAGCAATTTAAGGATTTCTACTATGTATTTCCTAAACGATGACTTATTATAAACAAACTCCAGAAGCTTTACTAAAACGAACACACAATTATCAATGTAGTATAAATGTCTTGAAGAAAATATAAAATACGTTTTCATATTTTTGGTGTAAAGTGCTTATCACAATCTCAACTTTTAATATTTCAGTATGGTGTGTTTAAAAACTTTAAGCAACTGGAGTTAAGTACCAATATAGTAGACGGTTTTCCTAAACTCTTCTTTTTTTGTTTTGAAATGAGTAAAGAAAACCTTTATTTTTCAGTTTGTAATTCAGAGATCAAAAAATATTCTGTGGTAACAAATATTTAACAAATCGTGAAGTAACAGAACCCTTTAAGAAATATATAGGATTCAATGACCAGAATATGACTAGAGGGTTTATGAAACAATAGTAAACAAATAAAAAGGTAAACACAAAACTATGGGAAGTACAATGAATACCAAGCCATACCAAACTGGTGTCCAGATCCCCAGGAGACAAACTTATTTCATCTGGAGAGGTGACGGAAGAGCGTGTAGTCCTTGGAGTTCTTGGAGAAGGGAGCGTGTCCCAGGCGTTACACCCACTTGGTGGTGGCGTTGGCATTTGCACACCTGATCGTTGGCAGCAATTCTCTGGGTTGGACATCCAAGCTTCAAGTAATTTCTCCCTGTCCCAATCTTTAAGAAAAATGGAATGGTTATCTCTCAAAAAACAAAAACAAACAAACAAAAAACAACACAAAAAATTATGGTGTTTTAAGAGCTTCATAATAACAAAGGAAAGTGAGGACAAATTAAAGAGATATAGGCCATCTAAGGAAAAATATTTACATAAAATAGTAATTGCAAATAGAATATTCAGGTATGCTTACTCATTAATATTTTTAAATAGAATTTAAACTTTTATAATCTACTATGGATTACAACCACGTCTACAATAATACAGTCAAAATTTCTAGTCATTTCTACTAATAATAATCAAAAGAAGTAGCTCACCTCTTTTGGAATTTACTAAATTCTTGTTGCAAGTTAGCTGTTTTACTCTTTCAAGAAAAGTATGTAATTTTGCAATTAGCTTCACTGGTATCAAGTTGTAAAATTATTGCATAGCTCACTATAAACATGTCAAAATGCCAATAATACCTAAAAATCTATACTAATAAAAGCCTAGGTGAACCTCATGTCCTTGCATCATCACAAGATGGCTACCCTCCACATCGTCACAAAATGGCCACCACATGTTGGCTGTCTCCATGTCATCACAAGATGGCCAGCAGGGGAGGGCAGTTAGGGGTAACCAGACCAGCAGGGGAGGGCAGTTGGGGGCGATCAGTCCAGTAGGGGAGAACATTTGAGGGCCTTCAGGCCGGTAGGAGAGGGCAGTTGGGGGTGATCAGGCCTGCACGGGAGAGCAGTTGGGGGTGATCAGACCGGTAGGGGAGCAGTTAGTGGGCAACCAGGCAGGCAAGTGGTTAGGAGCCAGCAGTCCTGTATTGTGAGAGAGTGCAGGCTGGGCTGAGGGACTCCCCATGCCATACTCAAATTTTGTGTACTGGGCCTCTTATAGTTTAATAAGGAGAAAGACATTAAGGAAAATTAATACACTTAATAAACAATCATCAATGTCAGAAGAGATACGAAGAAGAGAGAGGATCCCAGTCAGGGAGGTCAGAGAAAGTGACTGGGAAAATGGCCTGGAGAGACATCTGAAGGATAAGTAGGATTTACCTAGGTAAAAGGTAGAGGGGAAGGCATCCTGGACAGATGATACACAGCGTGTTCAAAGACCTGTGGCAGGAGGGAAGGTGGCATCCTCATGAAATTAAAAAGGTCAATGTAACTGTAGCATGGAGACTAGATGGGAAGCACTGTATGAGATGAGGCTGAAGAAATAGGGGCTGGCCATTCAGGACTTCATTTAATAACATTGCTATTATTAGTTTAGGAGTGATAGGAAGTCAGTGAAAAGTTGGGCGTGGAATTAGGAAGGACAGGTTTTCATGAATACATTTGAAAAGATCAGTCTGACTACAGTATGGAAAACAAAGAAACAAATGAAGAAACTGGATAGAGCAAGAGTGGAGGGAAGGGTGAGCAGGCTATTGGGTAGTATAAGTGAAAGATGATGGCAGCTGGGGCTAGGTGGTTTGGTAGGAGTGTAGATGAAGATAAAGGCAGAAGTTTACAATTTGAGAGGTGAAACTGACAATTTGGTGAAAACAGGATATTGAGTCTAAAGGAGAGGAAATGTCAAAGTTAGTGTTCAGGTTTACCCAATTGGTTGGTTGGTGCTGCCATCTGTGTAAATAGGGAATAACAGAGAATCAGGCAGAAGTGAAGAGCATGATTTTTATTTAGTTTTAGATATGATGAATTTAAGGTGTTTTTGAGATATCCTTAGATCTGTTTATTTATTATTTTAAAATTAAATTTATTGGCGTGACATTGGTTAATAAAATTATATAGGTTTCGAGTGTATAACTGAATAACACATAATCTGTATATTGCAATTTATGCTCACCATCCTAAGTCAAATCTCCCATGATTTTAAATAGGTAGTTATACTAGTATATAAGAGTATGCTTGTATGAAAGAGGTCTAGTCCAAATGGAGAAATCTATACCTGTAGTTTTGGGAGAAGATAACATTTTGTAAGAAGGGAGCAGAGTGACAAGATGTGGATTACCAATATTTAATTGCCTACAGAAGATGATGAGCCTGCAACAGAACTTAAAAAGTATTTCAGCCCTAACCGGTTTGGCTCAGTGGATAGATTGTTGGCCTATGGACTGAAAGGTCCCACGTTCGATTCCAGTCAAGGGCATGTACCTTGGTTGCGGGCACATCCCCAGTGGGAGGTGTGCAGGAGGCAGCTGATAGGTGTTTCTCTCTCATCAATGTTTCTAACTCTCTATCCTTCTCCCTTCCTCTCTGTAAAATAAATAAATAAATAAATAAATAAATAATATATATTTTTAAAAAAGTATTTCAATATAAATTTTTTTAAGCACAAGCAAAATTAGCCTTGGTCTCATATTTTGTAAACTGGTCTTATTTTCTCATTAGATAGTATTCCATTATATAAACTACCTTTATTACTGAGGAAATGCTCAGAAAATGACCTTTTGTATTCTAACAGTCTTCCTTAAAATTCAATTACTACTTAGCAAATATTGCCAAACATTTCTGTCTTTTGCTTAATCAAGATCAACTTCATTACTTTGGGACTAAATTTGACAATAGATAATATAATGTTCAAACTTATTTTCCTATGTAAAGCTGAATGAATGTAACCAAGGATACAATCTATAAATCTTCCAAACAATTCAGTTCAATAGCCTGAAACAGAGCCTGTCCTGGTTTTGAGAGCAATTAGTGTAAATTGTAGCTTTGTTCATTGTCCATTTTATTTACTAACATCATTTATCTCTGTACTTCTTACTTACCAAATGCCACTGACATTACCTAAACAATATAGAAGAACTGTCCATTTGAAACCTGCATTAGCCTTTGTTTGATGTCTTAACAGGGGAATAAAATACAGAACTCCTATCAAAAAAGTTATCACAGAGTAGACAAATTTTAGGTAGGAAAAGTCAATTAGACATCACTTTATTAAAACTGACCCCTACTAGGTGAAAGAAGTAATTTAGAGAAATATTAATGAAGTAAAAATGGAGTTGATCATTTATTTAATAATACTTGATGATATAATATGTAAGCAAATAGAGATGAAAACGTTTCTTTTAATTACAATAAAATTACTGGTAGAGTTAACCTTACATTCTATATATTATAATATTATAACTTAATATTATGATACTTATATTAACTTATGATACATTATATTAACTTATGTTGTGATACATTATATTATTTAGCTGAATGTAGATACCTATGGCAGAAATGGCTATGGTACACAAAAATGCTACAGTATAGAACAGAAATGTTGCTTACAGTTAAGTATGGCCATGTATCTGAATTCTGGCCAACAAAATATGTGCAAGCAATGTTGTATGTCAGGAGTATTACAGGACTGGCTCAAAATTTTTCTACATTTATTTCTTCAAGCTCTTTTCCCTTTCTGACTGTCTGGCTGGAATGGAAACAATCCCCAGAATAAACTTTAGAAATCCACTTTATATAAGATGGCAAAGTCTCAATCAATTAAGATTCTTGAATAAATGTGTGAACAGAATCCCTTTCCCGCTTCTAACCATAAAGAGAAACACTTTTGATTATTACATGATTAATAAACGTTTACTGTGTTTGAATTTACACTTTTCTTTTAATAGTTAGCCTACCCTAACTAATACAACTGTCATGTTATGGCTCCCTAATAATGGACAGCTTCCACTTTTCTGCCAGATTTATAGTATATTGAAATGTACTCTCTGTAATTAAAAGCTCAAGGATATACCTTCTCATGCTGGGAAACTTATCCTAAAGAAATACAATTTAAGATAGTCTGTGTTTCTGTAGAAGTTTTCTTTTTTTTAATTAAATTTTTATTATTCAGATTATTACATTTGTTTTTCTTTTTTCCCCTCCATAGCACCCCTCCACCCAGCTCCCACCCTTCCCTCCCTCCCGTTGACCTCATCCATAGGTGTATGATTTTTGTCCAGTCTCTCCCTGTATACCCCACACCCCTTTCCCCCTGAGAATTATCAGTCACGGGTGGGTCTGGAGCAGCAAGTCCTCCGCGGGCTCCGCCGTGAGTGACTCTTCAGTCCGCAGGCCGACGCTCTACCCACTGAGCACACCTCCTCCTGCTGCCACAGCGGCAGCACACACACGTGGGGGGGATGGGGGCCGCGGGGTCGCAGGGGTTAAGGGAACCAGCACCGGCGCTCGTTCCTGCAGGTCCGGCCCGGCCCGAGCCGCACAGGAAGCCCAGAGGGCAGGTGCCCTGGCGGCTGAGAGCCGAGGACGCACCGCTCAGCCTCAGCCTCAGCGCGAGGGTCTCAGCGCCTCAGCCTCAGCACGAGGATCTCAGCGCCTCAGCCTCAGCACGAGGGTCCCAGCCTCAGCCTCAGCCTCAGCACGAGGGTCCCAGCCTCAGCCTCAGCCTCAGCACGAGGGTCTCAGCCTCAGCCTCAGTGCGAGGGTCTCGGCGCCTGCAGCCTCCGCACGAGGGTCTCAGCCTCAGCCTCAGCACGAGGGTCTCAGCCTCAGCCTCAGCGCGAGGGTCTCAGCCTCAGCCTCAGCACGAGGGTCTCAGCCTCAGCCTCAGCACGAGGGTCTCAGCGCCTCAGCCTCTGTAGAAGTTTTTATATAATGACTGTTAAGCATTATTATTGGCTAAAAAGAAAATATTTTATCTTTAAATATTGTTATTTTAAAATAATATTATTTTATAAATTATTTTACATTTATTATTATAAATTTATTATTCTGAATTTCATGTTTGACCCTGGTTTAAATTTGCTTCCAAATGATTACTTCAATTTTAGAAAGATGACAATAAAGAAATGTAATTTTATAATAAAAAGGTAAATTTTTAAAAAAATATATAAAAAACACTTCAGCTATATTATCTATTTATTCTATTACTATTTCTGAGAACTTAATCTATGTCAGATATTATAGAAATGAAAAAACAATAAAAGCTGCCCTCTAAGAGCTCCCAGGTTAACATAGAAGAAAAGCAAATAGATTATCACAATATTCTATTCTAAGTGTGTGGCTTTGATATGCACAGGGTATAATGGAAATAGATGGGAAGAGTCTCAAAGCAGACTTGAGACCAAATGAGAAGAAAAGGTTTCCTAGAAGAGATGACTTCTAAAGACAAATAAGAGTGGAAAGTAAAAAAATGGTGCCTGGCTGACGTGGCTCAGGGGTTGAGCATCGACCTATGAATCAAGAGGTCATTCGATTCCCAGTCAGGGCATATGCCCAGGTTGCGGGCTCTATCCCCGGATGGAGTGGTGGTGAGGGGCGTGCAGAGGCAGCCACCCCCCCCCACTGTCATCATTGATTCATTGATGTTTCTATCTCTCTCCTCCCTTCCTCTCTGAAATAAATAAAGATATACTAAAAAAAAAAAAAAGCAGGCAGATTGATAGCCTCGGTAAAGAAATCTGGGTCATGAAGCAGTGGTCAGCAAACTCATTAGTCAACAGAGCCAAATATCAACAGTACAACAATTGAAATTTCTTTCGAGAGCCAAAAACAGACTTCTGCGCATGGGCCATGAAGTTTCAATCTCACTGTACGTGTGTGTTTGCACGTGGTATTTTGTGGAAGAGCCACACTCAAGGGACCAAAGAGCCGGATGTGGCTCGTGGGCCGCAGTTTGCTGACCACTGTACTAAAGAGTTTGGATGATTGTCTGTGGAAAACCAGTGAAGGGTTTTTCAGCAGGTCAGTAAGATGCTTAAATGTTCATTAAAAAAAAAAAATGTCTAATAGCAAGGAAAAAAAATAACAGGGTGAAAGAGGAAACACTGGAAACCAGGATTCAGGAGACTACAGTTAAATGAAAATTAATGAAGGCCTGAATTTAAGCTGGTGGCACTGGGAATAGAATCAGCTAGGGAGGGTGGGAGGAGGATCAGAGATATTTAGGAAGAGAAATAAGACTGTGACCAAAAATACAATAGAAATGGAGAAGTCAAATATGACTTTCAATTTTTGGTTATAGTAATTAGATAAATGCTGGTGTCCATGTATTAAGACAGTGGGAAAAATGATGAGTTCAGGGTAAACATTTTGAGAATGAGGAGAAAATGTCAAATAGGCAGTTAGAAATACAGCCTTGAATACCTGATTAAGTCAGGTTGTAAATATATTCTTTACTATTCAGATGGTATTTGAAATCTTTGGTTTCATTAGATAAATGTACACAGCAATATAGGCTTGTTTACAACAATACTTTTTTTTATGCCTTACCCTCACCTAATGACTTGGACTCTCTAGAATTAATCCTAGGAACCTCTAGTTGGTTTCCCAGGAAATTCTTATTTACTCTAAGATTTGATAGTCACTGGTTATTATAAAGTGAAAATGAGTATCAAGTACAGAACCCCAGGATATATCAATATTAAAGGTAGCAATTCTGGAGGGTTATATACCAAATTATTTATGGTGGTGATCAAAAGATAATGAAACATGCAATTTCAAATTTTCTTCTGATCAAATGATTTTATAAAAAATGTTTGAAGTTAATAGTCTGTTTTAGTATAGATTAAAGATTTATAGTTAAAATAGGTAAGCCTCAAAATGGCTGAACTATAGTAACCATTTACCTTTCCCTTTTTAAAAATCATTTCTAAATCAGAAAAAAACTGTCTTTGAAACCAAGCACAATGTTAAATATCACATGTGCAATGAAAGGGTCCATATATTCAGCTCAGCATGTGCCAACTCTCAGAATATCTATGCCAAGTGTCAAGCTGAGTACTTTTCCTAAGGAAAATGAGTAATTCCTTCAAAACAAACCTTAAAAGGGGATAGTATATTCTTCCGTTGACTCTACAATTTTGCTTTGTGCATTTCATCGTGAGAAATAGCTTTTACATAAAATAAAGTGATAATACTAATAACACAATTGTTAAGTATTTAATTGACAAGTAAAACCTGGACTGGGACTATGGATTGCAATGCTCAACTCTGCTCAAATAAGTCACATTTCTAAAATTAGACAACCTATAGGTTGATTTAATAGCTTGATTTTTAAATAGAAATTTCCTATTTCTCCTCTGTGATTTACAGCCAGTTTATACTTCAAAATACAAAATATTATGAAGATGCTAGTTACTGTAATCATTGCCCAAAGAACAACTCAGGCTTGCTTAACAAACTATTTTGTTCTGTATTAAAATAATAAAATAGCCACTTTTAACTCTGAAAATTTTCAAAAGGCACCCATATGATTAGAAGCATGACATGTGTTTCATTACCATGAGCTCGAAGTAAAGCTTCCGCAGTAAATAATGGAGCCTGGAGCATGTCTGCAGTTTCCACAATAAGCATATCCTTCAATCTACGAAGATCCTGAGGCCTTAATCCTTCATATGGCTTTGAAAAGAAGAAAAACAAAGTTAAACTATCTATTATATTATACTCTTAGGAAGTTTGAAATGCCCATAAACAAAAGATTATTATTTATTTGATCTTTCAGTTTCAATTTGGATATGGAAGTTCAAAAGGTTCTGTATACTCTACCATTATGGACTTCAAACCACTCTTTTCCAAGTCTTTTAAACTGAAAAATGAATGCCAGGGATCATGCACCTATCATTTTAAAATAAAAGTATCATATTATAATGACAAGACCATTTTGAAAATTTGGATACTACAAAAAAGAATAAAAAACATATCAAGCAATCATGATTGAAGTTCTCAAGTATTTTTATCCAGTTTTGTGGCAAACCAATTATAAATAAATGTGTTAATTTAAGCAGTTTTAATCACGAAACCACCAAACATTTACACTTATTAAGAACCAATTTAGACTGCTAGTGGGATTATATAATACCTATTAATTAATTTGGAAAGAAGTCACTATGTTATACTATTAAAATTTTTTACCCATAAATATATTATTTCAATATGTTTATTCGAGTGTTCATGAATGTCCCTTAGTTTTCATATAGGTGATATATCATCTCAGGTTTTTTGTTCTTTTGCTATCTTTTATCTATCTTTTTTTTTGTTTTAACAGAGAATATATAAAGAATAAAATCACATATCGAACTATTCAAACAATTAATAACATTGTCTTATTTGTTTTAAGTCTCTTTAAAAACAAAAGAAGCAAAACCTCATAATCTGTGACGCTTTCCTATTAAACTTCCCTAATTTCCCTCATCCTTGCCTGTGACAATCACTACCATGAATTTGATTGATAGTTGTCATAATATTATGGCATAACATTATATACATAAAAGTAACCTGCTTTTCTTAATTTCATTCAGTATTGTTTGCATTATTAATACTGATACACATATTTATTTCAATCCTTTAAATAGTTTTAAGCTTGCTGCATACAAATGCATAGAACTGAAGCATAGTAACTTCCATCTTGCGTAAAAATTGCTGTTTGAAATTTTAACTCTGCTATTTTGGCTTCTGTAAACGCTTGCTTGCTTAAATAATAGGGAAACGTAAGACTACTCCCATTCCAGAGAGGCCATAAACTATGCCCCAGACAGAGTTGTCAGTGCTGGTGTCAGACCAGGCCTTGAGATATGGTCTCATGGCCCCGTCCCAAAACGCAGGCCTTCTTTCTCAGAAGGTCTGGAAGTCTCGTTCCAAATTTGGAAGATAAAGAGCTAAAAAAATTATAAATAGGGAAGTCTTCCACCAAGTTGGGGCCCAGAATTTCACAGAGATATTCTATTCTGAGACTGCTAGCACTATCATAATAAAAAGACTCCAAATTAATTTTGCTTATTAAGGTGTCTCATGCTGGCTCGCTGATTTACAACATAAGAGAACTAAAAGCCATAGCTTAAAAAGCAATAGAAATTACCAAGTACTTATCAGAAGAACAACCATTGAGGATGTCCTCTGGTAGCATCTATTCACAGTCACCAGAGAGCTTTGGGCGGTTAGCAAAACTCACCCATTCTAGTTGACTTACAGATATTTTGGAATTAGATATTATCTTTATTTCTTGCTTTGTTTTTTGGTATCATGTAAACCATTTCATCAATTCTCAGTTAACCCTGTATGACTGGGACTCTATTAATCAGGGGTAATTTCTCAGTTGATATGTTTATTTTCTTTCTTTTTAAAAAAATTCTTTATTGTCGAAATATTACATATGTTCCTTTCCCCCCCCATTGTCCTCTCCCAGACCACCCCCACCTCCCAGCCCAGGCATTCACCCATTTCTTGCTCCTTAGATGTCTTCTGGCAGGAACACATATGCATGTATTAATGACAGAAAAGAGTGACATACTTGACTGTATAAGTATCTGCCAAGTTTTAAACATAAAAATTGTATTACTTTTAAATCTAGCAAAGTGTCCACAGCTAATAAGAGATAATATTCAACATTGGAAAGGTTTCAGTGAGGTGGCCCTCTGATACCTTGTGGGTAAAAATAAAAATTGGTATGTCATTTAACAACCAAGCATTTATTATGAATCTTTAAACCAATTATCTTTGACCCAAAACTTTGTAGAAATCTTTCCTAAGGTATAATCATAAATGTGGGGAAAACTGTAGTCATTTTCAATGTTTGTTATAAAAGTGACAAAAAGCAAGTAACCCAAGTGTACATTAAAGGAGATATGGGACATTTACAAGTTAGGATATTCTATAGTCATTCAAGATGACTGGCATGATGAGTTTGTAAATATTAAGAAAGGTTAAGGGAAACTCTGCCTGGGTAGCTTCAGTTGGTTACATCATCGTCCCATACGCAAGGTTTTGGGTTCAATCCCCACTCAGGCCACATGTAAGGAACAATCAATGAATGCATAAATAAGTGGAACAACAAATTGATGTTTCTCTTTTTCTTACTTCCCTTTCTCTCTCCTCACACCCCAAATCAATAATAAAAATAGAAATGCTAAGGAAGAAAAACTGTAAGATATAAAATATCACTCCAGTGATGAAAAATGGAAGACAATCCTGCATAATGTTATCAGGGTTATTTATAAGTGGTAGAACAATAAACATTTCACTCTGCTTTTTATGCAGAACATGTTTTGTAGGAAAAAAATAATTAAAAAATAAAAGACAAATCACTAGAGATGTTAGAGCTTTCAACAGTGGCAGAGCACAAAATCAGTCTGCACTGCTAATTCTTTTAAAAATGATGAAAACTGCCGAAACCGGTTTGGCTCAGTGGATAGAGTGTCAGCCTGCAAACTGAAGGGTCCCAGGTTCGATTCCGGTCAAGGGCATGTACCTTGGTTGCAGGCATCCCCAGTAGGGGGCGTGTAGAGGCAGCTGATCCATGTCTCTCTCTCATTGATGTTTCTAACTCTCCCTTTCTCTCTGTAAAAAATCAATAAAATATATATATAAAAAATATATATTTTTTAAAAATGATGAAAACTTATGCTAAATACATTTCGTATGACACTGCATTAACAGCCAGCCTACTGTACCTATGTATGCATTCATATATACTGCCATGAGCCTCTACATATACAGATATCATATGAACGTAACTAGAAAAAAAAAAACACAAAGAAAATTTAACCTATTCTATATAGGGGTACCATTAACTATAAAAGAAAAAAAAATTGAAAGTAAATCCAAACCATTGTTTGAAAAGCCCGTCAAATCATCATGTACAGTTTGCTTTTAAGATAACTTGTGAACCACACATTCCCTTGCAAAAATTGAAGGTCAGATAAAGAGCTTCACAGATGAGAAAAAGCTAAAGGAGTTCATCATCACCAAACCAGGATTATATGAAATGCTGAAAGGTATTCTTTGAAAAGAGGAAGAAGAAGAAAAAGGTAAAGATAAAAATTATGAACAACAAAGTGATAAATACATACCTATCAACAAGTGAATCTAAAAATCAAGTGAATAAAAAATCTGATGAACAGAATAAATTGATGAATATAAAATTAGGGGCACAAAAAGGGAGTAGACTGACAAATCTCGGGGGGAAAAGGAAGTGTGAGGGGTGCAGGAAGAGATTGGACAAAAATCTTACACTTATGGATGAGCACAGTGAAGGGGGTAAGGGCATGGGGTGGGGGGTGGGGAACCAGGTGGAGAGGAGTTATGGGGGGAAAAAAAGAGGAACATCTGTAATAAACTGAACAATAAAGATTTATTAAAAAACAAACAAACAAAAAACCTAACAAGTCCTTTTGTGGTTAGACTAGAGGTCCTCAGCCTGGCCTGCCCCTCTCACAGTCTGGGAGCCCTCAGGGTTTGGGAGGCGATCTGGACATCAGGGGAAGGCAATGCCCCATCATACCTCTGCTGCTGCCACTGCTGGCAGCTCAAGCCTTGGCCGGCCCTGGTTACCTGAGCCTCAGGCAGCCCTGGGCAGCTGGGGGCGCTGCCATCTTTGAGAGGGGGCAGTCAATAAGCATATTCCCTCCTTATTGGATGTGGGTGCCACCATCTTTGTGATGGCATGAGGGTCAATTAGCATATTCCCTCGTTATTAGATAGGATTTGTAGTACTCACTCCAGGATAGAAATTATACACTATGTATATCATTGCTTCCAAAAAATGAGTTCCAAATTCCCGGGTACCTCTCTTAAATTAGCAGAAGGTGAATATTTCTTGGTATTTCTAGTGGTGGTAATTGTGTATTTCCTGGTATTGTTTTGTTTAAAATTTTTTTTTTCAGAATAGCTATCATTTTACCTCATTTATGTTGAGTAAAATAAGGTTTGACTTTAGAAATATTAACAAAGTGATAATAAAAAGCAATATGCATAAAGTTTTTTTAAATGTAGTTTTAAAACCTTAAATAGGTTACACTAGAAGAAAAATAGTTCTTGAAGGAAAGACATGCTGCCTTCATGAGTATGTAAAATATTCACTCTGAATCTCTGCAACAGAACTATAATTAGGTCATGTGAAGCATTTCAATACATTGCTCAGTCCCAAGTGGGCACCAGTCCTTTCTTCTGCAGGAAGTATTAAGATGAAGGTGCCTTTCTCTTTCCTGTTGCAAAGACAAACTGCTTCTATTTTCAGATTAAACACAAATAACCTTCAAAGCAGTCACTCCTGATGCAAAGAAGGAAAAAGAAAACTAATTTAAAAAGTATGAAAATGACTCTTTTTGTTTTTAAATATGTTTTTTTAATTGATTTGAGAGAGAAAGGAAGGGAGAGGGATAGAGAGATAGAAACGTCAATGAGAAACATTGATGGGCTGCCTCCTGCACGGCCCCTACTGGGGATCAAGCCTGTAACCCTGGCATGTGCTCTGACTGAGAATCAAAGCAGTGACCTCATGGTTCATGGGTTGACACTCAATCACTGAGCCAGACCAACTGGGCTGAAAGTGCTTCTTTTGCATATGTATATACTATTGCTATCAAAATATCACCAAAGAAATACAAAACAGCCCAACATATAAACTATACCACTTTGATACCATGTATAAAGTGATAGTACCTTCAAAACTGTTTCAGAAAAGACTATGACAAAGGAGTTATGAAAGAAGTATTTCTTTTTTCAAATCACAAAGAAAATAGCTGCCCCTCCCTCCAATTATATAGGTAAAACATGTTCACTGTTAAAAAATGAGAAAATGAGTACTTATTTACCCAAATATAATCTAATTGTTAAAATTTTAAGACAGTCAGAGGAAGGGGAGGATATTTCCAATTCCTTTTAATACCAATCTCTCTTTAGTGATCTATGAACTTAGCCTAGGAGAGAGGGGAACAAATAGCTAGAGAATGCCTTTAGGATTCTCAGTCCCTTCCCTTCCTTTCAGTTGCCATGCTACTTACTCAGCTGTTCTCATCTGGCAATCAAGACCTAGGCTACCGTGATGTGTACTTTGACCTAAGAGGAAGGCACATGTAGTACATTGAGCTTTATGCTAACTGGGGTAGCTAGTTAAGGCAAAGTCCAGTATATAAATATCTTAGCAGAAAAAGAGCCCTGAGCTTTCCTGAATTATAGATTGGAAGGTCGTAGTCTTTAGATGACTTTCATAGCAATGCAATGTTCAGTTTCCCCTTCATTTACCCAGGTGTAATCACACAATCCATTCCTACAGCCTGTCTTCTATGAGGCCCATTACTTACTAGTTTCTCTGCTCTTTCTTGGGGCTTCAATAAACTGAACACACTGCTCTCAGCCATCACTCTAATACACCATCTTGTTTTTATTTATTTATAGCAGTTACCATTCTCAGAAATTGTGTTCATTTATTTTTAAACTTATTTGTGTGTGTCTCTCTATCCATGGAAGGCAGGAGTTTATCTTTGTTCCTCACTGAATCTCTAAGCTCCTAAAACATTGTCTGGTAGAGCAGTTACTCAGTTTTGTAGAATGAATGAATGAAGTAGATCTTACTATTTATAAACTAATCAACCAGAGGAAAGAGCTCAATTAAAATGTAGCAATAAGAAATTACAGAGATATATTATATACTGTCCAGATCATTAACTGAATAGAAGTCTTAGCAAAAATAAAGACTGCACCTTGGGAACATAAATTTTAAAAAGTGCTAATTATGTAGCTTAATACAATTATATAGCAGGCCATGTAAAACTCTAGCATAGACAGAATAATCCAGAAATTGATCAGGGTCAAAGAATATAAAAAAATGAATTTTAAAAAAGCATTGTTTACATTCAAATAAAACAAACAACATTGTTTTTAAAAATTGTTATTAAACTCACATAAATTAAAATTAACTATTTTAAAGTGTACAGTTCAGTGGCCTCTAGTACATTCACAATGTTGTACAATCACCACCTGCATCTAATTCCAAAACATTCTCATCACCCCAAAAGAAACCCCATACCCATAAAGTAGTCATATTCCTTCTTCCTCCCAGCCTCTCCTTGGCAACCACAAATGTACTTTTCGTTTCTATGGATTAATTTACTCTGGACATTTCATATACATGGAGTTAACTCAATATGTGCCGTTTTGTGTCTGGCTTTTTTTCACTTGGCATAATGTTTTTGAGATTGATCCATATTTTTATCACGTGTTAGTACTTCAGTTCTTTTTATGGCTGAGTAATATTCCATTGTGTATATATCTCATTTTATTTATTCATTTATGTGTTGATAGGCATTTTGGCTGTCTTCAATTTTTGGCTATTGTGAGTAGAGTTGCTATAAATATTTGTATATAAGTATTTATTTTAAAAATAGTGCTTTTTAAATTATAAAATAAAGCCAATATCAGCTGGTGTGGCTCAGTGGCTGAGCATAGACCTATGAACCAGAAGGTCATGGTTAGATTCCTGGTCAGAATATATGCCTGGAATGTGGGCTTGATCCTCAGTAGGGGACATGCAGGAGGCAGCCAATCGATGACCTGTCATCATTGATGTTTCTATTTCTTTCTCCTCCCTTTCTTTCTGAAATCAATTTTAAAAAATCTAATACGGATTAAAAATAAAAGTACAAAACTAGCGAAGTATCTAAAATTATTTAAATGTTCACCAATAGGTAAGAAATATGTCGATCATATGTTCTGACTTGGGAAAGATGTTCATGACATACCATTAACCTGAAAAAATGTTAGCAGAACTCAATATATGATCTTACTTTTACATTAAAAATTCTCTATATACATGTTTGCTTAAGTCGGTAGCACAAAAAAGAAACTTACCTTTGATGAGTAAAATCAGGAAGGAGGAAATTTTTTAGCAATAAATATTCATTATAAATTTTAGCAATGCATAAAAATAGAAAAATAATAATAGTAAAGAAAATCACTCATATCCAAAATTACCATTTTGGTATACAGCAAACTTCTTCAAATATACAGTAGTTTTTCCCTATATAGTGTCAAACTGTTCTGTAAATATTTTTGCCTTAATGTAATAGTTTAGTATAGTTATACTATGTTCATTTAGATGTTAAAATCTATTGATGAGAACCATTGTTTTTAAAATTTATAATTAAAGATATCTTGATGAAAAGACCTAAATGTCTTTCAGTTTATTCCCATCAACATTATTTCTAGAATATTATTGTTTAAATGTCTTCTGATTAAATGATATCAATTATCCTATCTAATAAGAGTAATATGCAAATTGACCATCACTCCAACATGGCTGCCCCCGTGTGGACACAAGATGGCTGCCACAAGATGGATATCAGGGGAGGGCAAATGGGGGGGACCAGGCCTGCAGGAGAGGGCAGTTAGGGGTGACCAGAGCAGTTGGGGGGGACCAGGCCTGTAGGGGAGGGAAGTTAGGGGTGACTAGGCCTGCAGGGGAGGTCAGTTAGGGGCAAACAAGCTGGCAGGGGAGCAGTTAGGCAGCAATCAAGCTGGCAGGGGAGTGGTTAGGGGGTGATCAGGCTGGCAGGCAGAAGCAGTTAGGGGCAATCAGGCAGGCAAACAGTTGGGAGCCAGCAGTACCAGGATCGGGCCTAAATGGGCAGTCGGACATCCCTCTAGGAGTCCCAGATTGGAGAGGGTGCAGACTGGGCTGAAGGACACCCCCCCGCCCCGTACACAAATTTCATGCACAGGGCCTCTAGTTACATTATAATTTCTATGTATGGACATTATAATTTCTATGTATGGGCTATCAAAAGGTAGGTAGTATAGCAAATAGAGATTCTTAGATTTTTAAGTCATAAGAATCAGGTTCGGCTCCTTTATTCAACTATTTTCTGGTTTATCTCCCTCATTTAAAAAAAAAGAAGGGGTCATAATTGTTATTTCAAGGTTACTATGAATTCAGCAACCACATTAAAGTGCTTAGGACATCAGCCTTCTCTCTTTGTATACTTAATCTAAATAAATATTAAACAATCTAACTAAAGAATCACAAAAGGTAAAAAAACAGAAATCTTTTAATTCTAAGAAACTCAGTTCTTTTCCCCATTTGGAAAGTATAGCAGCTGGGAATTCATGGGAGAAAGAAAAGTAACAATACAATTAAACAAAGAAGAGTTATAAAATTTCTTTTAGAATCAAGTTAGCACTGAACATCAAATCAGAATTATTTGAGGAGAAAAATTTATTGTGTCTTATAGTTTCTCTAAGAAATATCTATTGGTGCCCACTGTGTACCAGTGTGTTAGACACTGAAAATACTCTGTTAAGTAAGGCAGTTAAGACCCTGGTCTTTGTGGAGTTGACAATCTAGTAAGAGAGAAAGGAAATAAATAAGTAAACAAACATATAAAAAATAATTACAGCACAAGATAAATGCTAAGAAGGATGGACAGGATATTATAGTGAATAATTATGGAAGGAGATGGACCTATTTTAGACTTATTAAAGATTGCCTATCTGAAAAAATGATACTGAGTTAGTCAAGAGAAAAACTGGGAGATTTCAGACATCAACAATAGCAAATGCAAAGTCTTGGTATAGTCTAGGTATGGTAATTAAAGCAAAGGGAGTTTGAGATAGAAAGAAAAAATGTTTGAGATAACACTGAAGAGGTAGCTAGTAGCTACTCCTACCACTATTTACTCAGATATAATATATAAGGTATTATATCTGAGTAAATAGTTTGGATTTTAAGTACCACGAAAAGTTACTAAGTAATTTAAGTGATATAACCTCGTTTTATTTAAAATTGTCACTTTGGCTTCTATGTACAAGATGGATTCTAAGGAAACCAGAATAGAAAGAAGGAGATCAATATGGAAAAACTATTACATTAGCTCATATGAGAAGTGAGGGTGGCAAGTGCCTAGGTAGGTAGGAGTGGAGATTGGGAGGAGTAAAATTGATTTAGGTTATAGTTTCCAAGGTAAAACTGACAGGATTCCCAGACTGTTTGGATGTACCAACCCAAGAATGCATGAGTTGTATATGCTAGAACAACTCAGTAAATGGAGGTAATATTTACTCAGACAAGAAAGACTCAAATGACTCTTGATGACCATGATAATAAGTTCAATTACATCACAGAAGGGAAGAAAGAGGAATTTGGTTGGAAGGGGCAGCCATTAAGTTGGTTTTTCCCACATAAAGATGGGAGTTATGGTCTACAACTGCAGGGAACAGGGACAGGGACTGCGCTAGAGAAGAGTGGTCAATGGAAAGACTGTTTAGCTGTTTTTGCTTTTTACCAAAGCATGTTTGTTGACAAGAACAATCCAGAAGACTGAGAGAGACTGAGGAATAGGAGGATTGGAGTCTTGGATTAGTAGGAGCAGTTAGGATTCATAACATGCATCAGCATCTCTTTTTATGTGTAAGTAAATATACTCGTATGTTAGAGGAAAGCTTAAACCTCTAGGGTTTCTAAATGTTTTTTTATACTTATGGTTATGTAGATTACTGGATATTTACCATTGCAAAAAAAAAAACCCATCCAAACTGGGCTTTAAATAAGAAAATTTTTTAAATTTAAAATCCATATAACTTTTTAATTAAAAAAACACACCTTACCTCTCGTTTGTCTAATGCAGCATACTCAGCTTCTATTTCTTCAGCTTCAGGATCTCGTGAGAATACCATTTGAGATTCCAGATTAAGTGCCAAATCTTTGTGGTGTTGCTTTTCAGCACAATCACAAGGAGTATCTTTATTTTCATTCTCAGCAAACAAATCTCCTCCATGTTTTACTAAAAGCTAAAAAAAGATTTTTCTCAAAAACTTGCAACAATATATTTAAATAAGTTAATTTCATGTTAAAAATATAAAACCTTTAATAAAGGAAACACAACAAAAATGCAATATTATATTCCTGAAATGACAATAAAAGTTATTTAGATATTAGTTGCTTCTGATTTTAAGATTGGCAACTCTTGTTTATTAGTATTAAGATGATTTCCTTTGGTTAAAAATAAAAGTTACAACAATACCAATTTCTTAAACTTTAAAAATAAAGTCCTTTTTGAAAATTAATTTTCAGAGAGAGAAAATGAGGAGAGAGAGAGAAATAACAATTTGTTGTTCCACTTATTTATCCATTCATTGGTTGATTCTTGTATGTGTCCTGACAGAGGATCAAACCTGCAACCTTGGGGTATGGAAACAATACTCTAACCAACTGAACTCCCCAGCCAGAGCTTAAAAAGAAATTCTTAAGCATTCTGACCAATTCAAAAATAAAGTTTTACTTATCAGTAAAACAATTTATAGTTATTCAATGCTTTCATTTTATAAATTTCTAGGAATCATTCTTAAACAAAAGGATACCAGTGATACTGTTACATTAGCCACAAATACCTGGATGTCCTGACATAGGGGACAAAAACTTTCATTTGTATCATTCATTATTCGGTCAAACACTGAAATGAAAATAGGATGAGCAAAACCGTTTTCAATATTCCTTGAAATAAGTGATAATGGCTTCTGGTCAAGACGGCAGCATAGGTGAATGTGGTACACATGTCCTCTCACAACCACATCAAAATTACAACTAAACAATTATCATTGAGAACAGCCTAAAATCTAGTGGAACAATTAAGGATGTAAAGAAGAAGCCACATCCAGACTGGAAGGAGGGGCAGGCTGGTCCCATACCCATATGGAGCAGATAAAAATTGGGAGGGATATCTCAGTTATAGAGGTTCCCCCTGAGAAGTGAGAGGTCCCAGCCTCACACCAAGCCCTCTGGCCTAGGATTCCTGTCCCAGAAAGAGAAATCCCCATAACTTCTGGCTGTAAAAAATAGTGAGGATTGACGCTCAGGCTGCTGGAGTCCCCGGCAGTCTTCTTAAAGGGCCCATGCATGAACTTGAACTCATTCCCTAGGGCAGCAGCTTGAAAGGTACCAGGGACATATGGGAAGGAACTGAATTGTCTGGTCGGAGGGCGAGGTGCAGCTTTTTGCCAGATAGACTGAAAGTTAGTTAGAGGTGAGGCATGAGATTCCGCATTTCCAAGTTCCCCATTCCCAAATGATTGATAACACACCACCAGTCTCAGGATCATTCTTTGTTATAGCAAGACCTTAGGAAACACTGCTTTAGAATTACTCCATTCAAATCTGTCCTACATTACAACCATTAAGCTAATCTTAATGTATCTTCTTTTATAATAGCACTTTACCAATCAAAAATTTTCAGTGAATCAATTTTCTATAAATAAATCCCAAATTCTTGACATTGGCATTTAGTTTCTTCTCCTTGTTATGGACTCTATCTTCATTTTACAGGATCTGTCTTATCATTCCTTCCACAAAATACTTCAATCTATATGTTTGAGACCTAGAATAGAGCTTCATAGAACGTAATGTGCAAATAAATAAATAAACCAGAGAACTTGCATAAAACATCCCTGGAGTCTACCCCCTAGAGATTCTGACTTGGAATCTGGAGTTCTGGTGGGTTATATTTATAACAAGCTCCCAGTAGTTTCATACCTACTCAAACCTTACTACTATTAACAGAAAGTGGATCTGGGGGTAGGTTCTTGACTTTATGCAGGTAAGATTTCACAATAAGAATCCAGGTGAATTTTAGAGGACATTTATAAAGGCTGAGGACAGTGAAACAAGAAAGGGTTAGGAAGTGAGCCTAGGCTATTCTGCTTTGGCTCATTAAGAAGTCAGAGAAAAGGGGGCCTTGGGGAGAGGCTCAGGGGTGGGCTGGGGGGTTCCCCTGGGATGAACTACCACTGCCCATTCTGTTTGCAAGCCTCATGAGGCCCCTTGAGTTTAGGAGGTGTATGCCTGTGGGGGAAAGAATAGAGGGAGGGGAGAGGTGCTGGCATGCTCTTGGGATGGGGAGTTTGAGCCATTGCCTGAATGATTAATATGGTCTTTGGTATCATAATATTTTGGAGGCAATAATGAGATCATATCTTTCCTAATTAAAAATTAGAAAACTGAGTCCCAGAGAGGCAGAGTTAATCCATTGCTGAGCTGGGACCACAAATTCTGTATTTTCAGTTTTAAAATTCCAGGTATTAAAAATACAATATAATTAGGGAAAATTCTTCACTCTGACCTGTGAATGGTTTTTATGGCTTTTCAATGAAGTGTGAAATGCTTTGAATAGTTGCCAAAGTGTCAAACAGACTCTGGAAATGAAAAAGTGTGACTTAGCATCTTTGGTTTTTAGTGACCTCTATTTGATCTGACAAGCAGCTACAATTAAAGCTGTGAATAAACAAGTAGAACAGGAATGCACAAAAAATACCTAAGATAATACTCATTTTAAAAAGATGCTTTTAAGCTCTATCAAAAACAACAACCTCTGTCATATTAACCATATACTGAATCATTATGGCATATAAAGCATTAATATAAATAAAATGAGGTCTACTGATGCGGCTTCTCTAGGGAGTTTGCCAAAAGAAGAAAAGTCACTGGATTTTAATTGGGCCATGCTAATAGAACTAACCACCATTCCTCTCCAAAGTCCATCTCTATCGCAAAGTAGAAAAACAAAAACTCTCAACAACTAAGAAAAAAGTATATTATTTATTGTATTAAAATCTTGGAAGATGTGTTTTAAAGGAGTTCCATTTTGTATAATCTTAAAGCATACAGCACTTGTACATACTGAAAATGTTATTTCATGTGTTTAAAAATAAGCTTCTGAAGCTTTCCTTTCCCAGTTCTTTGCAGAGTGCAGGGATCCACTGCAAATTAAGGTCTGTGGGCCAACCCAGCCTGTTGCTTGTTTTTGTATACACCAGGAACTAAAAACTGTTTTTACATTTTAAGCAGTTGAAAAAAAATAAAAAGACTATTTAATACTATGTAAAAAGTATAAGAAATTTATGTGGGAGTGACCATAAACAATGTTCTATTGAACACTGCCAGGCCTATTTGTTCTATGTCTCCTTTTCAGCTGCAGAGTTGAACAACTGCCTAAAATATTTGCTATCTGGGCTTTCACAGAAAAAAAGTTTGCTGGTCCTCAGAACAATTATTTGAAATATAGAAAAATTAGAATTAGAAGGACTTTATTTACAGTTTGTCCTTAATAAATATTTAACATATAAGCATTTCCAATTTTCAAACCAATACAGTCCACTATTATTTACAATACTTTTATCTCATAAGTAACTTTGAATGATTAATATTTTTGAAACTCCAGATTGTCCTACTTAAGAGAATTGTGGGACAGAAACCAAGATGGTAGCATAGGTAAACACCTAAACTACTGTCTCGTACAACAATTTCAAAACTATAGCTAAAAGATAGAACGGACATCATTCAGAACCACAGGAAAGCTGGCTGAGTGGAAATTCTACAACTAGAAGGAAAGAAAAGGGGCTCATAGAGTCTCAGAAGAGCTGCAAAAAGCTGAGGTACGGAGACACATTCTTAGAGAGGACGGGCTGGCTTCCTTTAGTGGAAGGGAGAGGGAAACTCCCAACTGCACTGAAACCCAGTTCTGGGCGAGACTCATATGGGGGGAGTCTGGACTGTCGTGAAAAGGGAGGAGTGCTTGGAAACTTAGAGGAGCTGCGAAAGGCAGAGGTCTGGAAGTGTGCAAGCACGCACACAGAGGGCTGATGGCTGATTGTGCCACTGGTTTTCTCTAGTGGGAGGAACACAGAACCTCCCAATTGCGCTGAAATCCAGCTCCGACTACACTGAACCCCAGTTTCGGGGGACACGCGACCGTGAATGTGCAAAGAGGGCTGCAATGATTACTGAGAGATACTGAGACCCTGAGGCCGCATAGGGTGAGACTGATGGGAAGCCAAGGCTGTCTACTCAGCCTTGAGACTCTGCCCCATCCAAGCTGAACACAGAGGCGTTTGCAACTGTTCAAGTCTTGTATCATAAGACTGACTCCAGAGGAGGAACCAAGATGGCGGCATAGGTAAACACCTACACTGCTGCCTCGCACAACAATTTCAAAACTACAACTAAAAGACAGAATGGACATCATCCAGAACCACAGGAAAGCTGGCTGAGTGGAAGTTCTACAACTAGAGGGAAAGAGAGGGGCTCACAGAGACCCAGAGGAACTGCAAAGAGCTGAGATACGGAAACGCGCGTGTGGAGAGAGTGGGTGCCGGAGAACCTGGCTGGCTTTCTCTGGTGGGAGGGAAATGGAGACTCCCAACAGCATTGAACCCCTTATCCTACGACACTAACCCTCAGGTCCAGCCAAAACTCATACAGGGCGAGTTTGGACTGTGAAAAGGGAGAAGTACACTGAAATTTAGGGGAGTTGCAAAAGGGCAGAATTCGGGCGGCGTGCACAGCACTGCGCGCAGAAGACCAACTGCTGATTGTGCCACTGGTTTTTACAAGAGGGCGAGAGACAAAGCATCCCAACTGCGCCATTTCTAACTCCATTAAACCCCAGATTTGGGCGAAATCCTGGGGACCCAGACTCATATGGTCCCAGAGCGCAGGGATGCCGGTGGGGCAGCAGTCTAGAGGCACTGCGAGAACGTGCACGCGCAGACACACAGATTACCCAGTCACGTGAGACTCGGGGGCCGTGGAGGGCGGGGCCGACTGGAAGGCAAGGCGGTCCTTTAACCCTGAGACTCCACCCATCCCAAGCTCAACAGAGAGGCTTTTGCAGTTTTGCAAGTCTGGTATCTTATGGCTGAATCCAACACAGCAGTTCTCCCGGCATAGTGAAAATGCCGAGACAAGGGAAGGGATCACAAACAAAAGAAAAGGAGGAAAACAAACAACTGGATATAGAGTTCAAAAACACGCTTATAAGGTTTTTCAAGAATATCCTAGAAAAGATGGATAAAGTTAGCGAGACCCAAGACGAGATGAAAAAGAACCAACTAGAGGTGGAAAAGGACCAACTAAAAATTAAACATACACTGACTGAAATAAAAAATATTATACAGAGACCTAACAGCAGACTAGAGAAAGGCAAGAATCAAGTCAAATATTTGAAATATAAAGATTAAGAAAACACTCAACTGGAAAAGCAAGAAGAAAAAAGAATCCAAAAATGTGAAGATAATGTAAGGAGCCTCTGGGACAGTTTCAAGGGTACTAACATCGGAATTGTGCGGGTGCCAGAAGAAGAGAGAGAGCAAGATACTGAAAACCTACCTAAAGAAATAATGACTGAAAACTTCCCACATCTGGTAAAAGAAATAGACCTAGAAGTCCAGGAAGCACACAGAACCTTATATAAAAGGAATCCAAAGAGGACTACACCAAGACACATCATAATTAAAATACCAAGAGCAAAAGACAAAGAGAGATTATTAAAAGCAGCAAGAGAAAAACAATTAATTACCTACAAGGGAGCACCCATACGATTGTTAGCTGATTTCTCAATAGAAACAATGCAGGCCAGACGGGAGTGGCAAGATATATTCAACGTGATGAATAGCAAGAACCTACAACCAAGAATACTCTATCCAACAAAGCTATCATTCAGAATTGAAGGGCAGATAAAGAGCTTCACAGAGAAGAAAAAGCTAAAGGAGTTCATCAACTCCAAACCAGTATTATACAAAATGCTGAAAGGTACTCTTTTAGAAGAGGAAGAAGAAAAAGGTAAAAAATAAAAAATTATGAACAACAAATACATATCAACAAGTGAATCTAAAAATTAAGTGAATCAAAAATTTGATCAACAGAATAAACTGGTGAATATAATGGAATCAGGAACACAGAAAAAGAGTGAACTGATAATTCTCACGGGGGAAGGGGTGAGGGGTGTACAGGGAGAGACTGGACAAAAATCATACACCTATGGATGAGGTCAATGGGAGGGAGGTAAAGGTAGAAGGAGGGTTGGGAGCTGGGTGGAGGGGAGCTATGGAGGGGAAAAAAAGAGAAACAAATGTAATAATCTGAACAATAAAGATTAAAAAAAAAAAAAAGAGTGACTCCAGCACAGAAATTATCCTGGCATAGAAACAGCTGATGCTCACAACCAATTGGCTTGGAGGTCAATTCCCCGAAATGATACCAACAACAATCAAGACTTAACTACAACAAGGCTATACACATAGTCCACAAAGGGGTGCACCAAGAGAGTCCACCTAAGCTAACTGGGGAGGCAGAACTACTGGGCCATATAGGACACCTACCACACAAAGCTACTCTACCAACTCAGGGAAACAGCCAAAATGCAGAGTCAAAGGAACAGATCACAAACAAAAGAAATGGAGGAAAACAAATGACTAGATAGAGAGTTCAAAACCACAGTTATAAGGTTTTTCAATAATTTCCTAGAAAAGATGGATAAATTTAGCGAGACCCAAGAGGAGATGAAAAAGAACCAACTAGAGATGGAAAAGATCCAACTAAAGATGGAAAAGGACCAACTAGAAATTAAACATACACTGACTGAAATAAAAAATATTATACAGAGACCTAGCAGCAGACTAGAGGAAGGCAAGAATCAAGTCAAAAATTGGAAATATAAAGAATCAGAAAACACTCCACTGCGAAAGCAAAAAGCAAAAAGAATCCAAAAATGTGAAGATAGTGTAAGGAGCCTTTGGGACAACTTCAAGTGTACCAACATCACAATTATGGCGGTGCCAGAAGAAGAGAGAGAGCAAGATACTGAAAACCTATTTGAGGAAATGATGACTGAAAACTTCCCCCACCTGATGAAAAAATAGATTTACAAGTCCAGGAAGTGCACAGAACCCCAAAGAGGACCACACCAAGACACATCATAATTAAAATACCAAGAGCAAAAGACAAAGAGAGAATACTAAAAGTAGCAAGAGAAAAATAGTTAATCACCTACAAGGGAGCACCCATACGATTTTCAGCTGATTTTTCAACAGAAGCTATGCAGGCCAGATGGGAGTGGCAAGAAATATTCAAAGTGATGAATAGCAAGAACCTATAACCAAGATTACCCAGCAAAGCTATCATTCAGAATTGAAGGGCAGATAAAGAGCTTCACAGATAAGAAAAGGCTAAAGGAGTTCATCACCACCAAACCAGTATTATATGAAATGCTGAAAGGTGTTCTTTAAGAAGAGGAAGAAGAAGAAAAAGATAAAGTTAAAAATTATGAACAACAAATACATATCTACCAACAAGTGAACCTAAAAATCAAGTGAATTAAAAATCTGATGAACAAAATAAAATGGTAAATATAATAAAATCAGGGGCATAGAAAGAAAATGGCCAAATAATTCTCAGGGGAAAGGGTTGAGAGGGTGCAGGAAGAGACTGGACAAAAATCATATACTTATGGATGAGGACAATTCAGGAGGAGGTAAGGGCAGAGGGAAGGGTGGGAACCGGGTGGAAAGGAGCTATGGGGGGAAAAAGAGGAACAATTATAATAATCTGAACAATAACGATTTATTAAATCAAAAAAAAAAAAAGAAAAAGAAAAAGAGAGAAAAAAGAAAGTTGTGAAAAATACCCCAAAGCGAAGGTTCAATATAAGCCCCTGGTGTTAGAAAGAGTGGACAACAGAAACCAAAGGAAGTACTGGCCAAAAGAGAGAAGGAAGAGCTCTATTCTGCAAACAAGTAGCATGAGTTTGATGAAAATAAAACCACAAAAAAAAACCCACCCTAAAATAAAAAGCCAAACAAAAAAATCAGTCCAAGGTAAATCCAGGTATCAAGAAATAATGGTGGAGAATCCAAGATGATGGCATAGGTGAGCACCTAAACAGCTGCCTTCCACAACAATTTCAAAACTACAACTAAAAGACAGAACGGACATCATCCAGAACCACAGGAAAGCTGGCTGAGTGGAAATTCTACAACTAGAAAAAAAGAGAGGGGTTCATGGAGACCCAGAGGAGCCGCAAAAAGCTGAGGTACAGAGATGCTTGTGGAGAAGTGGGTGCCGGATTGCCTGTCTGGCTTCATCTGGCAGGAGGCAGATAGGAGACTTCCAACTGCACTGAACTCCTTATCCTATGGCACTGAACCCCAGGTCCGGCCAAAACTCATATGGGGGGAGTTTGGACTGTGAAAAGGGTAAAGTGCAAGGAAATTTAGGGGAGCCACAAAAGTCTGTGGGGGCACACTCCGCTGTGCGCAGAGGATGGACTGCTGATTGTGCCGCTGGCTTGTGGGCGGGAGACAGAGCATACAGACTGTGCCACTTCTAACTCCACTAAACCCCAGTTTCGGGTGAGATCCTGGGGACCCAGACTCATACAGTCCCAGAGCGCAGGGTAGCCAGAGAGCCAGCAGTCTAGAGGCACTGTGTGTGCGCACAGGGACCACTCCAGCGATTACCCAGAGTCACGTGAGACCCAGGAGCCGCGTAGGGCAAACATACTTTAGAATCAACGATTACTAAAGCAATATTTACATAATTTTTGCAGTAAGATATTAAGGCAGCAATTTAAGAGTATTATTACTACTATCAAGAATGAGGTATAAGAAAAAAAAGAATGAGTTATTGTCTACTCTAACTTGCTTGAGAAATATGATGCAGTACCATCAGTAATGGTAAGTCACTACAGCACGGATTCTTTCATGGGTGGTGGGCACAGAACAATATACAAAAAGGCTTGTGTAAAAGCCTCAGGAATTCTGCCAATAGCCTCCTTTCCCCCCAAACTCCTGAAGACCTTTTTACCATGCTATGAATCAATGTTAGAAAATATTGCCTGAAAAAAAACAGTTTCAAGTTAATAATGTTACTGACTAGGGCAAAGGTGACACAAACCCAAGAAATAAAATTCTCTAGAAGATTAATAAATATCAGAAATAATAATAGTAAACAAAAAATAAGGGTTTTAGAAGTGAAAAGAATTGACACTTAAGATACAGTAAATAACTGTGAATAACAACAAAAAAATACACTAAATAAATCATTTAAATAACTGTAATCTTTTAATCTATATATGAAAATAAAGGGCATCCATATTTTTGGTATCAATTCAGAAGTATAAAGTATATATACATTAATAACATTAAGGAAATAGTAAATTTCAGATAATATCATTTAACCTGATTAGGATCATTGTTTTTTTCCAATAAAGGTTTACCTTTTTGGAAAGGTAGATACTTTGTGACTTAATGGAGAGTGCTCCCCATCATAAATATATCTATATGAAAGAATTCTTATGAGCTATGCATAAATTGACATGAATGTAACTGAGAAAAACCTGTTATAAGTAGTGATGATACTATAAAGAGAGGAATGATTTTTTAAAAAATATATTTTATTGATTTTTTACAGAGAGGAAAGGAGAGAGATAGAAAGTCAGAAACATCGATGAGAGAGAGACATCGATCAGCCGCCTCCTGCACACTCCACAGTGGAGATGTGCCCGCAAGCAAGGTACATGCCCCCAACCGGAATCGAACCCGGGACCTTTCAGTCTGCAAGCTGACGCTCTATCCACTGAGCCAAACCAGTCTTGGCAAGAGAGTAATGATTTCTTAATTAAGATCCTACATTATAAGGCTGACCTTATCTAAGCCTGTTGTTAGATTATATATATATATATGTGAAATACATAGAAGAAGAAGCGCAAATACAATATTCAGGAACACTTTAATACCTATTAAACAGAAAACGCAGCACATTTTAAAATTATCAATGACTTAAAAGACCCCAATAAATGTATTCATTAATAATCATCCTTTGCTTAGGGAACTGATCAATTCTAGATTTATAAGTATAGTTCCCATTGCCAAGAGTTGCCATATCCAATATGCATAATTTTTATTATACAAAGTCTACTAAAAATCAGCAAAAAAGTAGAAAAGCTATTTTCTACTAAAGCTATTACTCTCAATATGATAGCGTTTAATTGATTACTATTCTCTTCAGAAATGTTAGCATATTTTCAATTGCTCTTGATACCATTTTATATTCCCAAGGTTTGCTATGTAACTGTGGGTTTGTTTCCCCTAAATCCGGGAATGACTTTATGTAAAAGAAATTCTGCTTTTTTTTTTAAACCACAAAAGGGGTAAACATAACTAGGTAAATTAACTGTTAAGATAAGCAAAACATGCTCGAGTTGGTTGCTCAGTGGTTAGAGTGTCAGACTTTGAACCTAAGGGTTGTGGTCAAGTGTGCGTACCTGGGTTACAGGTTTGATTTTAGCCCTCTGCCCAGCCCTATGTCTCCTTCCCTCCCTTCAAATCTCTCTAAAAAAATCAAAGGAAAAAATCTCCTTGGATGAAGATCAAAATAAATAAATTTTAAAAAGCAAAAGAAACAGTGATTATTACATATTTTCAAGACAAAAATATTTAAAACAACAAAGTTTTACCTCTACACAGGTTTTCATCCCTGAGGCAGCAGCATAGTGCAGGGGTGTGTTTTTTTTGTTATCTACAGCATCAATAGCTGCTCTCTCATATTCGCCTTGGTCAAGTTTTGCTCCTTTCCATCTTAAGATCATCTGCAGACAATCTGCTCTTCTAAAATCATCTTCCATGGGGCGTGCTAAACGAGGATGAAGGGCTCCTTCAGATATCATAATTTGAGGTCCCATACACAACAAATGCATAGATGTTTCATTGTGCACATTCCGTTTATTTGGATTTCCATCTCTACCAAAGAGAAAAGTCCTAAAGTAATAAAGAAAAAAAAGGACAAAAACCAGTTATTTCCTACTTCGAAATAAAAATACATAGATGATAAAAAATTTAAAAGATAATTATGAATATGCACATTTGATACTATACCAAGTTTAATAAGTTGTCATTTATTGCTAATCAAACTTAAAGATTACTGTTCAGACTCTGAAATTAGTATCAATGATCCTTCTATACTGCTACATTAAAATTCATTGATCTATCTTGCATTATGAATAATCTTTTACCATGCATAATTTTAAAAAATCATATATGTAGCGTGATCTTCTGAAAAGTACTGATTCACTGAGTTATGTAGATTTTCTAGATGTTGTCACATTTTATTTCAGATATTTTCTTAAAATCATATTAGTTTACAACACCATAAACCTTACTATAAATCCTGATCATAAGAATATTTCCTTGTGCAATAATTTTTTTTAAATATATTTTTTAATTGATTTCAGAGAGAAAGGAAGTGGGAGATAGAAACAACGATAAGAGAGAATCATTGATTTTCTGCTTCCTACATGCCCCACACTGGGGATTGGCTCCTAATCTGGGCATGTGCCCTGACCGGCAATCAAACTGTGACCTCCTGGTTCATAGGTTGATGCTAAACCACTGAGCTACGCAGGCAGGACCCTTGTGCAATGATTTTATAAAATTTCTTTTCACTTTGTGTAAGATATCATGCTAGATGTTAGAAGTACAAAAAAGACACTTTTATTACAAAATTGCAAGTTATATAGGCAGAGAGAAGATAAACAAAATTATAAAATACAATGAAATAGTGTATGCCAAACAAGTAATAAAACAAAAAAGAGCCATATAAATTAAAAAAAAAAAAAAAAAAAGACAGACTAAGGTTCCTGGGAGTTGTGACAGGCTAAGAAGATAGATAAAGCCTGCCCAGGACCTTGAAGGAAGGATAAAGAAAGAGAAAACTGAGTGGAGTGGGGAAGGGGATACTGGGGCACAGAGAGTAGCATGGACATGGTAGAACACACATGGCATGTTTCAGGTATATAAAAAAGAGCAGCTTAATTTGAACAACAATTTGTATAAAATGAAATTTAAAAAGCTTGAAAGTGTGTTAAGTTCTAAAAAGCTTTGAATACATGTTTAAGAACTATATTTCACTGTGTAAGCAAAGAAGTGTTTCTTTCTTTCTGTTCTAGCATTAGACTTGCATAGCTGCATAATCTACTTCTAAGAAAAAAATTTGTTTTGGAGCTATTTTTCTATCCTTTGCTTCTTTCATGTTATAAGCTAGCAAATATAAAATTTAATTCCTTTGTAATTAGGTAAGAATCTTCTAATAAATATACTCCCTGTTACTAATGCTTGAAAAGCATTAAGTTTGTTAGTATTTTAAGTTTTAAGGAAATGTTTTACTTTTAGAAAAGTCTTTTCAAGTAATAAACTCCATTAAAAGAAACTCAAATCTCTTCATAACTAGATAAGGCAAAGGTATCTGTTTTTCAACTTCAACTAGTGAATCAGAGCTTAACAATTTTGCTGTAAGCCCTAGTCCCCACAATTTGTTGATAGCTGACAAGTACTTTTCTAGAATCAAAATCATTGTAGCAACAAGAATATGTGAACCAACCTCACTATTAAAAACTTTTAGTCTAATTTAGACTTAATTTTAAAAAGTCACAACTAATAATTTAAGCATATTCAGTTTTAGAAATTTCAATTCACTACAATACCATATAATACCCACACCTGTATATGTATATATATTTTCAAAGATCAGGGTTTTTTTCCCCCCTTTCACTAATATGGTTTTCCCCTTTGACTAATTTATTATCAACTGGTTTACAGTAATACTTACCCTAATATTCTATTCATTCCATGTCTAGCAGCATAGTGTAACGGCGTATTGTGCTGATAGGGCTCCCCATAAGATGTATTAGGATCAAGGGATTCTTTTAGCTGAGGGTTGTTTTCATATATTTGGCAGGCCAGGTTTTCATCACCATTGATGAGTGCTTTACGGAATTTGGTGGTTGTATTTCCCATGTTTTGTTTTGTTGTTTTTTTCTGACAGGCAATGGCACTTTTTTCCTCCCCCCTTCAGCCACTTCTTGAATGCTTCTGCAACATGTTTCACATTCTAGTAGAGGAAAAAATGATCAAATGAGATTGGAAAACAATAATTATGAAGCAGTATCCTAAAGAAACCATTACAATTAGGAACACTAATAAAACCCAGGAAGAGGATATAAAGTGACAGCTTATATTTCATTAACTAAATTTCTCTTACTAGCCAAAAAAGTCTCAAATTTTTAACACTGTCCAAATTAACTTCTTGTTAAACTGTAACATTTTCCTGTACAGAGACTGTTAAGGGTTCACAGGCTGTACTTTGTACTATTAAGTTATCTATATGCAGTGGCTTTTCAATGTTCCTCTTTACCTGGACAAGAAATGCATTTAACTGAATTTTATGGGTGAATGTATTTAAATCTCTATATAAGCTATGTATAAATCTGACTCAACCAATTTGTGGGATAGTGAAAAATGTAGATGTTTATTTTTGCTCATATAAGAACTCCAGAATAAATGTTAAATTGAAACTGCTCAGTACTTGTAAGGACATCAAGAAAAGGCTATAAATGTAAACATATAGGACTATACAAATCAAATGATTAATGAGATAGTCACAGTAAATTATTAAAACTGATTATTATACAGAATGGAAACTGTTTATTCTATCTTAAGACCATTACATTTATTTCTTTCTACTATAAAGAATTTAAAACAAAACTGAAAACATCAAATACTTGCACAAACTATGTTTAGAAACAGGCTATGGTAATTAATGGTCATATGGGCATTAACTACTGAAGCAATGTGAGGTGGGTGGAGGAAGAAGGACATGGAAACAATCACTGGATTTGGAGCTCAAAATCTCTTATCTACCTACACTAATTGTGCAATTTTGAGTTATTTGCCCTCAAAAAGCCTTGGGTTCCTAACTGTACAGTAAAAGGAAATGACTCTTTTAAAAATATATTTTTATTGATTTCAGAGAGGAAGAGAGAGGGAAAGCGAGATAGAAACACCAATGATGAAAGAGAATCATTGGTCGCTGCCTCTTACACACCCCACACTGGGGATTGAGCTTGCAACCCCGGCATATGCCCTGACTGGAAATCAAGCCAGGACATCTTGGTTCATAGGTCGACGCTAAACCACTAAGCCACACTGGCAGGGCAGAAAATGACTATTTCTTAAGGATGGCTGTGAGGATTTTAAGTACTCTATTTAAAGTACCTAGCACATGCCAATAAATTCCAATAAATGATTCTAAATCTACTCTTGAACTATGATCACAAAAATGATAAAGGAAAGAAACATCATATGCAAAGGCAGGTATAAGACAAAAGGCTTATTCAAGTACGGATGAAGTTCAGGATTTCTAGTGTTGAACTACCAGGAAATAAAATTGAAAATAGGTTGGGTCCAGACTAAGAAACTTTTACTTTAATCTGTAAAGAACAGATAATTAAAGGCTTTATGAAGGGCAGTGATATAATTATTTTATACTTTGAAAATTAGTTACTGTGACATTGTAGAAGATAGATTAGAGGGAGGAAAACTTAGAAGGAGAATACAAGTACCTATCACGTTACCTAGTTAACTCAGTGACAGGCTGGACCCACATTAAAACACAGTATTAAGAAAAGTTGAAAATAATACATACTTTTCCAACACAAGTTTTGTAGAGGCAGTAACAGTTTCAACAGACTACAAATTAAAGGCGTGAAAAACAAATTAGTTGGTTCATTTCTTAAAATACTTTTTTACTGATTTTTAGAGAGAGAGTAAAGGAGAGGGATAGAGAGATAGAAACATAGATGGGAGAGGAACATCACCTATCAGCTGCCTCCTGCACACCCTTTACTGGGGATTGAGCCTACAACTCATGCGTGTGCCCTGACTGGGAATTGAACCAGCAATCTCTTGGTTCCTGGGTCAATGCTGAGCCTCATTGGCTGGGGTGGTTCGTTCTCTTCTCTCTCTCTCTCTCTCTCTCTCTCTCTCTCTCTTTCTCTTAGTTTTCTGTATAACAGATTGAATCATGCTACATAATTTAAAAAAATTTATTTAACTTTTTAGAGAGTTGTTAAACATTTAGTGTAAAATCCTTTATCATCTCATCTTGAATGAGGAGCAACTTCCCCCTCCCACAATCTATGCTTTGATATCACAATATACTATAGCTACTTTTGGGATTTTTAAGCAATAGCTTGGATTTTATTTTTCTTTGTTTTTCATAGAATCTAAGAGCCATATGTTTATCCTTAGTGAACTAATTTGTTTTGTTGTACTGTTTTAAGGACTTTAAGAGTTTATTATTCTTAATGAAAACTCCATTCAATTTATTGTATACTTTTATTTATAAAAAATATAAAGAATATTACATGGGTTCTAAAAGGTCTTTCTAAGGATTTGGAAACTTTCAGTTGTTTGGCCTTATCTTTCTTCCCTGATAGACTATCGCTCAAATTATGGACATTTTCAAAGTTTTGGATTAGACTAATAAATAACACATTTTCGTTGAATTACATTATTACTTTAGAGAAATGTTCTATAAGAAAATAATTTCTATCCAACATGTGAAAAAAGTGTCTAAAAAAGCACTGATATAATCATGGGAGTACTTAGTTAAAAAAACCAAGATACTTAAAAAAAAATCAATAATGCTCTAAGTGTGCATTTAAATATTACTGTTATTCATGCTGAAAGCATAATGGCATTTGGAAATCTTTTTGTGGTTCTCAGTTATTTTCAAGTATGTTTCATTTTTAAAATATGAGTTCAATAAGCCTAAAAGTTGCCAGGAAATGCATCATTTAAAGCAACCAGAGTTCCATTCCCTCTCAGATATATTTTCACAAGTCTTGCCTAGAAATTTGCCAGATGTGTCCTTTCACTTTTTCATAGCTATAGCAGCATAATCTGAGGTGACTGTTCTCTTTTTTTTTTGAAGTCAAACACTTAAGTACTATTTCTCCAACTCCAAGATAAATCTATATACAAATGATGAATTATCAAAGAAGCAAAATAATTTCTTATTTTGGGCTTTTAAGTTATACAGGAAAATCCAGATGAAGTTTCATCACTGACTAGTAAAGCACAGCACTTACCAATCACACTCCCCTCTTGAAATCAGAAATATGTGTCTCAAGGAAGAAAACTGCAAAAAGCTCTACTTCCAAAGAAATGCTCTAATTGTTATTTAGAGGATGATTTTAAAAAAGGAGAGGTGGTTTAAAAAAAGACTCTAAGAGAATTATCAAGGTGTAAGGTAAAAAAATAAATAAGGAAAAAAGTCATGAAAAGTCAATATTCTACAGCAGATAAAAACCTTATGGGCAAAGAATACATTAAGCTATCCACTCTGTTCATTCACTCATTCAATAACTGTAGTAATGTTTATGGATCACCATGCACTAGAATCACGGGGCAAGAGTAATTTCAACTGTTCTAGGGAGGATGAGGCCAGAGTGAAAATTTTAAAAGCTATCCAGTTTACTATACACACAAGTCAGATTTAAATTAAGGACCATGGATTGGTTTAGAAACTGATAAGCCTAATATATTAACAAGTACTGTGACAGCAATGAAAAGGGAGGTAATAGTCAGAAAGACCTGTGTTCAAAATCTGTTTTCTATTTTACCAAGTAACTTAACCTCTTTGAGTTGTTTCTTTACCTATACACCAGAAGTATTAATATTTATTTTCTTCAGTTAACAAATATAAGTGAACAAACAAATAGAAACCAATGCATCTATAGTGTTTATATTTCGGTAGGATTATAAAGATAAACATTGTAAAGTTTTTATTTTATTCTGTTTGTGATAGGGGGCCATTAACAGCTTTTTTGAGCTAGATCTTTTTCAGGCATTAGCATTTTTAGAAAAATACACTTAAGATTTATCCGTGTTGATGCATGAATCAATAGTTCAATCCTTTTTGCTGAGAAGTACTACATTTAGTGTATGTACCACTGTTTGTTTAATTATTCACATATTACAGGACATCTGGTTGTATCCAGCTTGGGGCAACTGTTAAGTAAAGCTACAATGACATTCACATAAGTTTTGTGTGAATATGTGTTTTAATTTTCCTTGGGCAAATATCCAGGAGTGGAATTACTGTTACATATGGTAAGTTATTTTACTTCATTAAAAAAATAATTACTGGTTTGGCTCAGTAGATAGAGCATCGCCTGCAGACTGAAAGGTCCCAGGTTCAATTCCGGTCAGGGGCATATATCTTGGTTGTGGGCGCATCCCCAGAAGGGGGTGTGCAGGAGGCAGCTGGTTGATGTCTCTCTCTTATCGATGTTTCTAACTCTCTATCTCTCTCCTTTCCTCTCTGTAAAAAAATCAATAAAATAAATTAAAAAAAAATACATTATCTTGGTTAGCATTTTGAATCACCAGATTTCTTTTTTTAACCCTTTCAGTAGCTGTTCTAATGGATGTAGTGATACACAATGATACTAAGTTGCACAATATAAGATCAATATGCAGAAATCTGTTGCATTTCTATACAATAATAAAATATCAGAGAAATTAAGAAAACAATCTCATTTATAACTGAATCAAAAAGAATAAAATACAGTCATGCACTACATAATATTTTGGTCAATGATGAACTGCATATATACCATATTTTCTGGTGTATAAGATGACTTTTTAACCCAGGAAAATCTTCTCAAAAGTTGTGGGTCACCTTATACACTGGGTATTATTTTATAGGGCGAATATATCCCAAACTCTATATTTTAACTGGAAAAGTTGGGGGTCGTCTTATACACCCAGTCATGTTATATGCCAGAAAATACGGTAACAGTGATTCTGTCTGTCTCTATCTATCTATCTATCTATCTATCTTTCTATCTATCTATCTATCTATCTTTCTATCTATCTATCTATCTATCAAAGCCTAAGTGACCCTATGAACGCTAGCTATGATGTGCACTGACCACTAGGGGGCAGACACTCAATGCACAGGCATGGAAACATGGAACAGACTGATGACTCTCAGAGGGAAGGGGAGAGGGGGGAGGGTAGGAAGAGATTAACCAAAGATCTTATATGCATACCAGTGGCCTGGTGCATGAATTCTTGCACCAGGCTGGTTTTGGCCTGATCCCCGCAGGCCAGGCGGAGAGACCCCACCAGTGCACAAATCCATACACTGGGTCTTTAGTAAGATTATAATGCAATTTAAAAGTTCCTATCACCTAATGATGTCATAGCCATCATAATGTCATAGTGCAAAGGCTGTAAAAAGCAACAAGGCTGTGGTTGAGATGGCAAACAACTTTAATGTGACTATGGATGAGGATGACATTGAGGAGTTCCTAGAGGTGGTCCCTAAGAAATTGACTAATAAGGAGTGTTGGAACTGGAACAACAACAACAACAACAACAACGACAAAAACCCACATAGCTGAAGAAACGGCAAGAGAAAAAGAAACCGCAGAAGAACAGAAGAACCCCAAGAGAAATCAGTGAAGGATTTAACAGGAGCTTTTGCAGACCTCAATAAGCTCTTTAAAGTTTGAAAACATGGACAACAACACTGAAAGGTTTTCTTTAAATATTCATGTGCACTATCTGCTTACAAGTAAATTTCTGATTTAAAAGAAGAAGAAACAAACCAAGTAAACCACAGGTAACACATCTCTGAAAAGAATGACACCTCCTTGAGGAAGCCCTTAGGCAAGTCCTTCAAAGGCATTTTTATCATAGGATATGACAGCTCAATGCTTGTTACTGCCCCTGAAGTCCTTCCAATGAAACAAGATGTGGAAATGGAAGACAGTGATACTGATGATCCTAACCCTGTGTAGACCAAATCTAATGTGTGTGTTTGTGTCTATGTTTTCAACAAAAAGTTTATGAAGTACAAAAAAATTAAACTTAAAATTAGAAGAAGCTTAGAGAAAAAGGATACAAATAAAAATATATTTTTGTATAATTATACAATGTGTTTGTTATTACTTGAGTAGAAAAGCTTCTAATTTTTTAAGTTCATAAAGTAAAAAAGTTACAGTAAATTGAGGTTAATTTATTATTAAAGAAAATTCTTTTTTATAAATTTAGTATAGCCTAAGTATATACTGTTTATAAGGTCTCAGTAGTGTTCAGTAATGTCTTAGGTCTTCACATTCACTCACCGTTAACTTACTGACTCATCCTGAGCAACTTTCAATCCTGCAAGCTCCCATTTATGATAAGTGCCCTATAGAGGTGTACCATTTTTTGCCTTTTATGCTTATTTTACTGTACCTTTTCTGTACAAATATACTGTGTTACAGTTGCCTTCAATATTCACTACAATATGCTGTACAGTTTTGTGTCTAGAAGCAATAGACTATAGCCTAGATGTGTAGTAGGTTATAACATCCAGTGCACTATGATGTTTGCATGATGACTAATGGGGCATTTCTCAGAATGTATTCCTGTTAAGCAACACATGACTGTACTCTATTCTGCTATGCTAGCTTGAAATTCATAGGCAATATGCAATAGAATGTGTGTGGTAGTGTTTGTACTTCATTTACAAAAATAGACATGGGTAGGGGCTACAGTGTGCCAACCCTTGATTTGATGGAAGGAGCACAGCAGAGAACAATTTGGGTTGGAATTCCACATTTACTACTTCCTAGGTTCTAGTACAAATCACTTAACCTCTCTGAATCTCAATTTCCTCATCTATAACATGGGGGTAAAGCCACCTGCCTTGAAGAATTGTCAAGATTACCTAGATAAAGTAGGTTATACAGTGCATAGCACATTACAGGTACTCAACACATTTTATCTTCCTTCCACTATCAGGATTTGCAAGCCATACTCATTCTTTTTAAAAGACAGTAAAACCTTAAGAACATTTTCCCCACCTCTATGTTTCAGATCAGGAATAATACATAACTGATAGTTCAGACTTTATGATTTAATAGATGTCTGACCTTTGGGAACTATGTTCAACTATCTTCTGAACCAAGGTAACTGCATTTTCACTAGTTTTCTAAATTTCTGTTAATATTAACAAGTCTCTCCTATGTAATTACACTTAAAAATACTAAGTGAAGGGATACTGAATTTAGTATAAAACCAGGAACAGTAGATAGAATCTCACATTGTGAGCATATGGAACACACACACACACACACACACACACACACACGCCCATTAGCAGGAAGCAAGAGATCTTAGTCTAAAATGTTGCTAAAAATGAAGTATGGTTTAAGAGATTTGGGATTTAGCTTGCCTAACTGCATATTAAATAGAAATCAAATATGGCTTTGGTGGCTTCCTGGAAGAAGTTCATGAAAACTCACAATCTAAAGGAAAACTTATGCGTATTAGCGAATACTATGACAATGATCTAAGCTGAAAAAAAATCTTTTAACAAAGAAAGCAACTTCACTGTAATATACACTCCAAAATGAAAATTGTTGTTATTACGATATCTTAAAATATGGCAGGATTCGAAACAAAATGGCTACATAAACACAAAGGTATTATGATAGCACTAAAAAGTTATATGTGGTAGTCTGGCTGCCTGAGGTTTCTCAGCAACTAAGAAAAAGGAGATTAACCCAACATATACAGTATATATTCTATATATATATATTCTGCTGCTCTTGTTACCTTTTATATCTATATGGCTTTCACAGTGTGGAAAAGGATGCAACAGTTAGAAAAGGAAGAAATGAAAATAGCTGCAAAGGGCAGCAGCTGACTGCCCTTTTTGCCAAGCTGGCAAGTGAACACTGAAAATAGCTAGCATGAGGGCCACAAGTGGAAGAGTTCAAACTTGGGGTATAACTAATGTGAAGCATCACTCTCACTTTTCTATTTCCTATAAAAACGTAATTATCTGCAATTATCACAAAATACAGAACTCTCCACACAAATACATTTTTTAGTTAGCTAAAAGTTTAGACAATATTCAGCTTTCATACATTTGACTTTTTGACTACTCAAAATATTATGTTATACTTTAACTCTCCCTTCACAATTTCTCATACTTTGAATCAGAATTTCATAGTGCTGAAAAATTAACATTTAAGGCTGTAATGCTATGGTGCTAAGGTTGCTTAATTTCAGCAACTTTGGCACCTCTGATTATGCAGCAATGTTTGTGTTCACAATTTTTGAATAATTTATTGTCCTTACTTCATAAACATAAGTAAAAAAGTTAAATTGGTAGTCTTTTATTTTGATATTAGGAAGTCAAGGTCTTGAAATTGATGCAATTGATAAAAAAAAAAGTCAAAATTACTTATGTTTCAAAAAGCAAACCTTTAGCCTCAAACTTGAGGCTCCCTAAACTTAAATCAACTGTCTATCCAATTGAAAAAAAACATTATATACTATTTATGGAAGTTTAGAAATTTACAATCAAATATTATTTATAAAGGTAATAATTTTTACTGTTTGCAAGCAGTTTTAAATGCTTGAAGTCTTAAAAAAATGAATTGTAATTGGAAATTAGATGTCTAAATGTCAGGGAACAGAAATGCTCCCTACCATATCTCTCATAATTACAAATATTCAAATTTAGTACAAGTTTACAAAATAGTATTGAGAGAAAAAAATCCCTTTCTCACGCTAACCACAAAGCATAAATAAAATGTACTACAGTCACTGAGTCTACATGGCTTTGCTATATCTTCCATTTGGAGGACTCATTTTAAATTATTGTTCTAGGTAGAAAAGTAGAAGTATTATACTGAGTCAAGGTATAACACTACTTAGCTTCTAGGAGCTCATACTATTTCTTATCCATTGTCTTGCTAAACCTAAAATAATTTATCAAGTTAAACTAAGTTTATTCACTATTACAGCCCCATTTCTCTGAGGATGTGCTACCCTATTCTACAGAAGAGAGTTATTAACATTGCAGGTCTAAGATGGCTATCCTTAAAAAAACCTGCTTACAATATTGGCCCTTGAATGGTATGTGGAAACGTGGATTTAAGGAAGTTGTACACCATTCCAAAACTGATTGGTGTTGGCTCATTGTACCTAAGTTGTTTGTATAAACAATGTGGTATATGCTAAATGTTTGCTTTTCCTCTGGGAGCTTGGAATTTTGGTACATTTTAGGCAAAATTTGCCTACGTAAGCAGCCTTCAATAAAAGCCTTGGGTACTGAATCTCTAGTGAGCTTCCTTTATAGAAAACATTTCACATGTGTTGTTATAATTTGATGCTGGAGAAATCAGATACATCCTGTTCGATTCTGTGGGGGAGAGGACTCTCAGAAACTTGTATCTAGCTTCCTCTGGACTTTGCCCTAAATGCATTTCAACTTGCTGCTTTAGCTGTAATGAATTTGGGTTGTGAGTGCAACTACATGCTGCATCTTGTGAGTCCTTCAAAAGAATCACTGAGCATGGAGGTGAAGTCAGAAATGGTGTCACAGTGGTGTCAAAAGTGGGATTTGCTAGACTACCCAGGACTCATTAAATTATGGTGAAAGCATTGTTTGAGAAATGTAAGACTGAAAGAGTGGGAATAATGAGCCTTTGGTCCCTGGATAATTATGAAGTTATCCATATAAAACAGTAGGTGAGCTAATTTCTGTTATGAGAGATAAGGTTGCCTATGAAATTTGAAATGGTTGGTTTGCTGAACCTCTGGCTGCTTTGTCTGTACTGGCCAAAATGTGGGGATGGGGGGAATTACATCCCAGGTGATATCTTTGGTTTTTGTTCTTTTCTGAAGGTTGGAGAATAAAGGGCCTAAAAATTCCCAAAGTGGGGATGGGGGGAATTACATCCCAGGTGATATCTTTGGTTTTTGTTCTTTTCTGAAGGTTGGAGAATAAAGGGCCTAAAAATTCCCAAAGGTGAGCTTTGGGTAGGCCAAAAATGTTGAAAGTTTGCATTGTTCTCTTCTACAATAAGAGGAAAAAAGGGTTATATCAGTTGCCAGGGTTGGAGCAAAGTTTTACATAAACCCGGGGTGGATGGTGGTAAAGTAGAGGGAGCTGTACTTCAATAATTCAACAGTTCCTTTAACCTAGCTGCTGCTGCAGCAAACACAATCCTCTAACATTATGCCAGGTTATACTCCCAACCCAAAACACACACACACACACACACACACACACACACACACACACACGTGTAATGGTAATCATGTAAATGCTAAAACTACTTCTAGGTATATTTATTATATAGTTGGGAGGAGGAGAGGCAGGAGGTTGGCTGGCTGGCCTGCACCAATCAGGGCTTGATCAGGGCTGGGCCAGCTGAGAGGGAGGGGCTGTGGGTGATTGGCTGGTGGGCCCCACCCCTGATTGGGGTTGGGGGGGCTGATGGGGGTGGGCTAGTGGGGGAGGGGCTGCAGGAGGTTGGCTGGCCTACCCTCTACTGGGGTGAGGGAGTGATGAGGAGTGGGGCTGGCCAGGGGAAGGGACTATGGGCTGATCAGGGTGGTGGGGGCCCATAAGGGGTAGGGCTGGGCTGCAGGAGGTTGGCCGGCCAACCCTGCCCCTTATCGGGGTGGGGAATGTGATTGGGGAGGGGTGGCCAGGGGTAGGGCTAGCTGGGGGGAAGGAAGAGAGCTGGAGGTGTGAGGGGGGCATTTGGCCAGCTGGTCCTGCCCTTGATTGGGGAGGGAGAATCCAATCAGGGGTGGGCTGGCCAGAGGAAGGGGCCATGAGAGGTTGGCCAGTGGGCCCCACCTCCTGATTGGGCTGATTCCCTGGCCACAATGGAAGTCATAGCGACTGGTCGTTGGTCATTTCAGTCGTTCTGGTAGTCAAGGTAGCTGGCTTTTTATATAGATAGATTATTGGCTTCAGAGAGGAAGGAAGAGGGAGAGAGAGAAACATCAATGATGAGAGAGAATCACTGATCAGCTACCTCCTACACAAAACACACAGGGATTGAGCCCACAACCTGGGCATGTGCCCCAACTGGGAATCAAATGGTAACCTACTGATTCATAAGTCGATGCTCAACCACTGAGCCATGCTGGTCCAGCTACTTCTAGGAATATTTAAATAAATTTGCAATGAGAGAGGAGAACCAAGATGGTGGCATAGATAAACACTGGTACTCATGTCTCCCACAATCACATCAAAATTACAACAAAAATACAGAATAATTACCATTCAGAACCACATGAAATCTGGCTGAATGGAAGTCCTACAACTAGAGAAGTAAAGAAGAAAGCACAAAGAGACTGGTAGGAGGGATGGAGGGGCAGAACAGGCTGGTTCAAAACCCACGAGTGAAATTTATTTTTAATTGGGAGGGATATCTCTGCTGAAGGAGGTCTCCTGTGAGAAGCAAGGGGTCCTAGCACTACACCAAACTCCCAAACTAGGGTTCCAGAGCTGGGAAGAGAAGACCCCTAAACTTTAGGCTGTAAAAACCAGTGAAAAGAGTATCTGAGTGACATGGAGGCTGCTGGAGACCCAGGCAGTTCCTCTTAAAGGGTTGGTGCAAGAACTTACATGAAGTTGGTCCCTCTGAGCTCCCACACTGGGGCAATGGCTCAGGGGGATCCAGGGACAAAAAGGGAGGGAATGTATTATCTTGCATCAGAGCAAGAACTCGGGATGGCTTTCTCCCAGACAGAAGTGCTCACAGGGATCATTGTCCCTAGCCCTAGGGCAGTGGTCAGCAAACTGATTTGCAAGCCACCTGTAGCTTGCGAGTCACATGTAGCTCGCGAGACACGGTTTGCTGCTCTGTTGACCAATGAGTTTGCTGACCACTGAGATAGGGGCTTAATCACAAGGAACAGCAACCTAAAATTATATTGGAATCAAGAGTCTAGGTCAGTGGTCGGCAAACTCATTAGTCAACAGAGCAGCAAATCAAGGCTCAACTACAAGACAATGCACAGAGCCACACAGGGGCGTACCTAGAGTGCCCACCTTAGGTGACTAGGGAGGCTAAAGGACAACTACTACACAAAACCACTCTAGCAATTCCAAGAGACACACCAGCTTACCTAATACATAGAAACAAACACAGGGAAGCAGCCAAAACGTGGAGACAAAGAAACATGTCACAAATAAAAGAACAGAAGAAATTTCCAGAAAAAGAACTGAATGAAATGGAAGCAAGCAAACTACTAAATACAGAGTTCAAAACAAAGGTTATAAGGTTGTTCAAGGATATTTTTTAATACATTTTTATTGATTTTAGAGAGGAAGGGAGATGGAGAGAGCGATAGAAACATCACTGATGAGAATCATTGACTGGCTGCCTCCTGCACGCCCCTCAATGGGGCTCAAGCCCACAACCCGGGCATGTGCCATTGACTGGAATCTAATCTGGGACCTTTCAGTCTGCAGAGGGACACTCTTATCCACTGATTCAAAAAGGCAAGGGTTAGCTCAAGGATATAAATGAGAGCTTCAAAGGGACTTTGTGAGAATTTCAAAGACATGAAAAAGGAGCAGTCAGAAATTAAGCATAAACTAACTGAAATAAAGAATATTTTATAGGGATTCAACAGTAGAGTAGAATCAAATCAATAATTGGGAATATGAGGAAGCAAAAAACACCCAACCAGAAGAGCTAAAGGAAAAAAGAATCCAAAAATATGAAGATAGTGTAAGGAGCCTCTGGGACAACTTCAAGCGTACCAACATTCACATTATGGAGATGCTAGAACGTGCAGACAGAAAACTTCCCCTATCTGGTGAAAGAAATAGACTTATAAGATCAGGAAGAGCAGAGAGTCCCAAACAAGAGTAAACCAAAGAGGCCCACAGCAAGACATATCATAATGAAAATGCCAAAGGTTAAAAACAAAGAGAGAACCTTTGAAGCAGGGAGGGTGGGGGCATAGGAGGAGAAGAAGAAGGAGGAAGAAAAAGAGGAGAGAGAGGAGGAGGAAGTCTCCATAACTGATTATCTTTGTCGATTTCAGCCTCTGCAAGAAAGGAGGAAGAGGAAGAGAAGGAGGAGGATACACAATATGAACAATAAAATGGCAATAAATATAAACAATTGAATCTAAAAATCAAAATAAGTGAACAAGGAATCTAATGAACAAAATAAACTGATGAATAAAATAGAACCAAAAGCATAGAAACATGAAACAGACTGAGGAATCTCAAAGGGAGGGGAAGAGGGGGAGCAGGAAGAGATTAACCAAAGAACTTATATGCATATAGGCATTACCTATGGACACAGACAATAGTGTGGTGAAGGCTTGGGGTGGAGTGGGAAGCAGCCTGGAGGGAGGGCAATGGAGGGAAGAGGGGAATATTTGTAATACTCTCAACAATAAAGATATCCTAAAAATTTGCAATAAGAAAGAAAGTGAAATTTTTACAAAATACTTTTTTAAAATTTATTTTGTGGCTATCACATCTGGATGTATGAGAAAACAAATGTAAAATATTATCCTATCTAATAAAGAGGGAATATGCTAATTAACCATCACTCCATCACAAAGATGGCTGCACCCACAGCTGAGGCCAACTTCCCATAAGGAGCCTCAATGAGCAATCAGCAGGGACCTGAGGTTATGCCCTCCCCTGCCCCTGTGAGGCTTGACAGGGGATCTAAGGCCACATCCTCCAACTGCAGGGCTTGACAGGGCACCTCAGGCTGCACCCCCCACTAGGTGGGGCTTGACAGAGGACTTCAGGCTGCAGCCCCACTCCTGTACCCCTTCCTGGTGAGGTTGGATGGGGGACCTCAGGCCACATCCCCTTGCTTGGCTGGGCTTGACAGGAGACCTCAGGCAATGCCCCCCACCCAGCAGGACTTGACAGGGAACCTCAAGGTACACCCCCAGTGCTGGGTCAGGGAAACTCAGGCCAGGCCCCCACCAGGTGAGGCTTGACTTCAGGCCATGCTCCCTACCCCAGCACTGAGCCAGGGGACCTGAGGCTGCGGCCTCCTGCCTACCTAGGCTTGACAGGGGACCTCAGGCCATGTCCCCCACCCAGCAGGGTTTGACAAGGGACCTTAGGCAGACAAAGGACCCCATCCAGAGGGCTTGATAGGGGACCTCAAGGTGCACCCCTAGTGCTGGGTTGGAGGAACTCAGGCCATCCCCCCCAGTGGGGATTGACGGGGACCTGAGGCAGCACCCCCCTGCCAGTGGGCTTGATGGGGGACCTGAAGCTGCACTCCCCTTCCAATACTGGGCCGGGAGACCTGAGGTTGTGCCTGCCAACCTGGCAGGGCTTGATGGAGGACCTCAAGGCACGTCCCCTGCCCTGGTATGAGCTGGGGGACCTCAGGCCATGCCCCGTCCTGGCACCGGGCCAGGGGACCTGAGGCTATGCCCCCCGCCCAGTGGGGCTTGACAAGGGTGGGATCTAGCCCAATGGGAGGGAGAGGGCATGGCTGGGTGTGGGTCTCCCGCGATTTTGATAAGCATGTGGGTGGGCGGGGACTTCACTCTGGGTCCCAAGGTACGTCCCAGGCTCTGACAGGAGGAAGGTTTTCATATACATTTTACTAATTTTCTTTCATCTCTGACACTTCTATTATAGAGAAAGGGCAATTAGCAATATTAAATTATTTCCTCTAATTAATCCCCTTTTAATGTACACAAATTTAATAATTTCATAAATGCTCACCCCAATTAGAAAAGGCTGCAATTAAAACAAAACACCAATACAGCAGTGGGACAAAAACTTTCATGCCTTTTGTTGGTGGTGAGCAGATGGAATTTAAACTCTTTGAATATTTGAAACAGAGGAAGTCTCCATAACTGATTATCTTTTGTCGATTGCAGCCTCTGCAAGAAAGGAGGCAACATAAAAAGAGAGGCAATCTCTAGATGTAGATACACTTTTCAAGTTCTAAAAAGCAATTTTTATTCGCTAATGAGATCTTATGAAATCAAGTTTCTGATCCTTAGAGGAAGATGCTCCTTCAGCCTGATATGGATATTTTTGAGTGGGTCATTTTGGACTCTAAGATTGACAAGATAAAAGGGCTAAGAAAACCATGCTTGTTACTTGGATTTGAAACACAGCTATCTGGCCTTGAAGAGTTTTGGATCTGCAAAAGACTAATTGCTAGATTTGTTTAAATTCTAAATTCAGTTCCCAATCATCTTGGCCTGACTGCTAAAAAATGAAGCTGTCAGCCTTGGCCAGTTTTTTCAATGGTTAGAGAGTTGGCCTATGGACTAAAGGGATCACAGGTTTGATTCCAGTTAAGGGCATCTACCTCGGTTGCAGGTTCAATACCCTGCCCCGGGCCAGGTGTATGCACGAGGTAACTAATTGATGTGTCTCTTTCACATAGATATTTCTCTCTATGTGTCTCTTCTCCCTTCCATTCTCTCTAAAAATCAAAATATACTCAGGTGAAGATTAACAAACAACAACAATAAAACTGAAGCTGTCTGATATGGGCTTTGTTTCAGCCTCAGCACAATCTCAGCTGACAAGAAGGTAGGCAGAGGCTCGATGAACAGAATTTAGACTCTTGAGAGTGTTGCAGATTTAGGACACGTCTTTGTGGGGCCCTAAACTATGAAAACATCATTGGATGCTGGCTAAACTGTCTTGGACACATCCACATGCCCTACAAGAAATGACTTACTCTCTAATGGGACCATCTAAAATTAGGCTACTGTTCAGATCTATATTTCTGATTCAGAGGCTAATTGCATTCCTAACGTGATTCCTGCCAAAAGCTGCAAGTTGGAGAAGAACACATCACAAGGAGTATAACCCCTCCACTCACTCCACTCCTGATAGACTGGATTCTGGACTCCCTTGGGAGATGGCTTTCCAGATTAGTTACAATTCACAACGATGGATTGATTGCCGGGCTCTCCTTTCCTCACCTTTCTCCCGGGAGACACACCTTAGTGAAGCATTTTAATTACTAAATATAGGGAGAGAGAAAAATACAGTTGGGGGGAGTGGGGAGGGAAGGAGGGAAGAAGGGAGGGAGGGAGGGAGAGAGAGAGAGAGAGGTGTTGATCTTTTCCAGACTGTTCACCAGATAATTAGTGAGGACAAAAAAAGAGGGGAAGTTATGTTATCTCATTTTTTATATTTTTGAAAAGTTAGGATTTAATTCCAACCAATTCCTGAACATAATGTGTCTTTCTGTTCAAATCAGGTGAAAATGTTTTTCTACAAAAATATTTCTATCTTTTGCACCTAATCTTTGTGGATATAAGGTCTGGGTGAGAATAAGTGATGACTGAAAAATGTAGTTATGAGTGCTAAATAGGGCACACTCATTTTGTAACAAAAGAGAGAAAATAAAAACCTAGCACCCTGGGAGGCATGGAAAAGGGTATTATTAATGATCTCTGTTTTTTAGAATTATTCTTTTCTTTTACTTTATTTTTATTATTTACACTATTAGAGATGTCCTCATTCCTCACCCCCCCTTTGCCTACTTTTATCCAAACCTAACCCCCCACTTCCCTCTGGCCATCTATGGCTTATGCATATATGTTCTTTGGCTAACCCGTCCCCTTCTTTCATCCAGTCCATTCTCCTCTTACTGAAGGAACTCTGAATGCTGCCTTTCCAAGAGGCAAAGGGCATTCTGAATTCAAATTGAGCTATGATCACACCTGACAACCTTACTACAACACAGCATAGAGTGGCCTAGTTCCCACACTTTCTATGAGAATATCTTGAGATGTCATTAGTATTTGAGAGAAGGATGAACTGATGTCATGGATAAGCAAATGTCTGGAACTGTCTGCCTTCAGGGAGTCCTGAAACCAAATACTGGACTGAATTAATTGGACTAGACTAGGAACCGTAGGGTCAGAGACCACAAAAATAAGTCACACTGAGGATTCTTTAACCTGTACTACCAAATATACGTCCTTCTTGAAGTATTCTAACAATTATAAATTAGTTGTTTCCAGAGGTATTATGTGTGGCCTCTGGAATTGTATTATTTTTGTGTGTAAGCTATCAGGACACTGCTTCAGCCCTAAAATGCATTTAGGTCACTTTCACCTTATCTGTCTGATTTGTGTTATGTCTATATTAATGACTTGAGCCATATAAAAAGAAACTTAAATATCAAAACTTAAAGAGGAAGCCATATGTCTAAAACAGATCTGTATGATTTAATGAGATTTAACCATCTAAAAGGTTTAGCTTCTAAAAGGCATAGATATCAAGATACTTTGGCCAAGTGCCAAGAAGATACTAGATCTACCAGTTAAAAATGCGGATTTTTTTCAATATATGGAATTACACATATGTTGACATATATGCCATTTGATATGTATGCTAATTTGTTTTATTGACAAAAAGCTTCAAAACTTCATATGTCAAATTTGCTGAAGGTATTAACAACACAGATATTTTTACACTTAAAAATGTCAAATTTCGTGCCAAAAAAAAATAAAGCATTTGAAGAAAGTTTTAATTCATTACTTTATTTTGAAGAAAAGTGCTGCTGAATACTTTGGAAAGCTTATGGCGAACACGCTCCATCTCAAGATACTTGGGAATGCTGATTTTAATGCTTTAAAAGTGATGATTTTGATGTGAAAGACAAAGAATGTCCAGGTCAGTCAAAAAAGTTTGAAGACCAACAATTATAAGCATTATTGAATGAAGATGCGGGTCAAACACAAATACAAATTGCAGAAAGATTAAATGTTGTTCAGCAAACAATTTCCGATCGTTTACAAGCAATGGGAAAGATTTTAAAGGAAAGAAAATGGGTGCCACATCAACCGAATGAAAGAAAAATGGAAAATGGAAAAGTCATCAGTAGGATGTTGCTTTAGTGGCACAAAAGAAAGTCTTTTTTGTGACTGGCAATAAAAGTGGATTGTGACCGCAATGAAAGTGGATTTATTTTGACAATTCCAAATGAACAAAATGAACAAAATCATGGGTTGATCCATGTCAACCATCAACATCAACTTCAAGGCCAAATTGCTTTGGGAAGAAGACAATACTCTGCGTTTGGTGGGATCAGGAAGATGTGGTGTATTATGAGCTTCTAAAACCAGATGAATCCATTAATACTAATCACTACCAACAATAAATAATCCATTTGAAACACTCTTGGATCATGAAAAGACCAGAATATGCCAGAAGACATGGCAAAGTAATTTTGCTTCATGATGATGCACCATCACACACTTCAAAACCAGTTAGACACATTAAAAGATCTTGCCTGGGAAGTATTAACCCACCCGCTGTATTCACCAGACCTTGCTCCTTCAGATTACCACTTGTTCTGATTGATGGCACACACACTTTCTGAGCAGCACTTCAAAACATATGAAGAAATGGAAAATTGGATATCTGAATTGTTTGCCTCAAAATAAGGAAAGTTCTATTGCGATGGTGTCCACAAATTACGTGAAAAATGGGGAAATGTGTGGCTAGTGATGGACATTACTTTGAATAAAGCACTTTTGATGTTTCTCTTAAAATTATAGTGTTTTCTTTGATTACAAAATCTGTGATTATTAACCGGTACACCTAGTAGATATGGAGAAAAGAGTTAACATAGCTGGCTTCAGATGACTATCCTTGGAAAGGCCTACTTGTAATGGCTGGCCAGCTGGTATTTGGAAACTTGGACTTAAGGAGGGTTCCTACCATTACCTAAGACAGTGATTTTTCAATGGTTTTCATGTCATGGCTCACATAAACTAATTACTAACATTCTGTGGAACACCAAAAAATCTATTATGACCAAAATATAGGTATCATTTTGATTCATTCACACTGGGTGGCTTTTGTTGTGTTGGCTGCTGTCTTCTTTCTTTTCTTTTTAAAAATATATTATTCTTTTTTTAGAAATATGTATTATATTGATTTTTTATAGAGAGGAAAAGACAGGGATAGACAGAAATATCGATGGGAAAGAAACATCGATCAGCTGCCTCCTGCACACCTCTTACTGGAAAAGACAGGGATAGACAGAAACATCGATGGGAAAGAAACATCGATCAGCTGCCTCCTGCACACCTCCTACTGGGGATGTGCCCACAAGCAAGGTACATGCCCTTGACCGGAATCAAACCTGGGACCCTTCAGTCCGCAGTATGCTTTACCCACTGAGCCAAACTGGTTAGGTCTGTCTTTTTTCTTTTATCCTCACCCTAGGTATGCTGTTATTGATTGCTAAGACCTGGTGCACGAAATTTGTACACGGAGGGGTGGTGTCCCTCAGACCAGCCTGTATGCTCTCCAATTTGGGACCTCTCGAGGGATATACAATTGCTCTCTCACAATCCAGGACTGCTGACTCCCAACTGCTCGCCTACTTGCCTGCTAGATTGCCTGGCAGCTTGATCACCTCCTAACCACTCCCCTGCCAGCCTGATCGATGCCTAACTGGTCCCCTGGTGGCCTGATTGACCCCAACTGCCCTCCCCTGCCAGCCCGGTCACCTGTAACTGCCCTCCCCTGCAGGCCTGGTCCATCCCAACTGCCTCTCCTGCAGGCCTCCTCCACTCCAATTGCCCTCCCCTCCAGGCCTGGTTGCCCCTAACTTCCACTCCCCCTGCTGGCCTTATCACCCCTAACTGCCCTCCCCTACAGGCCCGGTTACCCTTAACTGCCCCCCCCCCCCTTGCTGGTCTGATCCTCCACAACTGCACTCCCTTCCCAGCCATCTGTGGCAGCCATCTTGTGTCTACATGGGGTTGGCCATCTTGTGTGTTGGAGTGGCAGTCAATTTGCATATTACCTCTTTATTAGAAAGGATTTTTTAGAGAGTGAGAAAGGGAGATAGAGAAATATCAAAATGAGAAACATTGATTGACTGCCTTCTTTATGTGCCCCTACCAAGGATCAAACCCGTAATCTAAATATGTTCTCTGACTTGGAATCAAACCTACAGCTAATATCATAATGGTAAGATATTTAAAGCTTTCCCACTAAGAAAAGGTACAATGCAAGGATGATCCTCTCACTACTCCTTTTCAATATCACACTGGAGGTTCTAAGACAAGAAAAGGAAATAAAAGAGTATACAGAATGGGAAGAAAGAAGTAAAACTGGCTCTGTTCACAGATGACATGATCATCTGTACAGAAAATCTGAAAGAATGAACCAAAAATCTCCTAGAACTAATATAAGTGATTATAATAAATTTGAAGGATATAAGGTCAATATATAAATGCCAATTGCTATATTCCAGTAATGAACAAGTAAAATCAAAATTAAAAACATAACATCATTTATATAATCATCCAAAAAAATAAAATACTTAGGTATAAATCTCACAAAATATGTACAAAATCTGTTTGGGGAAAATTATAAAGCTCTAATGAATTAAATCAAAGAACTAAAAGATGGTGAAATTTTCCATATTCATAGATAGGAAGATTCAATATTGTCAAGATGTCAGTTTTTTGCCTGACTGGTTTGGCTCAGTGGATAGAGCATCAGCCTACGGACTGAGGAATCTCAGGTTCGATTCCAGTCAAGGGCATGTACCTTGGTTGCGGTCACATCCCCAGCGGGGGATGTGCAGGAGGCAGCTAATTGATGCTTCTCTCTCATCAATGTTTTTAACTCTCTATTCCTCTCCCTCTGTAAAAAATCAATAAAATATATATTAAAAAAAAAAAAGATGTCAGTTTTTCCTAACTTGATCTTTAGATGCAATACAATGCAATCCAAAACAAAATCCCAGAATGTTATTCTGTGGATGTCGACAAACTGATTCTAAAGTTTATATAGAGTTTAAAGATCTGGAATAATCAACACAATAATGAATAAGAAAAATGTCAATAAGGGCTAATGCTGACTTCAGACATACTACAAAGTTATAGTAACACATTAACAAAACAAAATAGAGAACCTAGAATAGACCAACTTAAATATAGTTCATTGATCTAAATATGAAAGGCAAAATAGTGGTTTCAGAAAAAAATGGGAGAATATCTTCGACTATAGGGAAAGCAAAAATATCTCAAACAAGACACTGTTAATATCAATTTACTTCATGTCTATAATGTTATTGCCTGTCCCCCATTGTTTCAAATCTCTTATTTTTTAAAGATAAAACACAATATTAGGTTTTCCCTCTGCCACAAACCTTTCCCTCCTTTCCTTTCAGAAAAACCATTACCTAAAGTTGGTTTTCTTTTTTATTTGTGATCCTCACCCAAGGATGTTTTCATTAATTTTTAGAGAAAGAGGAAGGGAGTGAAAGAGAAACACCAATCTGTTCCCCCCAAGGGTATGCTCCCTGACTGGGGATTGAAACCACAACCTAGGTATGTGTACTGACTGGCAATCAAACCCACAATCTTTTAGTGTACAGGATGACACTCTAACTAGCTGAGCCACCTGGCCAGGGCAAAGTTTTTTGTTTGTTTTTTAAATGGGAATAATCTAGTTACTCATAAGTAGAACAGATAAAATGATGGTTAATCATTCAATGGAATACTATGTAGTAGCTAAAACATATAAAAATCTATATGATCGGGAGAATCCAAGATGGCGGCATAGGTAAACACCTATACTGCTGCCTCGCACAACAATTTCAAAACTACAACTAAAAGACAGAACGGACATCATCCAGAACCACAGGAAAGCTGGCTGAGTGGAAGTTCTACAACTAGAGGGAAAGAGAGGGGCTCACGGAGACCCAGAGGAGCTGCAAAAAGCTGAGGTACGGAGACGCGCGCTGAGAGAGCGGGTGCCGGAGTACCTGGCTGGCTTTCTCTGGCGGGAGGGAAACGGAGACTCCCAACGGCATTGAACCCCTTCTCTTACGACACTAAACCCCAGATCCAGCCGAAACTCATACGGGGGGAGTTTGGACTGTGAAAAGGGAGAAGTGCACGGAAATTTAGGGGAGTTGCAAAGGATCGGAGGTCTGGTCGCGCACGGCATCACTCGGAGGACGGATTGCTGATTGTGCCGCTGGCTTTCGCGAGTGGGCGGGAGACAGACCCTCCGATCTGTGCCACCTCTGAGTCCACTGGGCCCCTGTTTTGGGCGAAACCCTGGGGACCTAGACTCGTGTGGTCCTGGTTCGCAGGGGAGCCGGAAAGGCAGCGGTTGGAGGCGCTGCGGGTGCGCGCGCACAAGGACCGCTCCAGCCATTACCCAGTCACGTGAGACTCAGGGGCCGTGGAGGGCGGGGCCGACTGGAAGGCAAGGCGGTCCCTTAAGCCCTGAGACTCCACCCTCCCAGGCTGAGCAGAGGCTTCTGCGGCTGAATCCAGCACAGAAGTTTCCCGGCACAGTGAAAATGCCGAGACAAGGGAAGGGATTACAAGCAAAAGAAATGGAGGAAAAAAAACGACTGGATATAGAGTTCAAAACCACGCTTATAAGGTTTTGCAAGAATATGCTAGAAAAGATGGATAAATTTAGTGAGACCCAAGAGAAGATAATAAATACACTGACTGAAATGAATACTATTACGCAGAGTACTAACAGCAGACTAGAGAAAGGCAAGGATCAAGTGAAAAATTTGAAATATAAAGAAGCAGAAAACATTCAACTGGAAAAGCAAGAAGAGAAAAGAATCCAAAAATGTGAAGATAATGTAAGGAGCCTCTGGGACAGCTTCAAGCGTACCAACATCAGAATTGTGGGGGTGCCAGAAGAAGAGAGAGAGCAAGATACTGAAAACCTGTTTAAAGAAATAATGACTGAAAACTTCCCACATCTGGTAAAAGAAATAGACTTACAAGTCGAGGAAGCACACAGAACCCCAAAGAAAAGGAACCCAAAGAGGACTACACCAAGACACATCATAATTAAAATGCCAAGAGCAAAAGACAAAGAGAGAATATTAAAAGCAGCAAGAGAAAAACAGTTTATTACCTACAAGGGAGCACCCATACGACTGTCAGCTGATTTCTCAACAGAAACGATGCAGGCCAGACGGGAGTGGCAAGAAATATTCACCGTGATGAACAACAAGAACCTACAACCAAGAATAATCTATCCAGCAAAGCTATCATTCAGAATTGAAGGGCAGATAAAGACCTTCACAGAGAAGAAAAAGCTAAAGGAGTTCATCAACTCCAAACCAGTATTATATGAAATGCTGAAAGGTACCCTTTTAGAAGAGGAAGAAGAAAAAGGTAAAAGACAAAAAATTATGAACAACAAATACACATCTGTCAACAAGTGAATCTAAAAATTAAGTGAATTAAAAATCTGATCAACAGAATAAACTGGTGAATATAATAGAATCAGGAGCACAGAAAGGGAGTAGACTGATAATTCTCAGGAGGACAAAAATCATAAAGCATCAAACAGACTGTGAAATTATAGCAGAAAGATTAAAGTTAGGTGAGGTAAATAAGTGATCAATCAAAGGACTTATATGCATGCTTATAAACATAACCAATGATCACAGACACTGGGGGGTCGGGGTACGCCTGGGAGGGAGGGGGGGCAATGGGGAGATATGTATAAAAAATTAATAAAAATTAATTTAAAAAAATGAAAAAAAAAATCTATATGATCATTACCTAAGGGAATGTTTTTTTAAAAATCCAATCAAAATGTAAACTTGTAAGTAGGTAGTTTTATATTTCTTTTTATTTCCCATAGAAAGGTGTTAAGACACTCAAGTAGAAAAACACAGAGCACAAATATAAAGTTAAAATGATATTTGTCCTGGATTTTCTTAGAGATGTTTACTGAACCCATAAAAAGCAATATCAGAGTAAGCAATTTATATCTAATCTCTCTGCATTTTGCTGATAATAAGAATAGCTATCAGCTGGGATTCAATTCACCATCCTTAGGCATTTCAGCAGCCTTTTTATACTAACTTCTAAATCCTATATAATAAAAAACGGTAATATGCAAATTAACTATCACTCCAACACACAAGAGGGCTGCCCCCAGATGGACACAAGATGGCCGCCATAAGATGGCCAACAGGGAAGGGCAGTTGGGAGAGACCAGGCCTGCAGAGGAGGGCAGTTAGGGGTAACTGGGCTGGCAGAGGAGGACAGTTGGGTGGGGGAGGGGGAGAGAACCCAGGCCTGCAGGGAAGGGAAGTTGGGGGTGATCAGGCCTGCAGGGAAGGGAAGTTGGGGGTGACTATGCTGACAGAGAGCAGTTAGGGGTGACCAGGACTGCAGGGGAGTGCAGCTGGGGGCAACAAGGCCTGCAGGGGAGGAAAGTTGGGGGCGACCGGGCCTGCAGGGGAGGGCAGTTGGGGGCGACCATGCCAGCAGGGGAGAGCAGTTGGGGGCGACCAGGCATGCAGGGGAGGGGAGTTGGTGGGGACCACGCTGGCAGGAAAGGGCAGTTAGGGGCAATCAGGCTGGCAGGGGAGCAGTTAGGTGTCAATCAGGCTGGCAGGGGAGTGGTTAGGGGGTGATCAGGCTGGCAGGCAGAAGCAGTTAGGGGCAATCAGGCAGGCGAACAGTTGGGAGCTAGCAGTCCTGGATTGTGAGAGGAATGTTCGACTGCCCGTTTAGGCCTGATCTCCTAAAGGGTGCAGGTTGGGCTGAGGGACACACACACACACAGACACACACACACACACTGCATAAAAATATGAAACTTGAAAAGGTATTGAAAGTAACTCTTTTCCCCCATTCCTAATGCTTTCAACCATTTGAAAGGAGCTCAATGGGTATCTTATTCCTGATCTTCATCTACCTTAGGGAAATTAACAAACTAGGTGAGAGAGAAAAATGAATGTTTTGACTTTACAATGGATTCAGAATCCAGGGAAGGAACAAAAGTCCTTCCAACAAAACAGCAAGTTTCTTAAAACATCTTTAAGGAAGGTAAGAAACATAATTTTTACCCCTTTAAACAAGATGTCAGATCCTCATAAAAAGGACACTTCCAAATTTGGCTAAAAAATTATACAAAATTTAATCCTGTGGTTTATCTATTTTGTCATTTAATCTGCACAACAATTTCACCTGCATTTTACAGTAAAGAAACATAGGCTTTGGGATTTTAATTATTTTAGAAAGGCCTATGGTATTCTTATAAAATTCTGAAGACAAACTTCTGTTCCAATCCTGGTTTGAACACTCACTAACTTATAAGCTACTTTAAAATATTGAGACTTTCTCCCCAATATGTAAAAGTAGACAAGTAAGGCTTTATTGCTGGGATATTATAAAATAGGGTGGTAAAATATATAAAATACATTCAATATTTGTTAAATAGTTAAGTACTCAGTATAATGTAGGCATCATTATTATTATTAACTTGCCTAGAATCACAATTATCCTTTTTAAAAATACTTAATAAAATTATATACAGAAAGTACAAAATTAGAAAATATATAGAAAAGTATAAAGAAGAAAATAAAAAGATGACTATAATCTTTAAATCCTGGAATAATCACTGTTAACATAGAATATTTTCTTTTTATATCTATAAAGCTTTCTTTTTAAAAAAAAGTATTTTTATTTATTTCAGAGAGGCAGGGGAAAGGAAGAGAAGGATAGAAACATCAATGATGAGAGAGAATCATCGATCGGCTACTTCTTGCAAGTCCCTAACCCAGACATATGTCCTGACTGAGAATTGAACCATTATCTCCTGGTTCACAGGTCAATGTTCAACCACTGAGCCACCATGGCCAGGCTATAAAGCCATCTTTTAAGTGCAGAACTGGATCATGCTGTATGATAAAGTTGGCATTTTTTTCTTTTGACTTAATTTTATCATGAGCATGTTCCCATGTGAATATCCCTCAAATACTATCAAAGTCTGACATACAAATAATAATTTAATCCTTTATTGATGTATATAAGTTGGTTCTAATTTGTCCACTCTTATGGGTAAACATACATATTTTTCACTTGTGCTTTTTTTACCTACAGGATGTCATAAACCATGTAGTAGGATCTGTTTTCGTGGCAAAGCCCCTACCTATTACCATACATGTGGACATTCACGTTTTGGTTTGCATCTAGAAGAAAGATTTCATTTATACTTTACATATCTTTAGCTACTAATATCAAATCCTAGCATTAAGAACATTCTATTGCCATAGTGACAAACATAATTAAGGTTAAGGGTTTCACCATGTCTATTGTCTGTTTTCCAAACTATAGACTCAGTCAGAAAATGAAAACTCTTCATCAGAAACAAGAACCTGGATCCTATGTATTTGCCTTAATGTTCTTAAATTCACTTTATATTCTCTATATACTGAGAGGGCAAGATTGTAGGAGAAGGGGGAAATTTGCTTATTTTATAACATGTTACATTTGACAGGCCTACTAGATGTCAGGTAACCCAAAGGATATACAAATCTGAAGTTGAGGGATAAAAGGTCTGGGCTGGAGATACAATTTGGAAGTTGGCAATGTATAGATTGTATACTTTTTGTATAAACAATTTAATGTTAAGATATAAAGCCACTGATGTTCGCCTTGGCTGGATAGCTCAGCTCGGTTGGTTAGAGCAGTGTCGGCAAACTCATTAGTCAACAGAGCCAAATATCAACAGTACAATGACTGAAATTTCTTTTGAGAGCTGAAAACCGACTTCTGCGCATGGGCCACGAAGTTTGAATAGCACTGTACGTGTGCACCTGCACGTATTTTGTGGAACAGCCACACTCAAGGGGCCAAAGAGCCGACTGTGGCTCATGAGCCACAGTTTGCCGACCAATGGGTTAGAGCAATGTCCCAATATGCCAAGGTCGTAGGTTCAATCCCCGGTCAGGGCACATACAAATCAACCAATGAATGCATAAATAAGCAAAATAAGTCAATGTTTCTCTCTCTCAATTGCCTTTCTTATCTAGCATTTAAACTACAAATTGTTTTTGAACAGTTAAAAAATCTTAAGTACTCCCTCCCTCTGAATTTCCTTCATTCTGTGATACCAAGGTATCAGCCCAACCTCTCTCTCCTTCCTAGTCCTCTCTATTCTATAGGAAAGATAATGTTCTTCCAATCAGAATAACATATCCTAACTTTTTAAATAATTCTGTGGATGCCATGTCAAGTCACATTTCAAAGTAAGAAGAACCCTCTGAAGAGTACTTATCCAAATGTATCAACTTATAAAAGTAGACACCAAATGATAAAATTATTATCTTTAGCCATCTTTATTATGTCTGAATCAAGCTAATAGTTTTACAGATTAACAAAGGGAAAAGACCATTAACATTAATAAGAATACTATTCAGTTATCTAGTGACAGGGCATGCTATGCCAGTCTTGTCCTCCACAGTTTCATTAGTTCAATATTAAGTTTCCTAGAAACTAATCTCAAGACTATTTACAATATTACTTAATTCTGACCAACATTTATCTTCCTCATTATACTCTATTCAGCAGAGAAACTGCTTGGAGAAAGCCTGGAGCGCCTTTGATACTTTGTGTCCCAAACTGAAAACCTTTGTAATGGTACTCCAATCTTATTTCACAAGGGTTCTAGGTAACTGACAGGCAACATATTGATAATTAAATAAGTGCTGTAGAAGGCAGCACAGTATACATGGAAAGAATATGTGCTTTGGAGCACTGAACATCTAGGTTCAAATTTTAATTCTTGACTTGCCCTCATTTTATAGGACAGAAGCCATAATATTAGTATACTGCCTCATATTTTTGATATCTAGTCTTTAGTTATTTTAAAATAAGAACTCCTTGAGATTAGGAACTATTTTCAATATCTCTGTATCCCTCCCCCCCTTATATTCACATAGGTACTCAATAAATACTTAACTAATATAAATATTAATACATCAGATAAACTTCCTACACAGTAAGTGTCCTTGCTTCTAGATCTCACTCCCAAAAGTACCATCCTCCCTTTCCCCCATCACCACCACTCAACTAGCTTAACTTTATCAAATAGGATTTTGTCCAATTCCATTTTAAAACCTTCCCAAGGCTGCGAGCTCTTAAAGATATAGGGAAAAATCCCTACCTATCTCATCACTGCCTATATCTGATAACTCCAACCCACCAGTGAACTGGAATGTTCTTACCACCCCTCTACAAACTCCTCCTCAATAGATTAACTCCTCCTAGTCATTTAGATTAGAAACCATTTTCCTGTCCTGATCATGGTTCTCCAATCCTCAACCAACATAGTGAGATGTTCTGCCTCCCCAACTTGAAAATACACTCACCATCAAATACTGTAATGAAATGTTTAATCTGCTTCTTCAATTATTTGGTAAACTTCTTGAGGACAAGAATCACACAATATTCAGTTTTATACTGGCATATAAAACACCTTTAATATTATCTATTGAACATAATGATAAAGTCTTAAATTCTCATTAGTTTTCAATTTGAGAATACAATCATGTTTATTTCCCTGTTTGCTTATAACTTTGGGGATGTGGGGACCATGGCTGCCCAACAAGTTAATGAAAAAGATTCTCGCCGTAGCTGGTTTGGCTCAGTGGATAAAGTGTCAGCCTGTGGACTGAAGGGTCCCTGGTTCAATTCTGGTCAAGGGCACATGCCCAGGTTGTAGGCTCGATCCCTAGTAGGGGGCAGGCAGGAGGTAACCGATCAATGGTTCTCTTTCATCATTGCTGTTTCCATCTCTCTCTCCCTCTCCCTTCCTCTTTGAAATCAATAAAAAAATTTAAAAAGAAAAAGATTCTCAGGCCTTATTTTGCACACACATTTATTATGATTCAGAAAGCAAAATCAGCATTATTTTTTTCAAAGAAAGAAATATATTTCACAAGAACTTATTCTTATGGGTGACCTGCTTTGTCTTGGCTCCATCCCTGAAGCATAAAAAATTGCTGCTCAGCCTGGAATGCCATCTTGGGATCAAGAGGTGACAAATACCTGTTATGATGACTAAACAGAAAGATATATTAAGTCTACATTCCTGATAGCATCATGGAGCCACCATACCACACTGGACAGCCTACCACTAATTTCTGATTAGGGAAAATGAACCACCATATTTGTTAATACCACACTTTAAAAATCATTTCCTAATTGCTAGGAAAGATAACACAAAGTTGGAAGAAAAGTTAGAAAAAAGTTAGTAAAACCTAGAATAGGAGAGATATATTCCTATCAAAGCCATACAGAAAAAGACAGACATTAATGATTATATGAAATACAAAGAGAGTAGAGAGGGAAAAAATGGCGGCGGAATAGACGGACAGAGAGAACAGCTGAGGGTCGCACTGGGAGTATTTGTTGGTGAGTTAAGGGACAGTTATCCTCCAGGAGAAGGTGGGGGACTGATGGACAGGGCTCCCCTGACCAGGCAGCCCCACTGCCACGGGGATTTTTTCTCCCGGAGCCACCAGTGCGAACGCAGAGACCACGCCATCTTGAAGGGGAAAGTAGATGTTTGCGGCAGCCTGAAAAGCTACAGCTGCGGCACCCACCGAACAGTTGCAAAACCCAGAACACCGCTCCCCAATCGGTGCAAACACTTGGATTCAGCGGAGCACTACACACCACACAGAAAGGTCAGATTTCATCTGGGATAAGGAGAGAGAACTACATAACCAGACACCCAGAGAAGAAAGACCATGGGCAGACAAAGAAAGAAACAGCCTGCATATGAAAGAAAAGTAGGCCTCACCAGAAAAGGAAGTACATGAAATTGGAAAAGTAGTTAAGCTGTCCTTGTTTGCAGATGACATGATACTGTACATAAAACCCCGAAAAACTCCATCCAAAAACTAATAGACTTAATAAATGAATTCAGCAATGTAGCAGAATACAAAATTAATGCCAAGAAATCTATGGCATTTCTATACCCTAATAGTGAACTTACAGAGAGACTAAAAAAGCAATCCCATTTACCATCAAACCAAAATAATTAAGATACCTAGGAATACACTTAACTAAGGAGGTAAAAGAGCTATACACAGGACACTGATAAAAAGAGATAGAGGAAGACATAAACAGATGGAATAGCATACTATGCTCATGGATTAGGAGAATCAACATAATTAAAATGTCCATACTACCCAAAGCAATCTATAGATTCATGCACTACCCATTAAAATACCAACAACATATTTCACAGACCTAGAAAGAACCCTCCAAAGATTCATTTGGAACAAAAAAAGATCCTGAGTAGCCACAGCAATCCTGAGAAAAAAGAATAAAGTAGGTGGGATCTCAATACCAGATTTTAAGCTGTATTACAAAGCAACTGTTCTCAAAACAGCCTGGTACTGGCATAAGAACAGACATATAGACCAATGGAATAGAATAGAGAATCCAGATATCCACCCAAACCACTATGCTCAATTAATATTTGACAAGGGAGGCATGAACATACAATGGAGCCAAGACAATCTCTTCAATAAATGGTGTTGGGAAAATTGGACAGATACATGCAAAAAAATGAAACTAGACCACCAACTCACACCATACACAAAAATAAACTCCAAATGGATGTAAGATTTAAACATAAGATGGGAAACCATGAAAATACTAGAGGAATCCACAGGCAGCACAGTCTCAGACATATGCTGAAGGAACTTCTTCACTGATACTGCTCCAAGGGCAATGGAAGCTAAAGAGAAAATAAATAAAAATAAAAAGCTTTTGCACAGCAAAAGAAACCATCAACAAAGCAACAAGAAAGCCCACTGTATGAGAGAACATATTTGCAAATGTTATCACTAATAAAGGTTAAATCTCCAACATCTACAGCTAACTTATACAACTTAATAAAAGGAAGATAAATGATCCAATAAAAAAAAAAAGGGCAACGGACCTAAATGAATCTTTTTGAAAGAAGACAGAAAGCCAAGAGACACATGAAACCATGCTCAAAGTCACTAATTATTCAAGAGATGCAATCAAAAGAACAATGTGATACCATCTCACACCTGTCAGAATGGCTATCATCAACAAATCAACAAATGACAAATTTTGGCAAGGATGTGGAGAAAAAGGAACCCTTGTTCACTGCTGGTGAGAATGCAGACTGGTGCAGCCATTGTGGAGAACAGTATGGAATTTCCTCAAAAAACTAAAAATGAAACTCCCATTTGACCCAGCAATCCCACTCTTAGGAATATATCCTAAGAAACTAGAAACACCAATCAGAAAGGATTTATGCACCCCTGTGTTCATAGCAGCACAATTTACAATAGCTACCATTTGGAAATAGCCTAGGTGCCCGTCAGCAAATGAGTGGATCAGAAAACTGTGGTACATCTACACAATGGAATACTATGCTGCCATAAAAAGAAGGAATTCTTACCATTTGTAGCAACCTGGATGGAACTGGAGAGCATTATGCTAAGTGAAATAAGCCAGTCAATGAAAGAAAAATACCACATGATTTCACTCATTTATGGATAATAAAGAACATTATAAACTGATGAACAAAAAGATAGATTCATAGGTAGTAAAGAATCAAACAGACTGTGAAATTATAGCAGGAAGGTTAGGGAGAGGTGGGGTAGATAAGAGAGCAACCAAAGGACTTGTATGCATGCATATAAGCATAACCAATGAACACAAGACACTGGGGGGTTAGAGTATGCAAGGGAGTGGAGAGGGTCACAATGGGAAGATATGTATATGTGTAATACATTAAAAAATAAAAAATAAAAAGAAATGCAAAGAAAGTATGGTAAATAATACCATAAACTAATATAAAAACAAAAGACTAACAATATAGTATTTGCAAACAAAGGTAAAGGATTACCTGGATTACCTAAGGATTCAAAGGTAATATATTAAAGAGAAACAATTTGAAAAAACTCCAATTAAAAAAAATGAGTAAATATATGAATAAACAATGCAGAGAATTGAGGAACCAAAAGGACCAAAAAGTATATTAAAAGATAACCAGCTTTACCAGTTAGGAAAATGCAGAATTAATAAGAAACAGTTTTATACTCACTTTATTATCAAACAAAAGCATCAGTGATAGCATGGAGGAAAGTGACTCTCACACATTAATGATAACAATCATTATGTCAACATTTCTGGAAAAATCTGGCAATATTAAAATTAAAATTATATATATATATTATATATAAGACTAGAGGCCTGGCACAAGAAATTCATGCATGGGTAGGGTCCCTAGGCCTGGCCTGCATTTAGGGTCCATCATCCCCAGCTGCTAGCAGCTGACCCCACCCCTTCTCACTGTTGCCACAGTTGCCCTCTGCGTATGTGCCAACCAGTGGGGCTATCAGGGGCCCCAGCACTACCTGCATCAGCTGCCACCCACCTTCGGTTCCCGGTTCGCATCGGGCAATCAAAGCCAGCTGGCCAGGGGGAGGGACCAAGAGATTGGCCATTCCCTCCCACAGGCTGTCCCCGCCCCTCCCCCATCACTGGTTACCCTGTGTATGGGGGACTGGTGGGGCAACTGGGGCCCTGATGGACATGCCACCACCCACCCCTATTGCCAATTCCCAACTGGGCAATCGGAGCTTGCCAGCTAGGGGGAGGGACCAAGAGGTTGGCCAGCAGGCCGATTGGGATGTTCGGGGCCTGCAGGCTGGGGCCAACTCCTGTGTTGATCATCTGCCCCCTAGTGTTCAGTGTGCGTCATAGCTAACCGGTCATTCTGCCTTCCAACTTGATTTGCATATTATGCTTTTATACACACACACACCCACACGTACCCACACTAGAGGCTCAGTGCACGAAATTTGTGCATGGAGGAGGATGTCTCTCAGCCCAGCCTGCTAACCTCTTCAATCTGGGACTCCTTGAGGGATGTCTGACTGCCAGATCCTTGTTGGGCCTAAACGGGCAGTCAGACACCCCTCTCACAATCCAGGACTGCTGGCTCCCAACTGCTCACCTGCCTGTCAGGGGCCAAGCTGATCATCCCCTAACCACAACCCTGCCAGCCTGATTGATGCCTAACTGCTCCCCTGCTAGCCTGGTCACCCCTAACTGTCTTCCCCTGCAGGCTTGATTGCCCCCAACTTCCCTACCTTGCAACCCTACTCCCTCCCAACTGCTCTCCCCTGCTGGCAATCTTGTGGTAGCCATCTTGTGTCCACATGGGGGGCAGGATCTTTGACCACATGGGGGCAGCCATCTTGTGTGTTGGAGTGATTGTGAATTTGCATATTACTCTTTTATTACATAGGATAGAGACCTAGTGCATGGGTGGGGCCAGCTGGTTTGCCCTGAAGGGTGTCCTGGATCAGGGTGGGGTTCCCTTGGGACATGAGGGGGCCTGGGCGAGGGGCCTTTGGTGGTTTGTAGGCTGGCCATACCCCCCTGGTGACCCAAGTGGAGGCCCTGGTATCTGGGATTTATTTATCATCTACAATTGAAACTTTGTAGCCTGGAGCAGAACCAAGCCTTCTGCTCGCTCAGTGGCAGCAGCCATTTCTGTTAGGATTTATTTATTTTCTATAACTGAAACTTTGTAGCCTTAAGTGGAGGACAAGGCAGACCAGGGCTGTAGAAGCTTGGCTTCCATCATCACCGGGGTCAACCCTACCCTCCTGCTCTCTCCAGATCGGTTGCTGCTGCCATTTTTGTTGGGATTTATTTATCTTTGATTTTTTAGAGAGGAAGAGAGAGGGATAGAGTTAGAAACATCGATGAGAGAGAGACATTGATCGGCTGCCGCCTGCATGCCTTCCACCGGGGATGTGCCCGCAACCAAGATACATGCCCTTGACTGGAACTGAACCTGGGACCTTTCATTCCGCAGGCCAATGCTGAGCCAAACCAGTCTTGGCTATTTATCTTTTATAATTGAAACTTTGTAGCCTGTACATCTTGGCCAGCCAGGTGTGTGCAGAAAGCTTGGCTTCCTCCATCGCCAGGGAAACCCAAGCCTCCCTCCTGCTCTCTCTGTGGCTGCAACTATCTTGGTTGGGTTAATTTGCATACTTGCTCCCGACCGGCTGGTGGGTATAATGGAGTGATGGTTAATTTACACATTACTCTTTTATTAGACAGGATAGATTATATACTGTATTTTCTGGCGTATAAGATGACTTTTTAACCCAGGAAAATCTCAAAAGTCAGGGGTCATCTCTTATAGGGTGAGTATATCCCAAGCTCTTTATTTTAACTGGAAAAGTTGGGGGTCGTCTTATACACCAGAAAATACGGTATATAGATATTTGCTGCAATCTTGTTCATAGAAGACTAGAGATAACCAAATGTCCAAAATGAACACAGATATGCTTTCAGATATCCAGGGCTACAGAACAAATGACCCCAAACTTAGTGCCTCAAAACAATATTATTTCTCAAAATTCTGTAGGTTGGATAGATGGTTTTTTTGTTGCTTTCATCTCAGGTTCCTCTGCAGGTACATTGAGCTAAAGGGTCAGCTGAGTGAGTAGTCCAAGACAGTCCACTTTCTTCTCTGCTGGTTGACACTAACTGGCAAGAGGCATATTTGGTTCTCTTCCAAAAGATCTCTCAACCTCTTACGGACTAGACCAGCTTCTTTACATGGCAGTTGCAGGAAAGCATTCCTTGAAGGCCTTTTAAGGACCAAGCTCCAGAACTCATATATCATTTCCATAATATTTATTGGTCAAAGGAAATCAGAAGGTCAGCCAAAACTCAGGAGATGGAGAAACAGATTGCACCTCTAGCTAGGATAAGCAGCAAAATCACCTTGCAAAGGGGTCTGCATACCAGAATGGGAGGAATTTAAGGTCATTATTCAACCTACTTCAGATCAGGAGGGGTTTGTGTGTATGTATGTGTCTGTCTCTGTTGGGACGTATACATACATATGTGTATGCACACAATGAAATACAATATACTAGTTGCTAAAAAAATATATATATAGAACACTTACTATAGTGTGCTATCATTTATATGTGGGAAATTATATATATAGTAGAGGCTCGGAGCACGAAGTTCATGCATGGGGGTGTGTGTCCCTCATCCCAGCCTGCACCCTCTCTAATCTGGGACACCTTGAGGGATGTCCAACTGCCTTTATAGGCCCAATCCCAGTAGGATCCCAATAGGATCAGGCCTAAACGAGCAGTCAGACATCCCTCTCACAATCCAGGACTGCTGGTTCCCAACTGCTTGCCTGTCTGCCTTCCTGATTGCCCAAACCCCTTCTGCCTTCCAGCCTGTTCACCCGCTAACCACTCCCTTGCCAGTCTGATCAATGCATAGCTGCTGCCCTGCCAGCCTGATTGCCCCTAACTGCCCTCCCCTGCAGGCCTGGTCACCCCTACCTTCCCTCCCCTGCAGGCCTGGGTTCCCCCCCTAACTGCCCTCCCCTGAAGGCCTGGTCGCCACCGATTTCCCTCCTCTGCAGGCCTGGTCCCCCCCCAAACACCCTCCCCTGCTGACCTGATCACCCACAACTACCCTCCCTTGCAGGGCTGGTCCCTCCCAACTGCTCTCCCCTGTTGGTCATCTTATGGTGGCCATCATGTATCCACATGGGGGCAGCCATCTTTGGCCACATGGGAGCAGCCATCTTATGTGTTGGAGTGATGGTCAATTTGCATATTATTCTTTTATTAGATAGGATTTCATCACATATATGCACATTTGTAAAACCTTGATAATATAATTAAAAATTAACTAATGAAATACTGAGCCATGCAAAATAGCATGCTGCCTGAAGATGCAGGGCACTGAGGGCAAGTTAGGAAGGCCTGCAGGGGTCTGAGCCAACTGATCCACAGCCAAGAATAATGGGGTGCTGAGTGGGGATAGGGAGTTGCAAGGAGTTGTGGACCCACAAAGAGGCATAGTCAGCAAACGCAGCAGGGCAGTAAAGGGAGATCAGGGTGGTCTACATGGCAGGAAGAATGATAACACATTGAGCAAGTAAGTAAAACCATATCTTAATGTGAAGCCAAGTTTCTTACTGCCTGAAAAGGCATTTATAAACATGGAAAGGAGGCTGACTAGAAAGAAGCCTGAGGAACTGGACTGGAATTGGAAATATAGAAACATAACTTATGGTTTTATAATATGTACAGGCATAGAATTATGAATATATGTGAGAGTGTGCATACAAACACACACACACTATACTCACATACTCATACGTTTCCTACTTTCTATAGGCTAGGATGGGGAATGTCCGGCCCACGAAATCATTTGGCCTGGCCCTGCCAGGACATTAGGGTTGAGTTATTTAAATGTCTGACCAAATATAGCAGGCTCATTTTTAGGTTGATAATTTTCTATGGCCCAAGAATGATGTTATAAATATCCAAATGGTCCTTGGCAGAAAAAGGTTCCCCACCTTTTATAAGGAATGACACCCCAATAGCAATGAACATACTACGCTCCTAAATCTTTGTTTTTAAATATCATCTTTTACAAAAATAAACAACAATCAAACAGGGATCCTTGGAGAAATGGCTGATTCCAGGACTAGACCAGGCAAAGTACAAGATGAACCAGGAACAGCATGTTCTGCCAGAAATGCACAATGAATGAGATGGGCACATGATAAACAGGCATAGGTGCCAGCTTGCAGAGGTTAACAGTGGCTAAATCCAGGACAATGTAAACAGCAAAATAAATAATAACAGTAATAAATCACAACACACTAAGTAAAATTGAAAACCATGAGTCTTTGCTGATTTGCTAAACAAATAAATGGGAGAAAGGAAAGTTGTACCTTACCAAAGAAAATACCAATACATGTAAAAGGAATAATATAAGTAGAGAATTATCATTTGGCAATTATCATAAAAGTGCTGAATTAGGGTAGGAGTCATCACTGACACTCCCACTAAGGCTAGTAAGCAGAAGTTTCATGAGAAACAGGATGATAGTATAATTTTGGACTACCTCTCCATAAATACTAATCAAATATGAAAGTAAATCACGTGACAAAGGTATTAATTACCAGTAGTGGTATGGTTTGACACCGTGTGCCTCTGCATTAGATGCACTAAAAAGGGCACAACCCCATTTGTGTGGTATTTGTACCACGAATGCAGGACCTGATTGAAGTCTCATGAGGAAATATCACATGGACCGAGGTGACGGTTATCCTACAAAATGTAGAGCCTGTACTTTCTAAAACTGTCAAGGAAAAAAGCAGCTGAAGAAGTCTGGAGATATAACTAAATACAGCATGTATTCCTGAATAGGATCCTTGACCAGAAAAGAAAGAGATATTGTTGGGGCAGTCATGAAATATGAATAGGCTCTTTGGACTAGATGGTAGTGTTGGACCAATACTCATTTTCTGATTTGGAGGGTTAAAGAAGATTATCTGAGATACAGGCACTGTAGAGATTATGGTTGATGGAATGAACGTGTGTGCAGCTTCCTCTAAAAGGTCCAGAAAAAAATATAACGGGTATGTATTTACACAGGTATGTAATGTATATATGGAGAGAGAGAGAGAGAGACAGCGAGAGTGAGCACAGGTGATGGAACAAATGCAGTAAAAAATTAACAATGGTAGAATTTGAGTGAAGGAATACTTTGGCACTGTTCTGATTTTTTTTCTGAAAGTATTTCAAAATAATAAAATGTGAAATAAAGATGTAATATAGAACATTTAGTGCTAGAGCAAGTGATAATCATTATTGTCTGAGCCTATGACAGAGTGAAAACCCTGCTTAATATATTTATGTGTCTTCCTTTACAGTGTTCCAAAGTGATACATTAATAAGGAGGGCAATGTTTTTATGCCTATTTATAGAAGAGCATCTCAATGTTTTCTCTTCATGAACTTTAAACAGGCATTTTACAGTTCAAAGAGGAAGGGAATCTTTGTGGTCTCAGCACCTAAAACATTATAATTCAATCATTGTTCTGTCTTTAAACAGTAATTCTACACACAATATTGTTCCAATAAAAAAATAGTGACTTGATTATCAAGGACTCTGCTACAAGAGGAGGGAGAAACTGCCTATGTCAAATTAAAATATGTAGATCAGACTGAACATAGAAAAATATCAAGGACTGAAGGCCAGGTGCATGAAAATTCATGCATTGGAGGGGGGTCCTTCAGCCTGGCCTGCCCCTTCTCACAGTCTGAGAGCTCCAGGGGTGGGAGGCGACCTAGCAACCAGGGGAAGGTGACACCCCATCATACCTATGCTGCTGCCACTGCCGACAGTGCAAGCATCAGCCAGCTCTGGTTACCTGAGCCTCAGGCAGCCCTGGGCAGCTGGGCAGCTGCTATCTGAGGCTTCCTTGTGCGTTGGGCCAGTCTTGGGCAGCTGAAGGTGCGGGGTTGGTGGGGGCGGTATGGGGACTGGGGGACTCTGGAGGCAGGTGTGCGGAGTGGCGGGGCCCACCTGAGAGCGGGCCTGGCTTTGCTGCATGCCTGCCACCCTGGCGGGGCTGAGGGAACTGGGTGCCACCATCTTGTGGTTGTGGGCATCGCCATCTTTGAGGGTGGAGCAGTCAATTAGCATATTCTCTCTTTATTAGATAGGATTATTAGATAGGATTACCTTTCTTAAAAACTTAGAGGAGAAATAATTATTTGCTATACAGTCCTAAAAACAGAAAGTGTATAAGCAGTAACAAAAGGTCTTAGCCTAAAAAATGTCAAACTGTTGAGTTTTTGGTAAGAAAACAAACAAATAAAATAAAAATTTTAAAATACAAATGGGGCTTTTGGTGAAAAGAGTTGACAGTGGAAGACCAACCTTTTAAGAAATGTGAGGTCTGAAAAATTATTAAAATGAAACATGAAATTGCTAATAAAGCATATATCTTATTAATAGATGAGTATAATCATTTATAAATGTGAAGAAATATATTTTCATTGCAGAAACAGAAACTCTCTATGGCATTTAAATAGATGTCATATACCTCAATACTCTGTCCTTCCTGGAAAATACAAACATTTTTTTATTATGTGTTATAGACCCTGGGTCCCCTTGCTGAATTAGTAAAAAAGGAGTTATGAATGCCTGAAGACTGGTTATGGTTAACCATAATAAACTTCAGAAGTGTCTTTTCAAAGGTTTAAGCAACGGGAAATTATATTTTGACAACAATTCATCTGCTCTAAAAAACAAAAGGTACCAATACCTTATAAAAGTACAATCATTCAATTTAAAGCATTATTAGGGAACTTACAAACTGTTATAACTATATTACAACTTATTTCCCATAAGGAGAAATTATAAGTCAAGTCTTTTCTAGCATATTATAAATAAAACAAAATTTAGCATTACTATAAACCAGAATCTGTATGGTTTGGGGTTTTTTTTGTATGGTTTTAAAATGGAGATAAATACTTCCTAGAACTGAAAAGAATGAAAATGAGATAATGTATATAAAGGACTTAGTATGGTGACTAGCAAGAATTAAGCACTTGCCGAAACCATTTTGGCTCAGTGGACAGAGCGTCAGGCTGCGGACTGAAAGGTCCAAGGCTCGATTCCAGTCAAGGGCATGTACCTTGGTTGCAGGCACATCTCCAATAGGGGGCGTGCAGAAGGCAGCTGATCGACGACGACGACGACGACACCCTCTCTCATTGATGTTTCTAGCTTTCTATCCCTCTCCCTTTCTCTCTGTAAAAAATCAATAAAACATATTTTAAAAAAAGAATTAAGCACTTAACAGTATTTATTGTTTCTTTTTAAAAAATATACTTTTATTGATGTCAGAGAGGGAGAGGAAGAGAGATAAAAACATCAATGATGAGAGGGAATCACCCATCAGCTGCCTTGTGCATGCTCCCTACTGGGCATGGAGCTCACAACCTGTGCCCTCACTGGGAATCTAATCAAAGATTGGTTTATAGATCAATGCTCAACCCTCAAGCCAATTATGTTTATTATTATAGCAAGGATGTGAAACAACCCTGAAATACAGTTAAGTGACTTAAAAACCTATAAGAGAGATCTGTAAAGGCGGTAGGTAGACTCATACTTAAATACCTAAATTTGGCAAATTCAGTGAGGAAAGCAACCTGAACTTATTTATCCCTGTAGTCCCAAATCTAACACAGTGCATGGCACACAAAGTAGGTATTCAATAAAGGTTTAATGAAGGGAATGTGAACTAAATTATCTGGAAAGGGGGGGGGGGAGAGAGGTAGTCTGAAAAATAAACAATTCAAAAATTACTATGTGCCCTAAGCAAGTAACTTTGAAAAAGAAAATACCTAAGCATTTTCAGAACCATGCATAAAAACTCATCTCAGACTGGTCTTTTTAATAATGACTGAGCCATTCTCAAATCTGTAGCAAATGTATCACATAAAAATTCTAATATTAGAGAGTATTTAAAAATGTCATCTAAGTAAAATGTTGAGTGCATCCTCAAAGATGGAAAAAGTACCCAAAGCACTGAGGAATCTTTTCTAACTTCCAGTTAAGGAGAATCATATAAGTTTAATTCATAGCTCTTCCATCTATATATACATAAAAATTAGCTTAAACTTTTAACTACAAGTAAGTTGTAAACACACGTATTTCACTTTCACAAGTTCAAGTGCACACCCCAGGAAAGAAAGAAAATAAATTATTCCAAAAGTGACAGTACTAAAGTATAAAAGAATATCTAACGAAACTCTCCCATTTCTGAGCAATCACCTGTTAGAGCCCTTACTTAGTCTACTGGGTTTTGGAAACTTTTGGTATTGAAGACTCAAAATTCTCAGTGCAGTGGGCAAGGAAAAAGTGTAATAGGAAAATATAGTCGTATCTTTCGTCCAAGAATAATAGGGCTCAGTAGACTTAAAAAAAAAAAAAAGACTTTTCCAAGTTATTGTCTACCACCTCACTACAGCACCACTTTTTTTTTTTTTTTAACCTGGGCATGTGCCTGCGACCCTTGGGTGCACTGGACAACACTTCAACCAATGGAGCCACACGGACTAGGGTAGGACCACACTCTTATTTGGAAACTGATCAATTTTATGTTCAGCACACTTAATAATACACTCAACTTTTTACAGTGCTTGGTTTCTGAACCTGGGGAGGATGGGACGCGCAGTGGAGACTCAGAGAATCTCTGGTCAGTAAATTTCTGAGCCTACTTCCAACTAAAATCTGGAAGTCTGAAGTTACAAATCAAATAACAGTCCCAAATCCACTGCCTGAAGGAGGTTTTGCAAAGAAACAAAAAAATGATCACTAGACACATCTACCTTTAAAAAAATGACAATGTTTTCAGAAACAAACAAAAGCCAATGCTAACAGGCAATGTTACAGAACAACAACAAAAAATCTGCAATACAGAGTAAAGTTATTCTTATCATTTGCTTTCTAAGGTGCCTTGACAACTATCAAATGCATGAAGGCATGCAAGAGCTATTGTCCAGTCACTGACCGCATTCAAATCATTTTTAAATCTGATTTCTGCAGTGGCAATTTTAAAAGCCAATCACATTTTAATGAGAAAAACGCCTACTCCAAAATCTGGAAATACAAGTTAATATTTCTTTAAACTAAGAAACAGGAAGGTCATAGCACCAAGGCGTGTAACATCTGTAGGTGGCTGATCCAAATGAGTAAAAAAATTTGTAAAAAGGCCTCTCTGGAATTAAAAGATTTAAACGAGTATCTTATCAAATATAATCTGATACAATCTTTAAAAAATCACGCTGGTGGGATTTTTTTTTTTTTTTTTTACACCACGAACGAAACAAAAACTTCCAACCGATTGTCGCACCATACACACACTTGGTAAATTAAGAACTTCATTCCCGAAAACACCTTGGGAAACATCAGACTTTTCGTCTTCGCATTCACTGCTCAGGTTTACTACTTAAAGCCCTTGGTGGAATGGGTCTTCCTGTCAATCCAAGGTTTTGCTCAATATCCCACGCCGCGCGAACCGAGCTCGTGAGACCAATTGTCAAAACCTCCTCCTCCCCCTCCTCCTCCTCCTCCGGAGCTGCTTCACTACGACTCCGGGTCCCAATTTCCCGAGACTCCGGGCGGCAACGCAGGGAAACCAGCTTGGTAGGTAGGAAGGGAGAGGAATGAGGGTCCGGGAAGGAGGCCCCCCTTCTTTTGTGTCGGTGGCAGCAAGCCCCGAACCGAAGACGCGCACGAGCCACCGGCACCGCTCGCCACCCATCCCAGCCCCGCGGCGCCCTTCCCTCCGCCCTCGCGATCCCTCGGCTTCTTTCCACATCTCCCAGGAGGGGCGGGGGGGGGGAGGCTAGGGAGACGGGGGTACAGAAAGGGAGGGAGGGAGGACACAGATCCTTCGAGGACAGGGACAAGGAGAGGCATCCGGAACGGGGAGGAGGGGGCGCGCCGCGGAGACGCGGCGGCTGGGCGAATTCTCGGGGAGGAAAGCCCCCCGGGGTGGGGGGTCGGAGGGTGGGGGTGGGGGCAGACAGACAGACAGGGCCGGCGACAGACGGGCCATCCTCCACGAGAGCCGGGAGGCGCGCCCGGAGGAAGCCGGGGAGGGCGTGAACGAGGCGGCGCGGAACCCGGGGCCCCCCAGGGGCTGGGTGAGCCTCCCCACAGAGCCGTGCGGCGAAGCGGCGGGGACTTACGGTTTTCTCTCCCAGGCTGACGGCGAGGGTCGGACGGACCCCGCAGCTCCGCAACCGCCGCGGCCGCCCCAGCCTCTCCCCGCGGAGCCCGTGACCTCAGTTACCCTAACCCGCCCCACCCACCCGGACGGGCGCCCCCTACTCGCCCGCCCGGGTGCGCCCGCCGGGCGGAGGCTGCCGGGGCCGCCGCGGGGGCGCGCTGGAGGGCCGCGGGGACGCTGCGTGAGCCGGGGGCGTCGGCGGAGAGGCTCCGTCAGCAGGCGCCCCCCATCCCTCGCCGGCCGCCGCGCCGCCTTTCTCGCGCGAGGGGGAGAGGGGGCGGCGGCTCTCGCCTCGCGGTCAAGTCCGGCTCATGCTCCAGCCCGACGCGCGCGCGCGCACAGCCCCAGGCCTCCTCCTCCTCCTCCTCCTGCTCCTCGTACCCGCCCCTCGCTCAGCTGCTGGCGCACCCGCCGCCGCCCGAGCCTCCCGCCACCAGCCCCTCACAGCCCGCAGCCCCGGCGTGAAGCAGCAGGTAACGGCCGCAGCTCCGTTGCCGACCCGGAAGCTCTTCCGCCGCCATCGCGAGGCTGTCACGGGCGTGAACCCGGAAGCGATCCCCTCGCCCCGGTAGCGGCGGGATGGAAAGCCGAGGCCTAGGACTACCTGGAAAGCCACCTGGTTCGGGCCAGGCTGCGGGGTTGGTGGTGTTGAGGTGCCAAGAGAGGGAAGGACAATAAAGAGCCCGCGGGCTAGAGGCTCTCCACGTCCCCAGACCTCCGAGCTGTGGAGGCGCGGGGTAGGCAGCGGGGCCGGATACGTCCGGCAACTTCGGGGGGCGACGGCGGGTTTTCCTGCCACAGGAAGTGGGGCCCGGCCGCTAGGGAAGGGGAGGGAAGGGAAGGAGGGATGAGACGGCGGGGACGGTCCCCCGCCCCCAGGCGACCGGCCCACCCGGTGAAGCGAATGTAGCGCCCCGGGAGGTGCTCGCCCGCCGCCCGCCCGCCCGGGTGAGACGTGGAGCTGCAAGATCCAGACTCCGGCGAGAAAGCGGAGGTGGGAGCCTGGACTATCTCCACATCTGGTTTCTCCAGGCAAGGAATTTGTTTCTTCCGAGTCTCCCCAGCCGCTTTTGGGGCGGCAAAGAGGCGTGCACGTCCTCCCCGGGACGGTGGCAGATGTCCCACCCGGGCCTAGGACTGCGCATTGTCGTGTCCGGGAGAGCTATTCACACACACACACAGCGCGCCGTTCCAGCGCGGCTCTCCTCGCGCACCGCTCCGCCTCTTTTTTTAAATTTTATTTATTTTTTTTAAAGGCTTGTGGCTTTCTTTTGTTTGCTTTTTCTCCGCGTTGCTTTCAGCTTCACCAGCGGGCTGCTCGAGTCGGCCCAACTCCGTGCCGCGCCCGTTCTCGTCTCTTGGAGAATGGATGGATGCGCCTTCACAGTCTCTCCTTTCTAGTCTTTTCACGGTTTTGCTGTCCTCATCTTATTTTGGAGGGAATGTCAAAAACTCAAAACATGTTTTCGTAGCAATATAAAACAACTCACTCCATGGTCTTCTTTTTCCCCTCAAACGCATGTTTCCGCTCTCAGAATTGGGTTGTAGAACCACAGTAACAACGAATATATATAGCCTATTTTAGATACGCTGGGGATATCATGCTTTTCCCAAATAAGCTCATTAAATGTACTTGCTGTTCACTGGGGGAATTCACTCGGTTCCCAGTTTCACTTAGTTCCTTCTCTACTAGCCAAATTTAGTACAATTGTCTTCAAAAACTATTGGAAGATTATCAGATATCTTAAAGAGTAGAATGCCACTGAAGGAATTCTAAAATTATCAGTGAGGTTTGTCGATTGACTAGTGTGGCCCAGTGCGTGAAATTCATGCACATTTAAAAGGGGATTAGTTAGAGGAAATAATTTAATACAGTATTGCTATTTGCCCTTTCTCTATAATAGAAGCGTCAGAGATGAAAGAAAATTTGTAAAACGTGCAGGAAACCTCCTGTCAGAGTGTGGCGCACACCATGGGACCCAGAGTCAAGTCCCCGCCCACCCACATGCGCCTCAAAATCACGTAAGACCCTGCCCCCTGTACTAGACCCAGACGTGGCCAGTACCACCCTTGTCAAGCCCTGCTGGGCAGGGGACGTAGCCTCAGGTCCTCTGGCCCAGCGCCAGGATGGGGTGAGTGGCCTGAGGTCCCCCAGCCCAGACTGGGGTGGAGGGGCGTATCTTTAGGTCCCTCGTCAAGCCCCGCCAGGTGGGAGACATGGCCTGAGATTCCCCTATCAAGCCCTGCTGGGTTTGGGGAGGGCATAGCCTCAGATCCCTACTGATTGCTCGTTAAGGCTCCTTATGCAAACTTGGCCTCAGCTATGGGTGCAGCCATCTTTGTGATGGAGTGATGGTCAATTAGCATATTCCCTCTCTATTAGATAGAATAAGTGACAAATTGGTTGAAGGGACAGGAGAAATACTAGTGGGTATTTTCTGTTCTGCTTTATTATTCAAGCCAAGTAGAAATACTAGTGGGAATTTTCTATTCTGCTTCATTATTACTTCCTCTTTTTATTGCCATTAACCAATTTTAAGAGTGAGGTTTTTATGGTCAAAATTCCCTGTATAGGAATTCCTGATATTTAGTTCCCATCTCTTCTCTTTAATATTATAATGCTTTAAAATAGTGTATTTGTTTCAGGAGAATAGGGAAGGGGCAAATAACTTAGCCACTCTGCTTGTTTTCTTATTTGTAAAATGGGGATAAAAGTAATCCCTACATCATCAGATTTGGGGGGGGGGATAAAGTTAGTTAATTTATGGAAGGCACTTAGCACAGTGTCTAGCACAAAATAAGCATAGGTGTTAACTATTATTTACATTATTTTAAAAGTCTTAAATTATATTTAGAAAAACGAAAGCAATAAAAACTTAAAGAGAACTTAGTAAAAGTTATTTTGGCTGGTAGGGATAAAAATAAAATGCATTTTAGTTATTTTCAATTATGAACAGTAAGGTTTGTGGGTTGCTTTAGTTATTTAAAGGTGGTATGGATTTTGTTTTTGTTTTTGTAATCCTCACCATATGGTATGTTTTTTTATTGATTGAAGAGAGAGAGAAAAAAAAACACATAGATGTGGGAAACATCAATTGGCTGCCTTCCTTATGCCCCATGGGTATGTGCCCTGAGCAGGAATCCAGCCTGCCACTTTCCAGTGTATTGGATAATTCTCCAACCAACTGAGCCACACAGCCAGGGCTTAACATGGGTTTTTAAAGGTTGAGAAACATTGCTTAAGGGTGGAGGAAGGGAGTTCTTTCTTTTGGGTCTCAGGAACGTCTTACAGATTCCTCAGATAATGTGCTTTTGTGGGGAAAGGGGATGTGGAGGTATTCATGAAGATATATTTCCTGATTACTGGTAATTTCTATTAGCATGTAGTTTGCAAACTGGTAAAGAAATCATCCTGTTGACTTCAGCTTCCAAAGCTAAATTTATAATCCCTATATTCACATACTGATTCTTCACTGCAAAAGTCTTTTTAAGTTTGCACTTCTGTTCTCTATTTAGCAGATGTTTCTTATTAAAGACATTGGCATTTTGTTAAATAGGACTGTCTAGCATAGTAGAGAGATGTTAACAAACATGCCTATTGGGGACTAAATGGCCATTTGTACGCCTCCCTTCCCCCAGTCATAGAGACCACTAGAAAGGCCCCTATGTATTTTTTAAAATATAATTTTCTTGATTTCAGAGAGAAAGGGAGAGGGAAAGGTAGAAACATCAATGATGAGAGAGAATGATTGATCAGCTGCCCCCTGCGCACCCCATATTGGGGATGGAGACCACAACCCGGGCATATGCCCTGACCAGGAGTAGAACCATGACCTCCTGGTTCACAGGTCAATGCTCATCAATGAGCTACACCGACCAGGCCCCTATAGATTTTCAAATGATTTCAATTGGGTACTTTTTTGGGTGGCAGCTCTTTGAACAAAGAGACATGCATGACCTTTCCCATTAGTGGATGTTAGGGGAGGATGTTAATAGGTGCTTCTCCAATTGAGAGCCACTTCTGCATATTTGTGAGGCCTCATTATTTAGGCAGCGTATCATCATTTATGTCTAAGCATTTTACTGAATAGAATGAAGCATATAACAAAATGCCACATATTCTCTATCCTTAGTAACTTGAACCTTTATTTAAAACTCAGTCTATTGCAAACTTGAGTTATAGCTTAATTATTTTTAACTCAAGTTAAATCTCCCAGTCCCCTCACATTTGTTTCTGCCTTAGAAGTTTTGCCTTCATATATTAGTAGCTTTATTCTTTTCCTAATTTGAGCCTTTGTTTCCTTTTTTTCATGTCACTGGAAATATGTATATTAAGAATAGTCAAGTATGAATATTTCTTGAAAATCTATTTTTAGAATCTTTTACGGTTATGTTAACATTAAATGATCTAAAACCAAAATACTATATAACCCTTATGGTAATGTCTTTTATTATATCACATTTGTTTATTTTTTAGAAAAGTGATGAGCATTGATAAAGCATTTTGCTTATAGATATATATTTTTTCTAATATGAGTTGACCAGCACAAGAATTTATTTGCTTTAAATAGTGTTTAGCCTTAGCCAGTTTGGCTCAGTGGATAGAGAGGCTGCCTGCGGACTGAAGGGTCCCAGTTTTGATTCCATTCAAGGGCACTTGACCAGGTTGCTAGCTCCATCCTTAAGTGGGGAGTGTGCAGGAGGCAGCCAATCAATGATTCTCATCATTGATGTTTCTAACTCTCTCTCCCCCTCCCTTCTTCCCTGAAATCAATACAAAATTATATTTAAATAGTGTTTAGAAAACTAAAAATTACTTTTCTCTTTCAGGTGCTTAATAGAAATAAAACACACAAATGTTTTCAGTAATTGTGCCATATTCATTTTGTATACACAATATAATGTCTTTCTTTGGGAGCTTGTAGTCTTTAAGGAGGCATCCATACATATCATAATTTGAGGATCAATTATCTTGGTCATTGTTAATGTGAGGTGAAAAGTAATTGATAAAGAGAAATTCTGAGAAGAAAAAGGATTTTTATTTTAATAGTATATGAAGCTCTGTTGCATGAAGTGGGGTTTTAAGAATGATTTTATGGAAAAATGAACTGAAAAAATCCTATCCGATATAGAGTGAGAATGAATATGTCTTCAAAATAAATATCGTAATCTTTTTTTAAAAATATATTTTATTGATTTTTTTACAGAGATGGAGGGCGAGGGATAGAGAGAAACATCGATGAGAGAGAGACATCGATTAGCTGCCTCTTGCACGCCCCCTACTGGGGATGTGCCTGCAACCAAGGCACATGCCCTTGACCAGAATCAAACATGGGACCTTTCAGTCCACAGACCGATGCTCTATCCACTGAGCCAAACCGGTTTCGGCAAATATCGTAATCTTAATGTTTTATTGTAGTTTCTCTGGAATATCTGCATCTAAACAAGTGAAAAAAAATTTTAATATACTTTTATTGATTTCAGAGAGGAAGGGAGAAGGAGAGAGATAATCTGACACTCTGAGAGATAATCCACTGAGCCAGATCAGCTAGGGCTAAATAAAAATTTTTATAACTTAAAATAAAACTAGAGTCCCAGTGCACAAATTCAGCGGGGTCCCTTGGCCTGGCCTGTGGGATAGTGTTGAAGCAATCTCTCCAATAACCTCTGAAGGGTCCCATATTGTGAGAGGGTGCAGGCCAGGGAGGGATTCAGGAGGTTGCCAGCTGGGGAGGGACTGCAGGAGGGCTCCAGGGTGTGTCTGGCTCATCTAGCTCAATGCTCAGTCACAATCTGTCAGATCCCAGCAGCAAGCTAACCTACCAGTCAGAGCATCTGCCCCCTGGTGGTCAGTGCACATCATAGTAACTGGTTGAACAGCCTTAGCATATCATTAGCATATTACACTTTGATTGTTTGAATGGGTGATCAGATGACTGGACATGTAGCATATTAGACTTTTATTATATAAGATGAACTTTAAGATTATTTAATTACTTGAATAATATTAAATTTTTGTGCAATAATTTTTAAAGTCAATTTTTTTAAAATACATTTTTATTGATTTCAGAGAGGAAGGGAGAGAGAGAGATAGAAACATCAATGATGAGAGAGAATCATTGATTGGTTGCCTCTTGCATGCCCCATCACTGGGGATTGAACCCACAACCCAGGCATGTGCCCTTGACCAGAATTGAACCCAGGACCCTTCAGTCCATAGGCTAACATTCTATCCATTGAGCTAAACCAGCTAGGGCTGTGCAGTAATTTTAATAGTTGTTTTAATCTTTGGCTAATGTTTACTTAAAATGACAAAAGCAACTGGATTTTTAAAAATATTATCTTTAAGGAAAATTTCAAATTATTGGGCTTTTTAATTCTTTTATATAGGTTCCAAAATGACTTTATTAATTTCATTTGAGAAAACAGAATAAAAATTTCTTTATCTCCTTTCAAGTGATATTTTAAAACTTTTATTGAAAATTATCTTTCTCTGTGACAGTAGGAGTAATAAAGAACTCATTAAATATGAACAGAGATCATTTTAATGCCTAGTAGACTTGAAAAAAATGGAAGAACTTTCATCTCAACCTGACCTGGAAACTTTTTATTTGATGTTCTCTTAGAAATTTGCTACCCTGGCCAGTGTTTGTGGCTCAATTGGTTAGAGCATGGTAGGCAAACTCATTAGTCAACAGAGCCAAATATCAACAGTACAATGATTTAAATTTCTTTTGAGAGCCAACTTTTTAAAACTTAAACTTCTTCCAAAGCCACTTCTTCAAAATGGACTTGTCCAGGCCGTGGTATTTTGTGGAAGAGCCACACTCAAGGGGCCAAAGAGCCGCATATGACTCACAGCCATGGTTTGCCAGCCACTCGGTTAGATCATCATACATGAACCAAAATCTGGGGCATTTGATTTCTGGTCAGGGCACATACCCAGATTTTGGATTGGATCCCTAGTCATGGAGCAAAAGGCAACCGATTAATGTCTCTCTTGCGCGCGCGCTCGCGCTCTCTCTCTCTCTCTCTCTTTCTCTCTCTCTCCCCCTCCCTCCCTTCCTCCTTCCCTCCTTCTCCCTCTCCCTCTCCTTCTCCCTCCCTTTTCCTCCCTTCCCCTCACACTCCCTCCCCCTCTCTCTCCCTTCCCCTTTCCCTCTTTCCTTTTCCCTCCCTTCCTCTCTCTTTATCTCCCTTCCGCTCTAAAAATCAATTTTTTTAGAAGAAATTTGCTGGCATGTAAATGAGGAAAGCTTATTTAAAAAGAAATATATTCAATACAAAGATGCATTTTAGTCTGGCCATGAAAACATTTAATAATAGCACTTAAGAATATAAAACTATTAAACAACCAAGAGGGTGCTTGAAATTCAGTTACTCATTGGAAATTGCTCAATGGAGATTTAAAATTAGTCTGGGGAAAAAAGTCTCCAGTTGTACGTATGTATGTATATATGTGTGTGTGTGTGTGTGTGTGTGTGTGTGTGTGTGTGTGTGTAATACATATTGGGAAGAAAGAATTTGTATTTCTGGAAGTAGAAAATATTTTTACTAGTACATATTATCAGAAAGCTTTTATCAACTAACCAAATGTTTTTGACTGGCAGGCACCTCCAAAGGAAATTATAAACTATACTTTACTCATTCAAACTGTCACATATCAAAGTTCTCTCTAAAGATTCTGGGAAAAAAATAAGTCAGTGGCAGCAGCTATGTAGTTACAGCTTCCAAACTATTAACCAAATAACATGCACTTTGTGTAATTTATGGAAAATAAATGTTTAATATTCTGAATCACTATAAGTCAGTATTAGTATTTACAAGAAGACATTTTTTATTATTTATTTATTTATTTTTAAAATATATTTTATTGATATTTTTACAGAGAGGAAGGGAGAGGGTCAGAGAGCCAGAAACACTGATGAGAGAGAAACATTGATCAGCTGCCTCCTGCACACCCCCTACTGGGGATATGTGCCCGCAACCAAGGTACATGCCCTTGACCGGAATCAAACCTGGGACCCTTGAGTCCACAGGCCGACTCACTGTCCACTGAGCCAAACCGGTTAGGGCTGTATCACTTTTTTAAATATAAAAGGCAGATTTTTATGCAATATGGACTTCTGAAAGTATGTTGTGTTGGGTTTTTTTTGTTTTTTTACCTTTAACAGAAAAGGGAAAAAAGGATTTCAAGAAAGTCTTAAATTACAAGCTAATGTTTTGAATAGTTTAATGATAAGATATAATCAGTCATTTCTAGCTTGCCTTATAGGTAGTATATATATTCTAAGATTAAAAAATCAAGATCTTATTTAGAAGTGTTACAAAGTGATTATGTGTCCTTTAATGTAATCTTTCAAGATATTTCTTTGTTTGTTTTATAAAGCAATGGGGAATCCAGAAAACATAGAAGATGCATATGTTGCTGTTATTCGTCCAAAGAATATTGCCAGTCTAAATTCCCGGGAATACAAAGCTAAGTCATATGAAGTGAGAACAATCTGCTAACATTTGATTGACTACTATTGAATGTCATTCTCTATTATTTTCATTTACATGTAGTCTTATCATATCATGTAAATTCTTGTTGACAGCCTAGATGTTGACAAACTAAAATTGACAACCCTAGATCTCTGCCGATCACTTTTTTTTCTGCTGTATATTTTTGACCATTTTTCTATTCATTGATACATATAAGTTATTAGATAGTAAAGGGTACTTGTTTGAGTTTTCCAAATAATTTATAGATTTGGTTTTTAGTACAATTTATGAAATGACTCTCAAAATTAAAGAAAAAAATTTAAAATCAACTTATTCAAAATTACAGTCTACACATTGTTCTTTGTTATTCTCCCAAGGAACTGTTTTCAACAGTTCACTAAAAAAATATCTTTTTACTTTTAGTTAAGTTTTAGGAGACTAAGTTACTTTTCTGTAGTCTTAGAAATAGATTCACAGTTGTTTGTATGGAAAATGATACAATAATTAAATAATAATACAAGAATAAATGTTTTGCGCACTCACAACTGTAAACCTACTTTTGCCACAGCCTGTTTTATATGTAGATGTGATGGCAGGGCGGGGCCGGGGGGGCGGGGTAGTGGTGTCCCAAAATAGAATTGTCATCTTTTCTATGCAGCAGATTCCAAACATCATAAAATACTTCTAATCTTACCTAACTCCAGCCAATTTTTGTAGCATTTTGCTTAAATTACTATTTAGGGTTAGTTATCTGAAACCTATTAGAATATTTCAGGGGTCCTCAGGAGGCCACTGCTTTAGCAGTGCTCTGATATACTGGTTTGTCAATCCTGGCTACACTGTTGAATCACCTAGGGAATTTGAAAACTTCCAGTACTGGGACTCCACTTCCTAAACATTTTCATGTAATAGGTCTGAGATGAAGTTGGGTATCAATACTATTTAAAAAGTTTCCCAGATTATTCTAATATACAGATAGTGTCTAATATACAGCTGGCTTATGTTTTAGGGTAAATAAATTTGATTTAAACTTTCTCTTACTATTTTTCTTATTTAAGATTTTATTGCATGAAGTTCCCATTGAAGGGCAGAAAAAAAAGAGGAAGAAAGTTTTATTGGAAACTAAACTTCAAGGCAACAGTGAAATAACACAAGGCATATTGGAATATGTAGTAGAAACTACCAAACCAATTTCTCCTGCAAACCAGGGTATCAGAGGTAAAAAACAATAACAACAAAATCTTCTTTGTTTCTCTTTTTCTTTTTTCCTTACACTCTTTTCTTTTCATTTAATTTTAATAAATCTTTATTATTGAAAGTATTACATATATCCTTTCCTGCTGCTTTTTTTTTTAAATATATTTTTATTGATTTTTTTTTACAGAGAGGAAGGAAGAGAGATAGAAAGTCAGAAACATCGATGAGAGAGAGACATCGATCAGCCGCCTCCTGCACACCCCACACTGGAGATGTGCCCACAAGCAAGGTACATGCCCCCGACCGGAATCGAACCCGGGACCTTTCAGTCCACAGGCTGACGCTCTATCCACTGAGCCAAACCGGTCTCAGCTGCTGCTCTTTCTTTAATACAGTTGCTTTAAATGCTTGTGGAGAAAGACATTTAAAATATATTAAAATCAATTTCTTGTTATGCTTCTTTTCATTTAAAAAACTTTAGAGAGACTTAAAAATTTTTTAACATACAGCCCAACCCCCTTGAAAATGTAACCTGAGTAAAGAAAAAGTAACCTGACTTTAATTTTTTTAATGATTTAGAGAGAACAACCAAGGAGAGAGGGGTGCCATGAAATTAAAAGAAAATACAAACTATTTTTGCTAGAAACATAGTTTCTTAGGTATCTTTGAACTGCAAAGATGAGAGGTTTTAGAGTACAAGACTTGTAGGTTATTATTTGTCTCCCTTGCTCCCACATCATGAAAATAAACTAAGAATGGTAGTTATAATTCAAAATTATAGTTTGTAGCTCAATCATCTATATATATAAAAGCCCAGAGACCAGAATGGCAGAACAACCAGAACAACTGGAACGACTGTTGGCTATGACGCTCACTGCAGCAGCCAACTGGCCCCACCCCTAATCGGCTTCCCCCACTGCAATTGAGGGCATAGCTGGCCAGCCAACCTCCCACGGCCTCTCTTCCCTGCTGGTCTGGCCTGATGATCTCCCATTGGGGTGGGTGGCCAGACCCCACCCATGCACAAATTTGTACACCAGGCCTCTAGTATTTTAATAAAAATCTGAAATTGAGGGCAGAGGTTGAAGATTAAATGATTTTGCAACTTATACTCCACCCTCTTTAACTAGCCTAGACTGCAGTAAAATTCTTACCATCTGCATCCCTGCCAAGTGAGGAGTTATATGCCTTTTGAGCCTGCAGGATACCTTACTGTGGAGCTGCTCTGACAGTCCTTAGCAGGACAGTTTTTCTTGCCAGGCATAAGAAACTTCTGTTGCATTAAGACCAGGACCATGAGTCTACTGGTTGATTGTCCACAAAATGAACATTATCAGTTTTTATTAGGGCAAATTATAAAAATTGACTGTTCTTACTGCCTTTTTGAAGTAATTTTAATTCTCAGAGTAATTTATAGCATATAAAAGCTCATTATTTTTTATCTTTACTGACTTAAAAAAATGATTAGGAAAACGAGTAGTACTACTGAAGAAATTTCCTTTGGATGGAGAGAAGATGGGCAGAGAAGCAGCATTGTTCATTGTTCCATCAGTTGTCAAAGGTAAAGTTCGAGTTTTATCTTATGAATCTTTTTGTGCCTTACATGGTAAGTTAAAATCTATTTAGGAATTTGCGTTCATAGTTACTATATAATACTGTTATATAAAATACATGTTGTAATTAATGTAAGATGGAGAAATTTGTTACTTAAATCTATGTTTTTATTTGATTCAGAGAGGAAGGGAGAGGGGGAGAGAGAGAGAAACATCAATGAGAGAGAATCATTGATCGTCTGCCTCTTGGATGCCCCCTACTGGGGATTGAGCCTGCAACCTGGGCATGTGCCCTTGACCAGAATCAAACCCAGAACCCATCAGTCCACAAGCTGATGCTCTTTCCACTGAGGCAAACCAAGTAGGGCTAAACAAAGATGTTTTGATTTAAAAGTAATATTCAGGCTTCTAGACTGAACATAATGTTTTCCCAGCCATACTGAGGGGAAAAAAGTTCAATATTTTAAATTATTTTGGAAATCTTATTAATCAGTTTTATAATATTGTTGAGAAAGAGAAAGAGGAAATAATTTCTTTAATTCTCCAAGATTATAAATGCTGTATTCACCTAGATGGGTAAGGTCACAGAGCTGCCCATCACTTGACTCCAGGTTTTCTAATTTGAAATATAAAATAGCCCTAGCCAGTTTCAGTATTTGAATCTTTTTCTGCCTCTCCCTTCCTCTCTGAAATCAATAAAAATATATTTTTAAAAGAGAAATCTAAAATATTTTATGTTATAATTAACAATTTTTATAAACATTATATACTTTTAAATAAGAAATATGCCGTTGTAAACCTTTTATATGATGGAATAATTCTTCATTTTTCTTTTCCAGATAATACTAAATATACGTATACTCCAGGATGCCCAATTTTTTACTGCTTACAAGATATTATGCGAGTCTGTAGTGAATCCAGCACTCACTTTGCTACTCTTACAGCAAGGATGTTAATAGCCTTGGATAAGTAAGAACTGCCATTAAAAATATTTTTTAATAAATCAAATACATGTTGATAATAGAAATTAGCTCTGATAGATATCAACACTTTGGGAAGAAAATAATGAAATTAATATTATATATATATTCATAAATGGTAAATTTTTTTCTCTTTTTTTTTTTTACTTTAAATTCTTTTTATGTATTACACACATCTCCTGTTTCCCCATTGATGTCTCCCTGGCTCCCCCAACCCCCAGCACATGTTAATTTCATCTTCAAAAATGGCAAAGAATGCCTTGTTTTAAGATTCCTTTGTTATAAAACTAGATTTAGTATTGAGTTACTCTCATCAGTGAACAAGTCTTAATCTACCACGCCTTTGTCTTTCTGTAACAACAGGGCTAATGTACCTGTGTCTCAGTGGTTTGAATTTTAAAAGTGCTTCATGTTTTTTGAAAAGGGTTTTTATTATTATAATGGTTTATACATTTTTTTAAAGTAGCTTGCTATGTCCATGAATAAAACTTTTGTTAATAGTACATGAAGTACTTTACCAACATTAATTAAAAGTATAAAGATCTGAACATTAGAAAGTATCACAGACCAGAATTGGATAGTATTCTATTTTTATCTTCACTTTTGAACAAATGTATCTACTATTCATTCTTTCTATTTTGCCAGGTGGTTAGATGAACGTCATGCACAATCTCACTTTATTCCAGCTTTATTCCGACCATCTCCTCTTGAACGGATAAAAACTAATGTCATAAATCCTGCATATGCTATTGAAACAGGTCAGACAGAAAACTCACTACATATGGGCTATAGTGCACTAGAAATAAAGAGTAAAATGTTAGCCCTAGAGAAAGCAGATACCTGTATTTACAACCCTTTATTTGGATCAGATCTTCAATATACAAACCGGGTAAGAATTGAATGAATTTTGGCTTTGATTTCAAGATATCTCAAATGTAGTTTTTTTCCCTAAGATAAATGCATCTAGTACTAATTGTAAATATTAACATGACGTCCATACTTAACTCTATTTATATACATGTTATCCCAAAAAATGTATATGTACTTTAACAGCTGATTTCTATTACATTTTAAAAATGAAATGTATTTTAATAAATACTGCCTTTATAATTATTCAAAGTATGTATACATTTTGGGGAGATACCTTATATATTAAAGTTAAATATCTAAAGCTCTTAAAGGCTTTTTTTTGTCTTATTTTCTCTCTCTAGGTTGATAAAGTAGTAATAAATCCATACTTTGGTCTAGGAGCTCCAGACTACTCAAAAATCCAAATTCCTAAGCAGGAAAAATGGCAGAGAAGCATGAGCAGTGTCACAGAAGACAAGTACTGTTTTGGTTTTATTCCACCTTGCTTTTTTAAAACTTGCATTTTACTGTTATAGTTTAAAATCAATTACGTAATATGCAATTAATATATAATATAATCATTGCATAAGTGATTCAGTTTATAGCTTCTCAGTGATACATAGCTTTCACTTTGTTTTTATGAATAGGGAACGACCATGGGTAGATGATTTTCCTCTCCATCGAAGTGCCTGTGAAGGAGATTCAGAATTATTAACTCGTCTTCTCAATGAAAAATTTTCAGTCAATCAATTAGATAATGACCACTGGGCGCCCATTCATTATGCATGCTGGTAAATAGATTACTTTTTATTTTCCTTTTAGAAAGAATGAATCATCTTGTATAATAAAACCCTAATATGCAAATTGAACAACGGGTAAAACTACGGGTCACTATGATGCACACTGACCACCAGGGGGCAGATGCTCAATGCAGGAGCTGCCCCTGGTGGTCAGTGCACTCTCCCAGGGGGAGCACCACTCAGGCAGAAACCAGCCTCATAGCTGGCAAGCACAGAAGCGGTGGCAGGAGCCTCTCCTGCCTTTGGTGCAGTGCTAAGGAGCAGCGAATGGAGCAGCAGGTGGTAAGGAGTGAGGAGTCCCAGACTGGAGAGGGATGTCCATCAAGGGGTCCTGGATTGCAAGAGGGCGCAGGCCAGGCTGAGAGCCCTCTCCCAGGGCACAAATTTCATGCACTGGGCCTCTAGTTGGTAATACATTTTAGGGCTCCTTTTCAAAACTCATTCCAACCACTTTCTTTCTACCATGTTTGCCTAATGAACTTTCTATTTATGTCTTTGATATGCCTATATATGTGCCTCCATTCCAGGTCTGCCCTATAGGAAAAGAATCATTATTGTTCTCAGGCATTGCCAAGTCATACAGAAAGATAGCTGATGACTAGCAAATATCATTGCACAGCACAGGACCCTTATTTATCTGCTTTGTACTGGAGTTATGTGTGTTTACCCTTACTATAAAATTTACATGTTAGCTACTTATGATTTGACCTTGCATTATATTAGTAAAGTATCTTTAGTTTTTTGGGAAGCTGTGATGTCAGGAAATCCCCAGGTGCATTCATTAGCATTCCTTTTCTTTTTCTTTTCTTTTTTTTAAATTTAAGATGAGAGGGATTAGCTCACAAAATTGAGGTTAGTTCTTTCTACTAGTTACCCAATGTGGTTCTAGCTCACCTACTCTTCTCACACCATAGTAACTCTTCCCCTCTGCTGGTCTGAGTTCTTACATTTGTATTCATAGCAGTAGTTAACCATTTGCTGTTAGCCCATCCTTTAGAGTGCAAGTAACAAAGTTAGGTACTTTTTATGGAAAAGGTGCTTTTGACTTACTAAAGTGAACTTCTTTGGCTCATTTAAGAAGTGCCTATATTATTTAGTGTTTGTTAAATGTCCACACTTCTTAACTGCATGATATTGAGCAAGGTAGTTGGTTTCACCTCTTTGCCTCTCATTTTTTAAAATCTATATGTAAAATGCATTAACTAGATAACTTCTAGAGTTCTTTTCAGCTCAAATGCTTTTATTTTACTGATTCCAGTATTTGTGATCAAAAAGCTAAATATAGTTGCTTTAAATATACATTTTTCCTCCCTTTAAACTGTCATTTCCTTAAAAATATGCTTCTTTATTCTATCTATATGTTCTTGTCTGCCCATTACAGAGAGTTTTTATATCAAATTTAGAAAGAGTCACCCTAAATCTTGTAAACTAAACTTAATAGTTGTTTATACATATTACTAGAAAATACTGCTAGTAGCAACAGTACTAAGAAAAGTGCACATGCTTTACCTGGAACTAAACAAAAAGAGGTAGAGAATATAGTTCAAACCCCAAGAAAGTACACTGTGGAATTAGGAAAGACATAGGCATGAATTTTATGTAGGAATCCCAAATTTATATTTGACTATATTGTTGCCCTTTTTGGGGAGGAGGGGAAGAACAGGGTTATTTTCTCATCTAGTAAAAGAATGGTAATATTTTCAACTATCGCATAAAAACAAAAGTAGGGTATAGTATTTAATGTGCTTTGGATTGCCCCTAGGTTTCAGTACCAACTTTTAGTTCCTAAAAATATAACCTTTTAACAAGGTCACTTAAAGTCTGTAAGAATCTGTTTCTTTATCTACAAAATGGGCTTAATCATAGTCCCTTTCTTAAGATTAAAAAAGAGGCAGAATCCAAGATGGCGGCAAAGGTAAACACCTACACTGCTGCCTCGCACAACAATTTCAAAACTACAACTAAAAGACAGAACGGACATCATCCAGAACCACAGGAAAGCTGGCTGAGTGGAAATTCTACAACTAGAAGGAAAGAGATTCAGAGGAGCTGCAAAAAGCTGAGGTACGGCAGCGCGCAAGTGGAGAGAGTGGGTGCCAGAGTACCTGGCTGGCTTTCTCTGGCAGGAGGGAAACGGAGACTCCCAACAGCATTGAATCCCTTATCCTACAACACTAAACCCCAGATCCAGCCGAAACTCATATGGGGGGAGTTTGAACTGTGAAAAGGGAGAAGTACACGGAAATTTAGGGGAGTCACAAAAGATCAGAAGTCTGGTGACAAGCACGGCACTGCGCACAGAGGACTGACTGCTGATTGTGCCGCTGGCTTTCATGAGTGGGCGGGAGACAAACGCTCCCAACTGTGCCACTTCTAACTCCACTAAACCCCAGTTTCGGGCGAAACCCTGGGGACCCAGACTCATTTGGTCCCGGAGCACAGGGGAATCGGAGGGGCAGCAGTCTAGAGGCACTGCGAGAGAACAAGCGCTCAGGGACCACTCCAGTGATTACCCAGTCGCGTGAGATTCAGGGGCTGTGGAGGGCAGAGCCGACTGGAAGGCAAGGCGGTCCCTTAAGCCCTGAGACTCCACCCATCCCAAGCTCAACAGAGGCTTTTGCAGTTTTGCAAGTCTTGTATTATAAGGCTGAATCCAACATAGAAGTTCTCCTGGCATAGTGAAAATGCTGAGACAAGGGAAGGGATCACAAACAAAAGAAATGGAGGAAAAAAAACGACTGGATATGGAGTTCAAAACCACGCTTATAACGTTTTTCAAGAATATCCTAGAAAAGTTGGATAAAGTTAGCGAGATCCAAGAGGACCAACTAGAAATTAAACATACACTGACTGAAATAAAAAATATTTTACAGAGTCCTAATAGCAGACTAGAGAAAGGCAATAATCAAGTCAAAAATTTGAAATATAAAGAATCAGAAAACACTCAACTGGAAAAGCAGAAAGAAAAAAGAATCCAAAAATGTGAAGATAATGTAAGGAGCCTCTGGGACAGCTTCAAGCATACCAACATCAGAATTGTGGGGGTGCCAGAAGAAGAGAGAGAACAAGATACTGGAAACCTATTTAAAGAAATAATGACAAAAACTTCCCACATCTGGTAAAAGAAATAGACTTACAAGTCCAGGAAGTGCACAGAACCCCACCAAAACACATCATAATTAAAATACCAAGAGCAAAAGACAGAGAATATTAAAAGCAGCAAGAGAAAAACAGTTCATTACCTGCAAGGGAACACCCATACGAATGTCAGCTGATTTCTCAACAGAAACGATGCAGGCCAGACGGGAGTGGCAAGAAATATTCAACGTGATGAATAACAAGAACCTACAACCAAGAATAATCTATCCAGCAAAGCTATCATTCAGAATTGAAGGGCAGATAAAGAGCTTCACAAAGAAGAAAAAGCTAAAGGAGTTCATCAACTCCAAACCAGTATTATACAAAATGCTGAAAGGTACTCTTTTAGAAGAGGAAGAAGAAAAAGGTAAAAGGCAAAAAATTATGAACAACAAATACATATCTATCAACAAGTGGATCTAAAAATTAATTGAATTAAAAATTTGATCAACAGAATAAACTGGTGAATATAATAGAATCAGGAGCACAGAAAGGGATTGGACTGATAATTCTCAGGGGAAAGGGATGAGGGGTGTACAGGGAGAGACTGGACAAAAATCATACACCTATGGATGAGGTCAATGGGAGGGAGGTAAGGGTAGAGGGAAGGGTGGGAGCTGGGTGGAGGGGAGCTATGGAGGGGGGGAAAAGAGAAACAAATGTAATAATATGAATAATAAAGATTTAATAAAAAAAAGATTAAAAAAGAAAATGCAAATAATGCTTTGAGAATACCTAGCATATAATAAGCACTCAATAAATGTTGGCTATTACTATTAAAGTATTGTAATAGTTTAAAGATTTTTATTTTTAAATCTAAAGTTCATTAATCTTCAGTATTAAAAAAAATATATTATTACAACAATACACAAAAGTTTTATCCTGTGATAAAATTAACTTTGTGTCGCTCTGGCTAGATGGCTCAGTGGGTTGGGGCATCATCCTATAAATCAAAAGGCTGTGGGTTCAATTCCCTGTCAGGGCATATACTTAGGTTGTAGGATCTATTCCCAGTTCAGGTATGTACGGAAAGGAACTGATTGATGTCTCTCTTTCCCACCTCCATCCCCTACTTTCTAAAAATCAATGAAAACAAATCAGGTTAGTTTTGAAGATGTGCAATTTTAAATGCACCGTATCTAAAAACAAATTTCCTTTCCTCTTTCCCCCTCCCACCCATTTATTTCTAAAAAATGAATTACTTTTCCACCATTGTTGCTTCAAACTACATCCTTACATATGTATTTGGCTGTAATCAAATGTTGGACTCACTACTCACTTTTCTGGGTCTTTTCTTTGCTTATTACTTTTTCCACTACCTAAAATATTTTACCTCTCTTCAATATCTCTTCAGTTTATTCCTATTTAAAATCCAGTTAAAGTTGTTTAGCCTATTAAAACGCTTTACATGACCATCTTAGACTGAAATAATAATCTTCCTTTTCCAATATTTTTAAAGCATTAATTATATACTATCTTGATAAGTATATAGTACCTTATTTTGTTGATTAGTTTCCTAAACTGTTACTTAAATTTTAGAACATTATGTAACTATTCCATGTTTGTGTTTTACTTCTCTGATTACATTGTACTCCTTTATTAGAGCAGAGACTCTGTATTTTACATATCTTTATGTGTCATCCATTACCTAGCATAACAGCTACATACAGAATTACAACTTTGGACCTATTAAATCACAGGCCTTTGTGAAAAGTTTATGAGTTACTTTCTGATTCTGGATATATTTTTTACTAAAACGTTTCATTAATTTATAATTTTTGTACTTTATGTGCTCTTTTATTATACTTTCTCTGAGTTGATCAGAATACAATTGAATTGTACCAGAAAAACTAATAAGAAATCAGTCCATAAGCACTGAAAACATTGTGTCTTAGTTCCTTGCTCTCTACTTAGAAAAATCTTAGATTTCTTTGTGATGTCTTCTAAAATTTGGAATTTTAAATCATTTGAAATGACTTTTTTAGGTGCTTTTTTTTTTTTTAATAGGCTTGGAAAGGTTGAGGCCACTCGCATATTGTTAGAAAAAGGAAAGTGTAATCCAAACCTTTTAAATGGACATCTTAGTTCTCCTCTTCATTTTGCTGCTGGTGGAGGACATGCTGAAATAGTACAGATTCTCTTAAACCATCCAGAAATTGACAGAGTAAGTTATTTTCCAGGTTGTTGTTGTTTTTTAATGTTTAAGTAGTGAATAACAAATGATGACACTAAAATGTTCAGTAGTATACTTGAGAGGTTAGATGAAAAATAAAAACAAATTTCACTTACTATACAGAATACGTATTATGTGTAAACTTTGCTTTTATACATAAACATTTTTGATGATGATAAAATATGCCTTCATAAAATGTACCATTTAAGCCATTTTTAGGACTACAGTTCAGTCGCATTAAGTACGTTCATATTACTGTTCAGTCTTCTACAGAATGTACATAAAATTTAACCTCTTTTCATTTCATGTTGTATTTCTTCAAAAATATATTTAAGAATGAAAAAGATTTTCTACCCACTTTCTAGAATTTGTATTAATAAGTATTTTGTGAAGGGGAAAGAAAAGATAGTTTTAACAAAACCTGTGTTGTATTTATAATCAGAACTTTTCAAAAACAATAATCACATTGATATCTGTGCTTTAAGTCTTTCATATTTGGTAATTCATGTTTAAGTATAGCATGTACTAAGTATGGTTCTTATTTACTTGCTTCTTGAGTCTTTTTAAAAATCAAACTTTAATGTTTGCCTTTACATTGCCATATATTTATAATGCCTTTTTTCTTTATCCTCTTCTTTCCCCCCAAATTTTTAGCATATAACAGACCAACAAGGAAAATCCCCTTTAAATATTTGTGAAGAAAACAAACAAAATAATTGGGAAGAAACTACAAAATTGTTGAAGGAAGCCATTAACAAACCAGTAAGGTTATCTTCATAGTAGAGCCAAGCATCCTACTTAAATTGATAAGTAATTTCAGGTTCTGTGGCAAGAGTGGAAGGATGTCTGTTTTTTCACTGCTTTTATAAAACCTTGTGGTTAGACTTCATAAGCATTAAATTTGTTATCATCCATAACGGTTCAATGTTTATTCTTGCTTAGCAAAATGAAACTTGTATAAGGAAATCTTTTAATCACTTAAAATTAATTTATTTTTCAGTGTAATCTCTATACTTGTGCTAATTACAAATTGTAATCTGTTCATTGAGCCATGTCTCTACTTAGGTCTTCTCAGTAATATTTTATATTTGTAATTACTGACATTAAACATCATTCATTAGTTTCAGCAAGTTATCTATTACAGATTTATTTTACTCCTCAAGAGATTTCCTAGCTTTTTTGTTCTGTCTATTCAACCTGGCTTTCCATCTAATTATGTCCAGAATTACTAACAGTGACATTAAGGTAGAAAAGAATTAACAATTAGAAAAAAACTCAATCCTAAAAGTTATAATGATTATAAATCTATCAATTTAAAGATTTGAAAACTTGCAAACCAAATAAAAGGATTCATATCAACAGATATAGGATAAAAATTTGATACCAACAGATATAAACTATATGTCTGAGCCTTTCCAGACATTCCCATCAATGAGACAATAAGTCTTCATTGAATATTTCTGTGAAATTAACACCATGAAATACTGAAATTGATAACTGATAAAGAATATATGATCTCTCAATTCTCAGGGGGAAAGGGGTGAGGGAGGAGCAGGAAGAGACTGGAAAAAAATCATACACCTATGGATGAGATCAATGCTGGGGGAGGTAAGGGTAGAGGGAGGGGTGGGGGTTGGGTGGAGGGGAGCTATGGAGGGAAAAAAAGAGAAATAAATGTAATAATCTGAATAATAAAGATTTAGTTAAAGCATAAAGTTTTTTTAAAAAAAGAATATATGATCTCTTCCTTTAAGGATGATTACATACTCATGCACATTTTGTCAAACACTATCCATGAACATAAGACAAGGGCAAGAAAATAGCTAAGTGGTATAGGCAACTTTATGTTAAACTTCTTTGCAATCAATTTTCTAATTGTATAGTTAAAATACTTTTTTTCCTTGCCATACTTTTTATATTAAAAAGATAAAAGGAATTAGGTACTTTTATTCAAAATGAATTGACCTGCCCTAACTGGTTTGGCTCAGTGGATAGAGCATCGGCCTCTGGACTGAAAGGTCTCAGGTTCAATTCCAGTCAAGGGCATGTATCTTGGTTGCGTGCACATCCCCAGTGGGAGGTATACAGGAGACAGCTGATGAATGTTTCTCTCTCATCGATGTTTCTAACTCTCTCCCTCTCCCTTCCTCTCTGTAAAAAAATCAATAAAATATATTAAAAACACACACACACACACACAAAAGAAAACAAAACAAAACAAAAAAATGAACTGTCCTGGAAGTTGTTTGGAGGCCCCATAACCACAAAAATGTTATTGAGAATTTCATTTGTCTCTGGCAATTTGTGAACTGGGAGAGACAAAACTGGCTTAAAGTCCATCGCTTTAAACTTCTACCTGCAAAGTCTTCTATTACAGATTTCTCTTAAGACAAATTATTGTGGTACACATTTCTGTAGTATAATTTGTGGCCCATTAGACTCATGAGTTACTTGACTAACACCAGATTTAGTTAACCAATGTATATCCCCCATTTCATCCCTACATTGGACATAACAGCTTATTAAAAAAATCCTCTCAGAAGATTTTGAAGTTGAATTTTTAAAAAAACTAATTGGTCTTAGTTTCTAAAAATTATTTGACCATGGGATATCCAGAGGAAAACATATTAGAAAATAAATAATGAAAGTATAAATTTAAAAATTATTGGCAGCAGATTCTCACTTGAAGCCATTTTTCTGATATTTTCTGTGTTAGAAATCTATATTAAGTAGATGAAGTTGAAATTAAAACATTTTGGTGAATTTGGTTGTATAATTGCTAACCAGGTTGCATAATTTATTATCATTCTTTGTTCTAGTATGAAAAAGTTCGAATATACAGAATGGATGGATCATACCGTTCTGTTGAACTGAAGCATGGAAATAATACTACAGTGCAGCAGATAATGGAAGGAATGCGTCTCTCTCAAGAAACACAGCAATATTTCACTATTTGGATCTGTTCAGAAAACCTCAGTAAGCAAGTTATTCTTTTGTTGTGTGATCATCATTATTCTTTTTTGAGAGTGGGTTGGTCAATTTTACTTAACATCAGTCTAACATCAGTTAATTACTGACTTTTAAATTTTAAAACGATAGTGTTCTTTTCTTTTATATAAATTATTTGTGCTCTTTTATATAAATTATTTGTGAAACAGGTAAGCCTACCCCTCACTTTATTCAAACAATATTTTAAGTGGTAAAAACCAAAACATTTCTTCTTTGGCAATGGAATTTTATTTGAATGCCATTAAATGTGGTGTCTTATTCAACTGACCTTTATTTTTGGTGCTCAAAATATAAAATTTTTTCTTTATATAAATTTTCTTTCAGATCTTTTTATTTAAAATCAATCTCACCTATAGATTTGTCTCTCAAAGTATTGCAAATACATAAAGGATAAAGGATTTAATTGAGGTTGTTTTGATTGGTTATCTAAAGGTTTATTTATTTTTTTAAGCAAAATACTGATTGTATCATAATTAGGCTATCATGAAATTAAGGATCTTAAATAGATTTAATAAATTTTATTTCTTTTAAGAATTATTCTCATAATTCTTCTTACTATTATTTTTTAATCCTCACCCGGGGATATTTTTTCCATTGATTTCTAAAGAGAAATAAGGTGGGGAGAAGGTGAGGGTGAGAGAGAGAAAGAGAGAAGAGAGGAGAGAGAGACATTAACGTGAGAGAAACATCGACTAGTTGCCTTCCACAGGTACCCTCACCATGGCCTAGGATGGAAGCTGCAAATGGGTTATCTGCCCTTGACTGGAAATCTAACCTGTGACCCTTCAGTCCTTGTAGCAACGCTTTTACCACTGAGAAGCACTGGCCAGGGCAATTCTTATATTCTTTTTTTTTTTTAAATATATTTTATTGATTTTTTACAGAGAGGAAGGGAGAGGGATAGAAAGTTAGAAACATCGATGAGAGAGAGATATCGATCAGCTGCCTCCTGCACACCTCCCATTGGGGATGTGCCTGCAACCAAGGTACACGCCCCTGACCGGAATCAAACCCGGGACCCTTCAGTCCGCAGGCCGATGCTCTATCCACTGAGCCAAACCAGTTTTGGCAATTCTTACATTCTTGAAAACAAAAGCAATCAACTCAAGTTGGGCAGTATTAATTAAAGTCGATGTTGATTTAAATTTACACTTAATTTGTGTATATTCAGTATTTAAGTGCAAAGAGTTTAATGCAAAGTTTCTATGTATTGATATAATTGATTTATTTTTACTTTATCATTTATAAAAGGAAAGATGTTTTTCAGGTCTTCAACTCAAACCATATCATAAACCCTTGCAACATGTTCGGGACTGGCCAGAAATACTGGCTGAATTGACTAATTTGGATCCGCAGAGGGAATCTCCACAGCTTTTCCTAAGAAGAGATGTGAGACTTCCTTTGGAAGTTGAAAAAAAGGTTTGCTTGAAAATCTTACTTATAGTCATGTAATTGTACAGAATTTATTGAGTTCCTATATTAGGCACTACAGGCAGAAAGTATGCTCTTCCTGTACAGGTGGGGTTTACTTCGGTTTCTCTGTCCAATCCTCACATTCCTTTGGTAAATGGTAGAGTTTGAGTCACACCGTTTTCTAAAAACCCCTGGTTGGTTTTCTCGTTTTCCTTCCATTGTCTTAGAATGCAAAAGAGAGTCTATCCTGAAGAGAATTATTAGCAACCAGATAGAAGGCAAATTGTACAAAAAATTTTTTTTTCAGAATATAGTGTCAAAGAGAAATTTAATAAAGGGCTAATAAGGTGTGTAAATTTCAAAGGAACAAAGAGGTACCTTAGAATGGGGAGATACACAAAAGAATATTCTAAGTGGAGAAAATTATAATTGCAAAGAGGACATAAAAAATTGTTCCCTCCAGTCAGTAAAAAATAATAAGAATAATTATGAGAATTGTTCTCAAGCAGAGAATTATATAGATACTAATAATAAAAGAGAATACAATTTACATTGTATAAAAATATCTGTTCCAAACAAATATGTTTGGATTTGAATTAGACTATAAAGGTTAGATAGCTATGAAAATGAGGGTAGGAGGGAAGTCTCAAAACTGTGAAAAAAATATATAAAGCATTTATATATTCTTTATTCAAGAAAACATTAAACAAACAAGGTTAAGCAAATATCAGCACAAGAAAATTTCAGTGACCATGTCCAAACTTGGTAAATGTTTTGTGCCTGCCTATTCATATTGTCCCTCTGAGATTTGATCCTGTTACCCAAATATGCTGGAAGATATATCAAAATTTGCATAAAATTTACCAAAAACTAAGATCTTGATTTTAAATTAAAAATATGTTAGAATCACAAATAGAATGAAGGAAATAAAACCACATGATCATCTCAATTGACATAGAAAACTAGAAATAGATAGGAGCTTCCTCAATATAGTAAATGGAGTTTATGAACAACTCAAAATATCATACTCAATGTTGAAAGACTGACAGCATTCCTCTTAAGATCAGAAACAAGACAAGGATGTCTGTTTTCATCACTGCTATTTTATATAGTACTGGACATTTTAGCCAGAGCAATTAGACAAAAGATTAAAAAAAAAAAAGGCATCCAAATATGAAAGGGAAAACCAAAATTATATTCACAAATGAGAAATGAATTTAAACCTATTAAGATGACTATAATAAAAATGTATAAAGGAAAATGACAAGTATTGGTGAGGAAGGATGTAGAGAAATTAGAACCCCTTTGTACATTGCAGATGAGAGTATAAAATGGTGCAGTCTCTATGGAAAACAATTTAGTGGAATCTTTAAAAAACTAAACAGAATTACCATATGATTCAGCACTTTCTCTCTGAGGTATATAAAGAATTAAAAACAAGAAATCAAACAGATACCTGTATGCAGTGTTCATGGCAGCACTATTCACAAATAACCTAAAAAGTGGAAACAAAGTGTCCATCAAGAGATAGATAAAATGTAGTATATATCTAAAATGAGATGATATTCACCTATAAAAAGGAATGAAGTCATTATACTTGCCATAATATGGATGGACCTTGAAAACATTATGCTAAATGAAATAAACCACACAAAAAGATAAATATTGTATGATTCTACTTACATTACATATCTAGAACAGGCAAATTCATGTAGTCGGAAAGTAGATTAGTAGTTACCACAGATGAGTGGCACAGGGAGAATGAAGAGTTACAGATTTTGTTTGGGTGATGAAAATGTGAAAATATTGGTTGGTGATGGTTGCTCAACATTGTGACTGTAATAAATGTCACTGAACTGTATGCTTAAAAATGGTTAAAATGAAAAAAATGTTGTATGTATTTTGACATAGTTTTAAAAAATATATTTGATTCATGAAGTCTGGAAATAATATAAGTATACTTAATCTGTCTTCCTTCTTCACCTAAGTAATGTTTTAGAAGTTGACTGATAGAAAAAAAGAACAATAATGACAATACTCAGATGATAAATTGCATAAGTATTTTATAAATAATATCAAGTAGGCTCAAGTGAAAAAAAAGTAAGGCTTAGTAAGTACTTAAGGTAAATCAGACTATCATAATCTTCTGGAAAAGGAGTGGTTTTATTTCACTTTTTATATAATTTAGAAATTCCTGCTTGTACTGTCTGAAAAATAGAATAATTGCATTTATTGGTTAGCATCATTCTTTTAGGATTAAAATAGACTGATTTCATTTAAAAAGAACAATGTTGATTGATACTCACTGAACATACTATTAGGAATTATAACTCAACTAGAGGTCCGGTGCATGGAGGAGAGGGGGTGTCCTTCAGCTGAGCCTGTTCTCTCTCCAATCTGGGATCCCTTGAGCGATGTCTGACTGCCCTTTTAGGCCTGATCCTCCCTGGGTTGGGCCTAAACAGCCAGTTGGACATACCTCTCACAATCCAGGTCTGCTGGCTCCCAACTGCTCACCTGCCTGCCTTCCTGATTGCCCCTAACTGCTTCTGCCTGCCAGCCTGATTGATGCCTAACTGCTTCCCTGCCAACCTGTTTGCCCCTAACTGCCCTCCCCTGTGGGCCTAGTCACCCCCAACTGCCCTCCCCTGCAGGCCTGAGTCCCCCCACAACTGCCCTTCCCTGCAGGCCTGGTCACCCCCAACTTGCCTCCTCTGCCGGCCTGGTCACCCCTAATTGCCCTCCCCTGCAGGCTTGATCACCCCCAACTGCTCTCTCTTGCAGGCCTGGTCCCTGCCAACTGCCCATCTTATAGTGGCCATCTTGTGTCCACATGGGGCAGGATCTTTTGACCATCTGGGGGCAGTCATCTTATGTGTTGGAGTGATGGTCAATATTACTCTTTTATTAGATAGGATAGAGGCCTGGTGCAAGGGTGTGGGCCAGCTGTTTGCCCTGAAGGATGTCCTGGATCAGGGTGGGTATTTCCTTGGGGCATGGGTGGCCTGGGCGAGGGGCCTGTGGTGGTTTGCAGGCCAGCCATGCCCCCCAGTGACCCAAGCAGAGGTCCTGGTATCTGGGATTTATTTATTTTCTACAATTGAAACTTTATAGCCTCTGCTCCCACAGCCATTGAAACTTTGTTGCCTTAAGCAGAGGCCAGCCAGCCAGGGTGTGCCAAAATCTTGGCTTCCTCCATCGCCAGGGGCAACCTAAGTCTCCTCCTGTTCTCTCTGTGGCTGTAGCCATCTTGGTTGGGTTAATTTGCATACTTTCTCTGATTGGCTGATGGGCGTGGCTGGTGGGTATGGCAGAGGTATGGTCAATTTGCATATTACTCTTTTATTAAATTGGATTGAAATTTCAAATTCACTAAGTCAATTTTTATTAGAAAAACATTTTCTTCAATCTTCTTTCCAACATCTTATTTTGAGACATTAAAACCCATAGGAAAGTTGAAAAAGAAAATTTACACTATATCCCATTCATTAAATTACTAATTGTTAATCTTTTGCTACATTGGCTTTATATTTTCTCTCTTTTCTTTGTGAACCCTTTGAAAGAGAGTTGCAGATATTATGGCACTTCATCCGTGCATATTTCTTTTTTTTTAAATTAATTTTTATTAATTTTTTATACATATCTCCCCATTGCCCCCCTCCCTCCCAGGCGTACCCCGACCCCCCAGTGTCTGTGATCATTGGTTATGTTTATAAGCATGCATACAAGTCCTTTGATTGATCACTTATCTACCTAACCTAACTTTAATCTTTCTGCTATAATTTCACAGTCTGTTTGATGCTTTATGATTTTTGTCCTCCTGAGAATTATCAGTCTACTCCCTTTCTGTGCTCCTGATTCTATTATATTCACCAGTTTATTCTGTTGATCAGATTTTTAATTCACTTAATTTTTAGATTCACTTGTTGACAGATGTGTATTTGTTGTTCATAATTTTTTGTCTTTTACCTTTTTCTTCTTCCTCTTCTAAAAGGGTACCTTTCAGCATTTCATATAATACTGGTTTGGAGTTGATGAACTCCTTTAGCTTTTTCTTCTCTGTGAAGGTCTTTATCTGCCCTTCAATTCTGAATGATAGCTTTGCTGGATAGATTATTCTTGGTTGTAGGTTCTTGTTGTTCATCACGTTGAATATTTCTTGCCACTCCCGTCTGGCCTGCATCGTTTCTGTTGAGAAATCAGCTGACAGTCGTATGGGTGCTCCCTTGTAGGTAATGAACTGTTTTTCTCTTGCTGCTTTTAATATTCTCTCTTTCTCTTTTGCTCTTGGCATTTTAATTATGATGTGTCTTGGTGTAGTCCTCTTTGGGTTCCTTTTCTTTGGGGTTCTGTGTGCTTCCTCGACTTGTAAGTCTATTTCTTTTACCAGATGTGGGAAGTTTTCAGTCATTATTTCTTTAAACAGGTTTTCAGTATCTTGCTCTCTCTCTTCTTCTGGCACCCCCACAATTCTGATGTTGGTACGCTTGAAGCTGTCCCAGAGGCTCCTTACATTATCTTCACATTTTTGGATTCTTTTCTCTTCTTGCTTTTCCAGTTGAATGTTTTCTGCTTCTTTATATTTCAAATTTTTGACTTGATCCTTGCCTTTCTCTAGTCTGCTGTTAGTACTCTGCATAATAGTTTTTATTTCAGTCAGTGTATTTATCATCTCCTCTTGGGTCTCACTAAATTTATCCATCTTTTCTAGCATATTCTTGCAAAACCTTATAAGCGTGGTTTTGAACTCTATATCCAGTCGTTTTTTTTCCTCCATTTCTTTTGCTTGTAATCCCTTCCCTTGTCTCGGCATTTTCACTGTGCCGGGGAAACTTCTGTGCTGGAATCAGCCGCAGAAGCCTCGGTTGAGCTTGGGAGGGGTGGAGTCTCAGGGCTTAAGGGACCGCCTTGCCTTCCAGTCGGCCCCGCCCTCCACAGCCCCTGAGTCTCACGTGACTGGGTAATGGCTGGAGTGGTCCTTGTGCGCTCGCGCACCCGCAGCGCCTCTAACCGCTGCCTTTCTGGCTCCCCTGCGAACCAGGACCACACGAGTCTAGGTCCCCAGGGTTTCGCCCAAAACAGGGGCTCAGTGGACTAAGAAGTGGCACAGTTCGGAGGGTCTGTCTCCCGCCCACTCGTGAAAGCCAGCGGCACAATCAGCAATCCGTCCTCCGCGTGGTGCCGTGCGCGACCAGACCTCCGATCCTTTGCAACTCCCCTAAATTTCCGTGCACCTCTCCCTTTTCACAGTCCAAACTCCCCCCGTATTAGTCTCGGCTGGATCTGGGGTTTAGTGTCGTAAGATAAGGGGTTCTATGCCGTTGGGAGTCTCCATTTCCCTCCCGCCAGAGAAAGCCAGCCAGGTACTCCGGCACCCGCTCTCTCAGCGCGCGTCTCCGTACCTCAGCTATTTGCAGCTCCTCTGGGTCTCTGTGAGCCCCTCTCTTTCCCTCTAGTTGTAGAACTTCCACTCAGCCAGCTTTCCTGTGGTTCTGGATGATGTTTGTTCTGTCTTTTAGTTGTAGTTTTGAAATTGTTGTGTGAGGCAGCAGTATAGGTGTTTACCTATGCCGCCATCTTGGATTTTTTCCCATTCGTGCATATTTCAACAAGCATCTCCCAAAGGACATATCTATATACTACATTATTTTTATAGCCTAATAAAATTAATATTTCTATAATAACAAATATCAGATCTGTATTCAGATTTTTCCCAATTGTTTTAAAGTCTTTTACAGCTCCCATCCATAAGATCTAATCAAGGGTCATGCTTTGCATTTAATTTCTTGTAATCTTGAACAATTCCCTCCTTTTTTTTCATGAAATTCTATTTTTTTATATTATGAAGCATTATAAAATATTATTTTAAAGTGGCAAAAATAATCTTTATCATAAAGAATTGGATCATTGTGAGTTATACTTGGAAGTATCTTAAGTATTAATTCAGAAACTTTGTAATTGGTGATTTTTTTCCAAGTAGAGCTACATTCTGTAGAGAAGCATTATTTTAGTACCTTAATCTTTTTGAATAAAGTGAAACTTTAAAGTTTTCAAAACCTAAAAGGAGGCATATGCTCTCCTTTAATGTTATTTGCAAGTGCAAAGTATTTTTAGTCAACTAAAACATCTTTGTCTTAAACTTTTATAAACTACACATACCATACTTCTGAGAATTAACACATTTCTTTTAATATTCTTTGAGTTTAGAATGAGTTCTTTTTAGAAGAATAAATAGAAAAATGTTTGAAGAATATAAAGAATTTGTAAATTTGTGCTCAAATTTACTCATATCCCATATCCATAAACTGGTGAAAATTTTATTAGACTGTAAATCAGAGGTTAGCAAACTATGGCCTATTGCCATATCTGATCTGCTGCTTATTTTTGTATATCCTGCAAGTTACTAAAAATTGAAAAAATTTCAGAAGAACAATATTCATGTGAGAATTTTATGAAATTCAGATTTCAGTAATCACGTATACAGTGTTACTGGAATACCACCACACCCATTTGTTGATGTATTATCTGTGGCTGCTTTTGTGCTAACAATAGTAGAGTTGAGTTATTTTAAGAGACTCTGACTCACAAAGCTTAAAGTATTACTCTCTGGCCCTTAATAGAAAAAATTTCAGCCCCTGCTCTTAAGCAATAATGGCTTATTTATATACATAAATGTAATTCTTGCTTTTCTATATTAGATAATGACAAGTTGTACTTTTGTAACAGGAAATTATAGCTTAATAATCAAATTATACTTTTTTCTTTTAAGATTGAAGACCCACTAGCTATTCTTATTCTCTTTGATGAAGCCAGATATAATTTATTGAAGGGCTTTTATACAGCTCCTGATGCTAAACTGATAACATTAGCAAGTCTGTTGTTACAAATAGTTTATGGAAATTATGAAAGTAAGAAGCACAAGCAAGGTTTCCTAAAGTAAGTATTTCCTGTGAATGTAATGTGTGGTCTTGTGCTATGCTTAAGATTCAATTTAACCAAGAATATTTAAAGATAAATATTTATACATTAGTTTGGAATTAAGTTCAGTCAGTTCTCTGTATCTGTGGGCTCCACATTCACAGATTCAACCAATCTCAGATTGAACCCACACATATAGAGGGCTGACTGAGAGACATCATCCTCGAGAGTCCTGGAATCAATCCCCCTTAAATACGAAGAGACAACTATAATACAAAGCATGGAATGAAAAGGAGAAATAAAAACAACAAAAAACCTATGTAAAGCATTCTTTAAGTTATACTCTCTTAAGTTCACTAAAGCTTGAGTGAATGGTAGGAAAATGTTATAAGGCAGATGCATTTAAAAATCCCACCACAAAAACTAGTTTCATGTAAAGAGAAAACAGTGAGGTTTTAGCACATATTATGTTTGTTTATTGTGTTTTTCAATTTTCAAAAATATTTTGTGATTATTGAAAAAAGAAACATTTCTCTGAATTGAATGATGTTAAGATTGTGGCTTTTGTTTAAAAATTTTTTAGAGCTCTTTGATATTTTGCAGCATAGTATTTTTTGGCTAAAAACTAAAGTTACTTAAAGCCTTTGTGTCTAAATGGTTATATTATGTTAGCTAGTAAAGATTTTTTTAATATATTGGCTTATTTGCTTACAGTGAAGAAAATCTAAAATCTATTGTGCCTATTACCAAATTGAAAAGTAAGGCACCTCACTGGACAAACCGAATACTTCATGAATATAAGGTAAGCTGTTTAATAAAACTAAAAGGACATTTTATAAGAGAGTTGAAATTTTGTTACTATTATTAATATGCTTTAAACAAAGTTTATAAAACATATAGTCCTGAAATTAAAAAAGGATCTTCTGGTTCATATGCCTGAAACTGAAAGGAAGACATTTTTATATTTCTGATATTTTTGTGTTGTTGTTGTTGTTTTTAAGTGTATTTTAGAGAATGATGGGGAGAGAGAGAAACATCGATGAGAGAGAAACATCAGTCATTTGCCTCCTGTATAAGCCTTGACCCTGGGATCTAACCTGAAACTGAGGTATGTGCCCTGACCGGGAATCAAACCCAAATCCTTTAGTGTACAGGATGATGCTCCAACCAACTGAACCACCTGGCCAGGCCAAGAAAGTTATTTTTATTTTAAATAATATACAGTCTTTTCATAAATACTGTTTATGTGCTGGATACCATGGTAAGAACTAGTGATTTAAAATAAACATGTTTGCATGAGGCACTTAAAAAACCTGGCAGGATAGACAAGAAATATTTTTAGACCCTGATATTTCTTTTTTCTTTTTTAATGTAAAATCTCAAAAGAAAATTGCTCTTGGGTTAATGTCACTCATTCTTCTTGGAGGTCAGCCTTGATTTTAGAAACTGCTTAGTTGGCCTCTGGATTATCAAAAGTACCTTCTCCTTTCACATCTTTTTATTTTACTTTTTTTGGTTTTAGAATCTTAGTACGAGTGAGGGTATCAGTAAAGAAATGCATCACCTTCAGCGCATGTTCTTACAGAATTGTTGGGAAATTCCTACATATGGAGCAGCTTTTTTCACAGGACAGATATTTACAAAGGCAAGTCCCAGCAATCATAAAGTCATCCCTGTGTATGTAGGAGTGAATATAAAAGGACTTCATCTCCTCAACATGGAAACTAAGGTAGATTTTCAGCTCTTTTTGACTAGTTACATACTATAATAGCTAAAATAACAGTACCAGCCTACTGGCAGATGTGCAAGCCTGTCATTGCAATTTCAGTTTTTAATAGCAAAGGATGGGAGGGGTTAAAAACCAAATGATTATCAATAGGGGTTAACATGTTAATTATAGTACATTTCTACATTGAAATACCTTTTGGCTACATAAGAGAATGAAGAATATTTTTGTGTAGAATGATTTCCAAGATGTATTTAGTGGAAAAGCAAGGTGCTGAAGCATATGTAATATAATACCTTTTGTGTAAAAGTGGGGGAAGTAGGTATTTATCCAAAGGAAATCCAAACACTGACTCAAAGAAATTACACTACCATGTTCAATGTAGCATTATTTACAATAGTCAAGATACGGAAACAATCTAAATGTCCAACAGTGGATGACTGCATTTAAAAAATGTGATACACACACATACACATACACACACACACACACACACACACACACACAATGGTATATTATTCAGCCATAAAAAAAATTAAATCTTGACATTTGTGACAACATGGATGGACTTTGAGGGCCTCACGCTAAGTGACATAAGTTATACTGAGAAAGACAAATACCATATGATCTCACTTATATGTGGAATATTACCAAAAAAAAGACAAAACTAATATGTTTCATGTTAATTATAGCTCATTTTTTTAAATAGGGGAAGTGAATATTATCTATTACTAATAAAAGCCTTGGGGGTGATCAGGCCAGCAGGGAAGGTCAGTTGGGAGTGATCAGGCCTGCAGGGAAGGGCAGTTAGGGGCAGTCAGGATGGTAAGGGAGCAGTTAGGTGTAAATCAGGCCAGAAGGAGAGTGGTTAGGGGGTGTTCAGGCTGGCAGGCAGAAGCTGTTAGGGGCAATCAGGCAGGCAGGCAGGCAGGCAGGCAGGCAAGCAGTTAGGAGCCAGCAGTCCCAGATTGTGAGAGGAATGTCCCACTGCTGGTTTAGACATCCACCAAGGGGTCCCAGATTGAAGAGGGTGCAGACCAGGCTGAGGGACACATCCCCCTGTGAGTGAATTTCGTGCACTAGGCCACTAGTACTATATAATAAAAGGCTAATATGCAAATTGTCCCCTTGGGAGTTCGACTGGGAAACCAGAAGTTCAATTGCTCACTATGACATGCACTGACCACCAGGGGTAGTACAGTACATGATGGGCGACCACCAGCAGCTGCGAGATGCTGAGGAGCAAGGGAAGGAGGAGGCAAGGAGGCAGGGAAGTGGGGAACCTGATCATCCCTGATCGCTGGCCAGGCCTAGGGACCCTACCCAGGCACAAATTTTGTGCACTGGGCCTCTAGTATTTTATATTAGAGTGACTTTGGGATAAGGAATACAATACAATAATAAGCTGACATATTCCAGTGGCATTCATAATCCTGTCCACATTTCATCCTATCCCCAAAACTTCAAATATCTTTTTCGTTTAAATGTAATTAATTTTTAAAATACAGTTAAAATGGTTTTTAAGTTGCAAATGGCATTGAGTGAAAAGTCTCCCTCCCACTTTTGTTCCCAATTACCTGGTTCCCTTCTCTAAAAGCTTCAAGAGACTTTTTATGCCTTACAAACAATATTTATTATGTCAGAGGGGGCTGTGTGCCAGCTAGGGGGAAGGATTGAGGGAGGTTGGCTGGCCGTCAAGGGGAGAAACCATAGGAGGTTGGCTGTGGAAGTGCACTGACTACCAGGGGGCAGCTCCTGCATTGAGTATCTGTCCCTGGTGGTCATTGTGCAATAGCAACTTGTCGACCAGTCATTCAGTCACTTAGGCTTTTGTATATATAAATGGGGTCTTCATTTACTTTTAGAATATTTGACACATTTTACAGGACTGTCAGCTTTCTAGTTTGTATAGGAAGCTAATAAAAATCAAGTCACTTAGATTTCTCAAGAATAGGCTGTTTTCCAAGTCAGTTAAAATAATAACTAAGCTTATGCATTTAAAAAAGATACTTTGTTAGGAAATTTCATCATAAACCTAATTTTTATTTTCAGCATTATTTTAAGTCTTTATTATATAATCATATAACTTCTGAAAGAATCCTAATTGTAGTTTAGTCATTTCATGATAACTCAGGATCATCCTTATGGACAGCAGTTACTTTACCATACTGTTAGATATGCCTGTGTATAGAGATAGAAAATGTGTAGGGATGTTGAGCTGAATAGGAACTGACTTCAGTGATAGACATGGAACTTGATTTTTTAAAGTTTATTTTTGAATTACAGTTGACATACAATATTAGTTTCAGGTATACAATACTAGTGATTAGACATTTATATATTTTATGAAGTGACACCCCAGTAATTCTCTTACCCATCTGACACCATCTATCGTTATTACAATATTATTGACTATATTGCCTATGTTATACTTTACATCCCTGTGACTGTTTTTATATCTGGCAGTGTGTACATCTTAAACCCTTTCACCTTTTCAAATCATGCCCTCATTTCCCCTCCCATCTGGCAATCATCAGTTTCTATGTATCTATGAGTTTGTTTCTGTTTTGTTGGTTTATTTTATTTTTCAGATTTTACATAAGAGTGAAATCATACGATACTTGTCATTCTTTGCCTGACTTACTTCACTTAGCATAATTTATTTAAATCTCTGGTGTCAGCTTGTTTGGGGGTCATTTGCTTATCATTTTCTACTTAAACTATTTTAGTCATACTAAAGTAGCTTTTTATTAGCTTGTAAACCCTTTTCTTTTTGTGTTGTTAAAGAAAATGAAGGATAAATTCCTCTCACCCTTTCAAGAAATTTTTTCTCTGCTATTGCAGAGCATTTTAGACTAATTTCTACAAATCCTTTATTAAATTGGATGGTAATCCTATGAGTATAATGCTGAGCTTTTTTTCTATACTGTATTTTATGTTTGATCTTTGGTGTAAAATGATGGTTCAGCAAATTTATACCATTTCATATTTGAATCATATTCTGGGTCTAGGAGTTGAGTGAGAAAGAAGTATCAGGCAGAGGATTATAACAATATTATTAGTTAACATTCTGCTTTTTCAGGATAAGATGTTCAATTTCTAGAAATAGAAATTCTGTGCATGGAAATTTAAAAAAATAATTGAACCCAAGGGTTATGATGTTTCTGTTCACTTAATCATTATCTTGTGTTCTGTAAGCCACTGATACATTTATAGAACTTATGAAAACTAAGTGATTACATTTTCTAATCAGGGCAGATGAGAGCAATCAACTTGTTTTTATTTGTCTTAGATCACAAACATCTGCAAGGGTTGAATTTGACAAGCTTACTTAAATATCTTTATCTGCAAAAATACTTTCATTTGCATTTAAAACTCTACATGGGATATAATAGCTTCAGAGATTCTCAGGAACAGCCAGAGAATACAGCTGTGGGCTTTTTTTATATATCAATTATTTTTACCTTCTGTATTTTGTTTCTTTTTTTAATAATGAAAGTTGCCCATCAGAAAATATAGCTCAACCATTGTCATGCTCATCAGAGACTTTTTGTTTTACTTATATAAAATGTAGATATTACTGAATAGATAAGTACACTGTGTTGTGGTTCAATGTTTTACTATAGTGAAAGCATTTCAGTCTTCATAACTGAACTGTACTTGTTAATATATCTTCAACCTTCTTAGTACCCAGGCAATAGGTTGCCCTTGGATGGTGTCAATTTATTTTGACCATAGTTTCCTTATAAAATAAAAGTGCTTATTTAAATACCCACATTATGCCATTCTTTGTGATAACTTGTCCACACCATGATTTCTCTTGTATGTTCTGATCAGTTAGTTATGTGGTACTTCTGACTTCTGTGGTTTTTCCATTATGGTTCTCAACTATTTCTGTCCTTTTTCTTGTGCTTTTTTACTTCCCTCACTAAGTACCTTCACTTTTTTAGGTTTTACTTCCAAATGAGAGCTACTTTTTCCCTCCTGGGGCAGATAGATCTCTCAAAACCATCATATGGACTCTTTGGCTCTTCAACCCCATTCACCTGTTTTTATTATTGTGGATTTCTCAAGAATTCTGTTCCTCCTGTATAACAGCTTTTAACAACGTAACTTTTATTTTTAACTTAAGATCTCAGCACTTTTGTTGGTTATTTGACCTCCATATAGTTGAGTTGATATACTACAGATATATTTTTTTCCTTATTTTAAACTGTCTAGAGGACATATTAATGGACTATTTCTTGCCTCTTCATTAAACAAATTTCAGGTGCCTAATCTTCAAAAGATAGGGAATTGAACGTTTTATGATATCTCGACTCAATGTTTCAATGTGTACTTTGGTAAACAGATATTTTATCATATCCTGTCTATAAAATTATATTTTATAATACAAATGTAGATAGCTATTTTTAGACAAGAATATTATTAGTTTACCATTATGTATGATAGTCATGTAAGTTAATTGTTTTATTTACAGAATCTCACTTTTAAATTACCCTAAATCATTACCTTTTTAGCTTATCCTTAGCTTATTTTTACAATCAATAAGTTAAGAACCATTAGTCATAGAAAGCTAATGTTTCTAAACATACATATTTTAAAGGATGGCATGAACACTTTGTGCATACAAAGAGTATATTTTAATGGCAAAGAAATGCAAGTTTCTACTAGGAGATGATTATTTAAAAATAATCAAAAGAATATATTGAATGCCTACTTACTTTTACTAAGATGTTAGGGAAGTATAAGAATAGGTTGCTCCAATGTTGTTGTTTTTTAATTGTTCTGTTGAGCCTTAGCCAGTTTTGCTCAGTGGATAAAGCATAGGCCTGCAGACTGAAGGATCCCAGGTTTGATTCCGGTCAAGGGCACATGCCCAGGTGTGGGCTCAATCCCCAGTAGGAGGAGTGCAGGAGGCAGCCAGTCAATGATTCTCTCTCATCATTGATGTTTCTCTCTCTCTCCCTCTTCCTTCCTCTCTGAAATAAAAATAAAAATATATTTAAAAAAATAGTTCTGATGAATTTATGAAGGGTATATTTTTAAGTATGTTTACTTTTACAATAAATATATGAGTACGTATACTTATTTATCAGTGAGATAACATTGCCTAGGACAACATTACCCCTATTACATAATTTCAGATCTGAAAATACTATGTGAATATTTAAAAGTTAGTGAATAAAGTAAAGGGGATTGTAACATGCAGAAAGTAAATACTTGTAGTACATTTAATTTCCTTGAAAATCACTGATATAATGGGCATCTTTTTTATTCCTCAGCTTTAACTGAGATGTAATGACATATATCATTGTGTAAGTTTAAGGTGTGTATAACATGTTAATTTGATATTCATATATTGTGAAATGATTACCACCATCTTTAAAAATTGGCTAATACCGCCATCACATCATATAATTACCATTTCTTTTTTGTGGTGAGAACCTGTAAGATCATTTAGCTACTTTCAGATATGTAGTACAGCATTATTTACTCTAATCACCATGCTGTACACAAGAACTTACTCATCTTTTTTTTTTTTTAATATATTTTATTGATTGTTTTACAGAGAGGAAGGGAAAGGGATAGAGAATTAGAAACATCGATGAGAGGGAGACATCGATCAGCCGCCTCCTGCACATCCCTCACTGGGGATGTGCCCACAACCAAGGTACATGCCCTTGACCGGAATCGAACAAGGGACCTTTCAGTCCACAGGCCGACGCTCTATCCACTGAGCCAAACCGGTTTCGGCTACTCATCTTTTTAAAAAATATATATATTTTATAGATTTTCACAGAAAGGAAGAGGGATAGAGAGCTAGAAACATCAATCACCTGCCTCCTGCACACTCCTCACTGGGGATGGGCCCACAACCAAGGTACGTGCTCTTGATTAGAATCGAACCTGGACCCCTCAGTCTGCAGGCCAACGCTCTATCCACTGAGCCACTGAGCCAAACCAATCAGGGCGAACTTATCTTTTAACTGAAAGTTTGTGCTCTGTGATGCACATCCCTTGGATTTCACCCCACCCCCATTCAACCCCCACCCCCGCCAGTCCCTGGTAACTACTATTTTACTACCTGTTTCTATGAGTTTGGCTTTTTTAGAGTCCACATACAAGTGTTATACAGTATGTGTCTTTCTGTATCTGACTTCTCTTAATGTTATACCCTTAAGGTCTATTCATGTAGTTGCAGATGACAAGATTTCCTTATTTCTCATGGCTGAATAATATGCTTGGGGGTGTGTGCATGCATGCACATGTACACACATATGTACCACACCACAGAATGAGCATCTTTAAAAATTGTCAGTCTGATAAAAAAAATGTGTCATTGCTTGAGGTAGTATCCTGAGAGCCTACTATATATGTAGCTCTGCACTGCAGGTTGTTTGAAGTTAGTGTGGTGCTTTCTTTGAACAAGTTTTATTCTAACATTAGACCTGACTAGGTAAGTGTATATAGTAAGAGAAGATTGGTGCTTTTACTATTAATATACAACAATTTTTAATTATGTTGTAGGCTTTACTCATCAGTCTTAAGTATGGCTGTTTTATGTGGCAATTGGGAGATGCTGGTACATGTTTTCAGATCCATAGTATGGAAAATAAAATGAGCTTTATAGTACATACAAAACAGGTAAGTACTCATCAATTATTCTGGATTTCTAATAATGAGCTATTATATTAAAATTATCCTATCTAATGAAAGAGTAATATGCAAATTGACCATACCTCCACTATACCCACAAGCCATGCCTACCAGCCAATCATGAGTGAGTAGGCAAATTAACCCAACCAAGATGGCTACAGCCACAGAGAGAGCAGGAGGAAGGCTTAGGTTGCCCCGACAGTGGAGGAAGGCAAGCTTTTCACACATCCTGGCTAGCCCAGGCCTCCACTTAAGGCAACAGAGTTTCAATGGCTGTGGCCATGGAGCAAGCAGAAGGCTTGGCTCTGCTCCAGGCTACAAAGTTTCAATTGTAGAAGATAAATAAATCCCAGATACCAGGGATCCGCTTGGGTCACCGGGAAGCGTGACTGGCTTGAAAACCACCACAGGCCCCTTGTCCAGACCACCCTATGCCCCAAGGGAACTCCCACCCTGATCTGGGACATCCTTCAGGGCAAACCAGCTGGCTCCCACCCGTGTACCAGGCCTCTATCCTCTCTAATAAAAGAGTAATATGCAGATTGACCATCACTCCAACACACAAGATGGCTTCCCCATGTGGTCAAAGACCCTGCCCCCATATGGACACAAGATGGCCACCACAAGATGGCCAGCAGGGGAGGGCAGTTGGGAGGACCAGGCCTGCAAGTGAGGGCAACTGTGGGTGATTAGGCCAGCAGGGGAAGGCAGTTGGGAGGGACCAGGCCTGCAAGGGACAGCATTTGGGGGTGATCAAGCCTGTAGGGAGGGCAGTTAGGGATGACCAGGCTGGCAGAGGAGGGAAGTTGGAGGTGACTGGGCCTGTAGGGCAGGGCAGTTGGGGGTGACCAGGCCTGCAGTGGAGGGCAGATAGGGGTGAACAGGCCCACAGGGGAGGGCAGTTAGGGGAAACGCTGGCGGGGGAGCAGTTAGGCATCAATCAGGCTGGCAGGGGAGTGGTTAGGGGCAATCAGGAAGGCAGGCAGGTGAGCAGTTGGGAGCCAGCAGTCCTGGGTTGTGAGAGGGATGTACGACTGTCCATTTAGGCCCCTTTCCTATGTGGATCGGGCCTAAATGGACAGTTGGACATCCCTTAAGGGGTCCCAAATTGGAGAGGGAGCAGGCTGGGCTGAAGGACACCCCTCCCCTCCCTGTGCATGAATTTCATGCACCAGGCTTCTAATTTTTTATAAAAGAATCCATTTTACTTCAAGGAAAACAGCTAATATGTAATGAAATGAAAATATTTAAGGGGGGAAAGCAGGCCTTTCCTAAGCAAACAAAGTCAGAAACTTATCTGAATAATAGTATTTCAGTCTTATAACATGAAACTCTCTTTTTCTGCCATTATAAAAAATTCTGGTCATGCCCAAACTGGTTTGGCTCAGTGGAGAGAGCGTCGGCCTGTGGACTGAAAGGTCCCAGGTTCGATTCCGGTCAAGGGCATGTATCTTGGTTGCGGGTACATCCCCTGCAGGGGACGTGCAGGAGGCGGCTGATCGATGTCTCTCTCTTATCAGTGTTTCTAACTCTCTATCCCTCTCCCTTCCTCTCTGTAAAAAAAAAAATCAATAAAATATATTTTTAAAAAAAGAATTCTGGTCAGGATTGCCTGTCTCTTCTATCAAGTGGTCCTTCCCTGTTCTTAAGCAGTATCCTATCTGAGTCATCAGTTGAATCCAGGAAGTCATTTTTTAAATCCTTTCAAAAACTTGAGTAAATGCCCTATTCTTGACAGGCTCTATGTACCTGATAAGAAAGTTCTTTACAATAGCTAAAGAACTGCCAACTGTCATGTATGTCATTTACTCATCTAACATACTTCATATTTATTGTCAACATTTTATTTTGTAGGCTGGCCTTGTGGTGAAACTGTTAATGAAGCTAAATGGACAGTTAATGCCTACAGAAAGAAATTCTTGAGAGGAAAGCAACTGATACTTAAGCCACCGCATTTTGTGATAAAGACTTTTTTCCATGAAAGATTTCTTAAACTGTTATTTTTAACAAGGCACCAAGTCTCTTGTAATATATATGTATATTATTATGTTGTATAGAATCTGTACTTATGTTTGTTGTATAATATTCCAATTACTTTTATATAATATCCTCATAAACTATTCTAATTTTTCAGAGAAACGCACGAAAAAGTATAGGTTACCTGCTTGTATAATGTTAGACAAAATAGTATGCTTTATAAAAAGTTATTTTTGGTAATTGGTAAAGAATTTAGAATGGAATGTGATGAAATTAAAATACATATAGCTTTGCTATGACTTTGTGTGTTATTTCAAAACATACTTTAATGTCAACATGATTTTAATAAAGAAATGTATTTTCTATTTCAGCCATAACAACACTTATTTAAAACATTTTTCTGTGAATACTTCTCAGCATGTTTTCTAAAGACTTGGTTAAAATGGATCTAAGATAAGCTAGTATTTCTCTTAAGTATATCTCTTGAAACCACTGCATCATAATTACCTGAGTACCTCTTATAAAATAAGGGTTTCAGAGACTCACTCTCTGGAAATAGCAGGACCTAGAGAATCTTTTCTTAAGTTTTAGTTAGTTTTCTCTTGAAATAATTCCAGACCAAATAATGAACTAAAGTTAATTACATAAAACTGCCTGGCATACAAGCACATATGTATAAATACACAGATTACATGACTATCTCTAGGTATTCGTAGTTGCATTTATTAAGTCCATGTTGTATGTTTATGAGTTGGCTTCATGATTTATTTATATGGCCTTTATACTGTAGAATGTAGATCACCAAATATTTGGTTTCTTCATTTAGGGCAGTCTGTACTAATATCAAGTAGCTAACTTGATTAATCTGCTATCTAGTAAAGTTGGAAACTAGTATTTCCAAGCCAATAGACTGATTTGTTCTAAGTAAGTTCAAAGATATATATCGTATTTAAAATTACCCTACAGATTGCAGGATTTATATATCATCTTCTCTTCACATTAACATCTGCTTATTTTGTTTTGTTTCAGAGAGGAAGGGAAGAGAGAGAAATATCAATGAGAGAGGACCATTGATCAGCTGCCTCCTGCATTTCCCCCACTGGGGACCAAGCTTGCAATCCTGGCGTGTGCCCTTGACCAGCATCAAACCTGGGACCTTTCAGTCCGCAAGCCAACGCTCTATCCACCGAACCAAACCAGCTAGAGTGTGATCTGCTTATTTTTAATGTTGCTCTATCTGAGCCTTAATAAAATTGATTATATTGTTAAGCTTAATGATAAAGCCTGATTTAATTCTGTGCTAAGCATTTTTGATTCTGCATAGACAATTCCCTGGTTCAGTTTCATCCATTCCAATGGCCCCCGCTATTACTAAGAGCCCTGGTGACTTCCAAATCTAAAACTGCAGCTTCAACCTCTCTTTGAACTTTAGATCTTAATTTCCAATTTCCTGCTATTCTAGCTCCACTTAAATGACCTACACAAGGACCTTTAGTTTCATCACAACTGGAAACAATTGTTTTTTTGTCTACTTGCTCCATCCTATACTTGTATTGTGTGTTTGGTTAATGGCATTATCAAATTTCATCCAGTTACTTAGCCTGGCAATCTTGGAGTGGTCTTCAGTTTTTCCCTCTTTAATCATCCTACACATTCTATTTATTGAATTCTGTCCAATGTCATGTCAGTCCTTTCCCATTCCTTCCTCCCTGTTTGCAGAGCAGCCATCCTAGTTCAAGTCTTCACCATCTATTCCTAGGCTCCTTGTAGCTTCCTCCTCTGACTCAGTCTCGACACCCTGCTTACCTATGTCACACTGGTGCCAACCTAACCTTTCTCATCGATCTGATTATTTCATTACCCTTGGAAAACCCTCTTCACCACATGTTGGATTAAACTTCAGTTCTTTAGTATTGAGTATAGGGCCCTTAATTCTCCATCACACACCTGCCTATCCAGGTTAATGTCTAACTGCTTCATACTTATCCTGTGCTCCTTCCTACCCAGTGTTTTCTATCACTGGCTCTACCGTCACATGGGAAATTTGAATACTTTATGACTTAATTTAGGGTGGTGCCCAAGCATTTCTATCTACTGAGCCAAACCGGTTCTAAAAGCATTTCTGTTTTTAAAGTATCCCATGGGATTTTGATACACAGTTTAAGGTTCAAAACTGCTATTATAACCAGTTTTAACTAGGAGATAGTTGAATGCCTTTTCTTTCATAGAGTGTGATTAGGATGCAATGATATATTAAACAACCCCTGCTCCATAGAATATAGTATACCTTCCTGGAATTGTAGATTCCTTCTCTATAGAGAAGGGAAGACTATTAGAGTGGCATGGCTGTGAAAGACTTAAAAATATATAGCATCAAAAAAATCAATTTTAAAAATTAGTACCATATTAAGATAAAAACAATTCATTACCTATTCAACTATAACAAGCCAGAAATAAGTAAGGGGGGAATGCAAACAGCTTTTAATAAGTGCCTAGGAGCCCTAGTCGGTTTGGTTAAGTGGATAGATTGTCAGCCTGTGGGGCTGATGGGTCCCAGGTTTGATTCTGGCCAAGGGCACATGCCTGAGTTGAAGACTCGATCCCCAGTGGGGGGCGTGCAGGAGACAGCTCATCCATGATTCTCTCTCATCATTGATGTTTCTATCTCTCCCTTTCCCCTCCTCTCTGAAATCAAAGGAATATATGTATTTTTAAAAAATAAGTGCCTAGGATTTGTCAGGCATTATATGTGCACAAAGGATAAAAGATACCATTTTCCTTCTCATCATTCTTTCAATAAATTTGAGTGCTTTTTATGTAGTAAGGATTTGGCATTAAGGAAAACAAAGTCATTGCCTTCAGTGAGCAAAGTTTAATGAGGGAGATAAGTACTCACAGAAATGTATATATATAAACTCTAATAAGTGTGATGAAATAAAAATTAAATGTATAACCATAAAAAAGAAACGGTCTAGTCCTAGAAATCCAGAGAGGCTTCTCCTAGTTAACTGGTAGGCAAACTGGCTTTTAGACCCCTTGAATGTGGCTCTTCCACAAAATACTACAGCCTAGGCAAGTCTATTTTAAAGAAGTGACGTTAGAGGAAGTTTAAGTTTAAAAAATTTGGCTCTCAAAAGAAATTTCAATCGTCGTACTGTTGATATTTGGCTCTGTTGACTAATGAGTTTGCCGACCACTGCCCTAGTACATGCTGCTTGAGCTGACAGCTGAGGGGCCAGTAGGAATGAATGGTATGAAAACAACAGAGAAGAGAACAAAGAGGAGTTTTTTTTATCCCAATGCCCTCCTAAAGAATCGATGAGGGGAATTACAATTTTCTCAATTTAGCAAAGAAGTGAATTTAAATTTTTATCCAACTCACAAATGAATTTCTATTGTAGAAATAAAACCAGAACAGTTAACACCGTTCATGATAAACACATTAGAAAGAAAAGCTCACTGAAAAATCACATCTCATGATTAAAAGTTGCCAAAATTGACCCTAAAAATTTAGAACTGATAGAAATATTTAACAAAGTGAAACCGCCCATAGTTCTTGACCAAATTTAATAGAATTACATCAATAAAATTTAGATTTTAATTTGATGCTGAGTGACTCAATGGTAAAAATTGTAATTGGAAGAATTTAATATGTATAAAAAGCTGATTGATGAATCAATTCCTTGCTTTGTAATTTATATTGAAAAAACATACTGAGAATGATTTCTGTACAATGAAAATGGAAAAATATATATGTTGTTTTGCTGTACTATATAGAAATCTTATCAAGAAATTAAATTGATAGCTTAACTGGTTTGGCTCAATGGATAGAGTGTTGGTCTGAGGACTGAAGGGTCCCAGGTTTGATTCCAGGCAAGGATATGTATCTTGGTGGCAGGCACATCCCCAGTGGGAGGCATGCAAGAGGCGGCTGATTGATGTCTCTCTCTCATCGATGTTTCTGACTTTCTATCCCTCTCCCTTCCTCTCTGAAAAAAATCAAATATATATATATATATATATATATATATATATATATGAATTTCCTAGAAAAGATGAATTTAGCAAGACCCAAGAGGAGATGAAAAAGGACCAACTAACAATTAAACATACACTGACTGAAATAAATATTATACAGAGACCTAACAGCAGACTAGAGGAACGCAAGAATCAAGTCAAAGATTTGAAATACAAAGAAGCAGAAAATACTCAACTGGAAAAGCAAAAAGAAACAAGAATCCAAAAACGTGAAGATAGTGTAAGGAGCCTCTGGGATAACTTCAAGTGTACCAACATCAGAATTATGGGGGTGCCAGAAGAAGAGAAAGCAAGATACTGAAAACCTACTTGAAGAAATAATAACTGAAAATTTTCCCCACCTGGTGAAAGAAATAGACTTACAAGTCCAGGAAGTACACAGAACCCCAAACAAAGAGGACCACACCAAGACACATCATAAGGGCATCCATAAAAAAAATGTATAATAAATATCATCTCTTTGACTTGATTCTTGCGTTCCTCTAGTCTGCTATTAGGTCTCTGTATAATATTTTTTATTTTAGTCAGTGTATGTTTAATTTCTAGTTGGTCCTTTTTCATCTCTAGTTGGTCCTTTTTCATCTCCTCTTGGATCTCGCTAAATTTATCCATCTTTTCTAGGAAATTCTTGAAAAACCTTATAACTGTGGTTTTGAACTCTATATCCAGTCATTTGTTTTCCTCCATTTCTTTTGTTTGTGATGTTTCTTTGTCTCTGCATTTTCACTGCTTCCCTGAATTGGTAGAGTAGCTTTGTGTGCTAGGTGTCCTATATGGCCCCGGAGCTTCACCTCCCCAGTTACCTGAGTTGAACTCTCTGGTGCAACCCTTTGTGGACTGTGTGTACAGCCTTGTTGTAGTTAAGTCTTGATTGTTGTTGAAATCACTGAGGGGAATTGACCTCCAAGCCAATTGGTTGTGAGGATCAGCTGTGTCTACGCCTGAAGAACTGCTGGGCTGAGTCAACCTTATGATACAAGACTTGCACAATTGCAAAAACCTCTGTTCCCGGCTTGGATGGGGTGGAGTGTCAGGACTGAGCAGACAGCCTTGGCTTTCTGTCAACCCTGCCCTACTCGGCCCCTGGGTCTCAGTGTACCTTGGTAATCGCTGCAACCTTCTCTGTGGGCACACCTGCAAGCCTCCAGACCTCTGCCTTTTGAGTCTCCCCTGAGATTCTCTGTGCTCTGGGGACTCATATGAGTCTGGGTCCCCAGGATTTCACCAGAAACTGGGGTTTAGTGCAGTTGGAAGTGGAGTTCAGCTCAGTTGGGAGGTTCAGCCTTCCTCCCACTAGAGAAAGCCAACAGTACAATCAGCAATCAGTCCTCTCTGTGGGCACTGGCACACATGCCTCCAGACCTCTGCTCTTTGCTGCTCCCCCAAGTTTCTGTGCACTCCTCCCTTTTTTTGGGCTTAATCCCCAGTATGGGATGTGCAGGAGGCAGCTGTTCAATAATTCTCTCTTGATGATTAAAAACGGCAGAGTAGGAGAATGGTGCATGGACATGCTCCGGGAACAAACTGGAATTACAACTGAATTACAGAAAAGCTTCCTGCATAATCAATGGAAAACTCACAGGCGAGAACCCTGATATCCAAGGACCAAAGATGAAGAAAGATGGAGGCAAGAAAGGGCTGGCTGGATACCCATAGATGGCAACTGAAGTCGTAGGGAGATATCTCAGCTGCCTTCTGCATGTCCCATACTGGGGCTCAAGCCTGAAATCTGGGTATGTGCCCTTGACTGGAATCAAACCCAGCTAGGGCCTAGGCAATTGTTTTTAAAACAAGTCTCTCCTAGAGTACACCAAATGCTTCACTTGTTACGAATCCTTCACTTGATGATAATTATGCCATCAATTTAATTATATAAGCAAATAACACTAGTATCCCAAACCAGTAATTAGTGCATCATTTGTTGATTTTTAGAATATGCTATATGATGTTTTAATAACATGCCTTCCAAATTATATTTTATAGATGCTGATATTTTTTTGTGTTTATTGATTGTATATCAGTAGGGCAATGAAAGGGAATGAACATAAAGTGATAAGTCATCTTCAGATAGAAAAACAGATAAACAATTTTTATTAAAGTAAAATGTGTTCCATTTTTTTAATTGTTTGTTTTCAATTAATATGGAATTTTGTTTTTGTACACATAACCACTAGGAAGAAAAGCCAGTCTGGATTTTTTATTTATTTCAGCCATTTCATTGACAAATAATTAAATGTATATATAGTTAAAAGTTGGATCTATGGAGAACGGCTCTAGCGTTTGGACAGATTCAAGTCTTGGACTAATGAGAGGGCACGGTCCTCTCAGGGCAAGCCATGTGCAGGTCCTAGCTTGGAGGGCAAAGCCCTCCCAGCACAATTATAGCCAAAGGCTATGGTTGTAAGCTTGACCTTATGGTCCAAACCTGTGGTCCCAGGTAGCTAAGTGATATAGGCTGGGGCAAGTGCTGCCAAAACAAAGCTTGATAAAGTTCTCAGGTGCATGCAATTAAATACATTTGAAACTTGTGAGAACATTGTAAATATCTTGACCACGCCCTGGCTTTGCCTCGTGGGATCTGCCTATAAAATAGACTCAGCTGAGAGAATCCAAGATGGCGGCATAGGTAAACACCTACACTGCTGCCTCGCACAACAATTTCAAAACTACAACTAAAAGAACAGAACGGACATCATCCAGAACCACAGGAAAGCTGGCTGAGTGGAAGTTCTACAACTAGAAGGAAAGAGAGGGGCTCACAGAAACCCAGAGGAGCTACAAAAAGCTGAAGTATGGAGACGCGCGCGCTGAGAGCGCGGGTGCCGGAGTACCTGGCTGGCTTTCTCTGGTGGGAGGGAAACGGAGACTCCCAACGGCATTGAACCCCTTCTCTTACGACACTAAACCCCAGATCCAGCCGAAACTCATACAGGGGGAGTTTAGACTGAAATGAGAGAGGTGCACAGAAAGTTAGGGGAGTCGCAAAAGATCAGAGGGCTGGTGGCAGCGCGCACGGCACTGCTTGGAGGACAGACTGCTGATTGTGCCGCTGGCTTTTGAGAGTGGGTGAGAGACAGACCCTCCCAACTGTGCCACTTCTGACTCCACTAAGCCCCTGTTTCGGGTGAAACCCTAGAGACCTAGACTCGTGTGGTCCTGGTGCACAGGGGGAGCTGGAAAGGCAGCGGTCTAGAGGCACTGCGGGTGCGTGCCCACAAGGACCACTCCAGCGATTACCCAGTCACGTGAGACTCAGGGGCCATGGAGGGTGGGGCTGACTGGAAGGCAAGGCAGTCCCTTAAGCCGTGAGACTCCACCCATCCCAAGCTCAACAGAGGCTTCTTCGGTTTTGCAAGTCTGGTATCATAAGGCAAAATTCAAACAGAAGTTTCCCCGGCATAGTGAAAATGCCGAGACAAGGGAAGGGATCACAAACAAAAGAAATGGAGGAAAAAAAAAACGACTGGATATAGAGTCTAAAACCATGCTTATAAAGTTTTTCAAGAATATGCTAGAAAAGTTGGATAAACTTAGCGAGAGCCAAGAGGAGATGAAAAAGGACCAACTAGAGATGCAAAAGAGCCAACTAGAGATGGTAAAGGTCCAACTAAAGATGAAAAAGGACCAACTAGAAATTAAACATACACTGACTGAAATAAAAATATTATACAGAGTCCTAACAGCAGGCTATAGAAAGGCAAGAATCAAGTAAAAAATTTGAAATACAAAGAAGCGAAAACACTCAACTGGAAAAGCAAGAAGAGAAAAGAATCCAAAAATGTGAAGATAATGTAAGGAGCCTCTAGGACAACTTCAAGCGTACCAACATCAGAATTGTGGGAGTGCCAGAAGAGAGAGAGCAAGATACTGAAAACCTGTTTAAAGAAATAATGACTGAAAACTTCCCACATCTGGTAAAAGAAATAGACTTACAAGTCCAGGAAGCACACAGAACCCCATATAAAAGGAATCCAAAGAGGACCACACCAAGACACATCATCATTAAAATACCAAGAGCAAAAGACAAAGAGAGAATATTAAGAGCAGCAAGAGAAAAACAGTTCATTACCTACAAGGGAGCATCCATATGACTGTCAGCTGATTTCTCAACAGAAACGATGCAGGCCAGACGCGAGTGGCAAGAAATATTCAGAGTGATGAATAGCAAGAACCTACAACCAAGAATAATCTATCCAGCAAAGCTATCATTCAGAATTGAAGGGCAGTTAAAGAGCTTCACAGAGAAGAAAAAGCTAAAGGAGTTCATCAACTCCAAACCAGTATTATATGAAATGCTGAAAAGTACTCTTTAAGAAGAGGAAGAAGAAAAAGGTAAAAGCCAAAAAATTATGAACAACAAATACATATCTATCAACAAATGAATCTAAAAAGTGAATTAAAAATTTGATCAACAGAATAAACTGGTGAATATACTAGAATCAGGAGCATAGAAAGGGAGTGGACTGATAATTCTCAGGGGGAAAGGGGTGAGGGGTGTACAGGGAGAGACTGGACAAAAATCATATACCTATGGATGAGATCAATGGGAGGGAGGGAAGGGTGAGTGCTGGGTGGATGGGTGCTATGGAGGGGGAAAAAGAGAAACAAATGTAATAATCTGAATAATAAAGATTTAATTAAAAATAAATAAATAAATAAATAAATAAACT
>JAAGEH010000307.1:19517839-19549757 GCA_011751065.1 Lasiurus cinereus
TGATCAACAGAATAAACTGGTGAATATACTAGAATCAGGAGCACAGAAAGGGAGTGGACTGATAATTCTCAGGGGGAAAGGGGTGAGGGGTGTACAGGGAGAGACTGGACAAAAATCATATACCTATGGATGAGATCAATGGGAGGGAGGGAAGGGAGGGAGCTGGGTAGAGGGGTGCTATGGAGGGGGAAAATGAGAAACATGTAATAATCTGAATAATAAAGATTTAATTAAAAATAAATAAATAAATAAATAAATAAACTAGAAAAAAAAATAGACTCAGCTTACACGCTGTGGCACTGTCTTTCCAACCAAGAGCAACATCCCACCTAGTCCTAGCTTTATTCTCTTGTCTGTCTTCTTTAATCCTTCACTGCCCCCTGCCCCCTCAGGTTCATCCCTGGCTGGGCTGAGCACAGCACAGGATCTTAATTCATTTTATTTGTTGGCTTACTTATTATTTACCATGTAAAAATATATGGATGTTCACATATCAAATATTATTTTATGTTATTTAACACAAGATTTTACTAAGTGATATAACCATTATTCCTCTTTCTTAATCATACTCAATCATGAAATAAATGGTAAGATATTTCACATTTACATTATTGTATAACTGAGGAAAGATACTGCAAAAAAAATAAATTTCCAAGATGAATCAGATAAACGCTATTAATAGGAGTTACCAGGATAAAATGTTTTTGGAACTTATTAACAAATTAAGAATAAAATTTGAGCTTGGCCAGTATGGCTCAGTAGTCGAAAGTCAACCAAGAAACCAGGAGGTCCTGGTTTGATTCCTGGTCAGGGAACATTCAGGGGTTGCAAGCTCGATCTCCAGATAGCTGATCAATGATTCTCTCTTATCATTGCAAATTACATGTATCGCCAATTAGTCACCAAGTTTTTAGTTCATTAGGCAGATGAAAACCTGCAAATCCAATCCATGAAATAGCATACCAAAAGGTTGCACACATAGAATCTTACTAATAAAAGCGTAGGTGGTCCTCATGCTGTCAGGCCGTGATGCCCTCACACCATCACAAGATGGCTGTGCACACAGTGAAGGCTGGGTTTCCTCGGCCCTGTGCATGTGCCGCAGGGGTAGGGCCTCAGCAGCCACTCCTTGAAGCTTCCACTGGGATTCCCAAAGCCCTGCACCCGTGGAGGCGGGACCCCCAGCTCCTGCCTACCTCTTTGGGGCAGTCCATCAAGGAGGGCCAGATGGGTGGGGAGGGCCTACCTCTTTTGTAAGATGGATCACTGGGCTCCCACACTGTGAGAGGGGCACAGGCCAGGCTGGGGGAACACCCCCCAAGTGCATGAATTTCATGCACAGGGCATCTAATTATTACATAAAAAGGGAGGCTCACTGCTTTTCAGAAATTCTAGAAAGTTGATTGCATTCAGTATTCAACTTTAAATTCCAAATTGGAATTTGGTGGTAAAGGAAGAGATTGGGAGGTCCATACACTAAAACAATTTGGTAACAGCTGGGAAATGTGGTGGGCCAACCACCTGCTAACCAGGAAGGCTGTACCTTTTAACCAAAGCAGCAGTGACTAGGCAAGGGTAGAATGCCCTACTCTGCAGACAAGAGCCCCTGCAAATGAATGGTGAGCCTTTGACATGAGTCCATGGCTAATAACACATTGGAGGTTAAACTAGTGCTCTAAGAACATTTTAAACATAACTTTGAAATCCAGATGTGATAGAGTTCATCAAAAGATAAAAATGGCCTTAGCTGGTTTAGCTCAGTGGATAGAGCTTTGGAGTGGTCCTGATTGGATTTCCAGTCAGGGGCACATGCCCAGGTTGTGGGGTGAATCCACAGTAGGGGATGTGTGGGAGGCAGCCAATCAATTATTTTCCTCGTTAATGTTTCTATGTCTCCCTCTACCTTCCTCTCTGAAATCAATGAAAATATATATTTTTTAAAAGATATAAGTGAATTCGTGTCAATTTCAGAATATTTCCATTCGTGGTAAAACTCACTGGTTTATTCAGTTTTGTTATATTTTAGATATTGATAAACCAAGCATGATCCTTTTTAAGTTTTCTATTTCCCTCTTCTGAAACCTCTATATATCTGGTTCTTCTATTATATCCTTATATTCTACGAATACTTCCTGTTTTTCTGATGAATACAGTGTTCTGTTTTTATTAGGCTAGGACTACATTAGTCTTGTAACTTGACTGGTTTGCTGTTTAGATGATAGGAGAAGGGAGGTGACAATCTCACCCCAGGAACTTTCTCAAAGCTCAGCCACCTTTCCCGCACACACTCCCCATACTCCTCCTGGTAACCGCAAGGGCAGACGGGCCTCCAAATCTCCGAATCAGTGTGGTCTTGGGACCCCTTTAAACAGTGGCACAGTCACCGCCTCTCCCAGGGGAGCGTGTTATTCTTGGGCTCCATTCACTGGCCTTCAGGTTGGTTCATGATTTGGGAACAAGGCCGGGCCTGCAGCGTGGCCTGGGGGTACCCGAGGTAAAAAGAGGTTGGCTCTAGGAGGGGGCGGTCCAACAGTGACCAGCTGGCTCCCTCACGTCCCGAAGTGGCCTTTTCACGGTGCCTGTATCCATAGACTCAGGTCAGGAACCAGGCGCGCCTTCTCTACCCTGCTAGCTGGGCCCGCGCGTCCCTGCTGGAGAGTAGAGTGCAGGCCCTGGCCTGCCCCACAAAGTTCTAGTGTGACCAGGGGCCAGCGCACAAAAGCGCAGGGGCGCGGCCCAGGCAGACGCGGGGCAACTCCCGAGTGCCCAGAGCCACCTCTGATGCTCAGCTGTGCGCCGGGGGCGAATCTCCATGTGGTGCGTAGTGCTCTCTGACTTACTTCAACAACCTTCTCACCCAAGGTAGGTTTGCTTCTCCTCCCCTTTCTCAGCATCACCTGCAGCTCCGCATGCCCCCCCTCTTTTGCATGCCCCAGGGATACCCGCCTCTCCTGTGTGGGCATCCTGTCAAACGTTGCTTTAGATTCTGTGTGGAGCCTTTCTCTCTTCCCCCACTCCGGACTCGAGAAAACCATTGGCTGGTGCTGCTGTACGGTGTAAAAAGGTCCTGTGGCTCCCCGGGTATAACTTATGTGGGTACAATTTTAACAGCAAAACTGGACAAGAACAGTACAGAAAAGGAAAAATATCAGCAAAATTACTCATAACCATAGGGATAAAATTATGAGTTATTTATTTGTAATTGATTTCAGAGAGGAAGGGAGAGGGAGAGAGATAGAAACATCATTGATGAGAATCATTGATCAGCTGCCTCCTGCATCTCCCCCCCGCCCCCCACTGTTGAGATAGAAATGATGATAGAGCCCATGCAGAATTGCTCAATGTTTGAGCATTCATTTATGGGCCAGAAGGTCACTGTTTGATTCTGGCTCAGGCCCAGATTGCGGGCCTGATACCCAGTGGGGGGCATGCAGGGGGCAGCTGATCAATGATTCTCTTTCATCATTGATGTTTCTATCTCTCTCTACCTTTCCTTTCCTTTCTGAAATCAATAAAAATATATTGTAAAAAATTATGATAGAGCACATTTTCTTGCTTTCAGTAACAACGGAAAATTTTCATGGTTGCAACACCGAGAGTTGATATTTATTATACATTTTTTTAAATTAAGTCTTTATTATTCAGATTATTACATTTGTTTCTCTTTTTTCCCCTCCATAGCTCCCCTCCACCGGGTTTCCACCCCTCCCTCAACCCTTACTTCCCTCTGGTTGACCTCATCAATAGGTGTATGATTTTTGTCCAGTCTCTCCCTGTACACCCCTCACCTCTTTCCCCCTGAGAATTATCAGTCCACTCCCTTTCTGTGCTCCTGATTCTATTATATTCCCCAGTTTATTCTGTTCATCAAATTTTTAATTCAATTAATTTTTAGATCCACTTGTTGATAGATATGTATTTGTTGTTCATAATTTTGGGTCTTTTACCTTTTTTCTTCTTTCTCTTCTTAAAGAGTACCTTTCAGCATTTCATATAATACTGGTTTGGAGTTGATGAACTCCTTTAGCTTTTATCTGTGAAGCTCTTTATCTGCCCTTCAATTCTGAATGATAGCTTTGCTGGATGGAGTATTCTTGGTTGCAGGTTCTTGCTGTTCATCACGTTGAATATTTCTTGCCACTTCCATCTGGCCTGCATTGTTTCTGTTGAGAAATCAGTTGACATTCATATGGGTGTTCCCTTGTAGGTAATGAACTGTTTTTCTCTTGCTGCTTTTAATATTCTCTCTTTTTCTTTTGCTCGTGGTATTTTAATTATGATGTGTTTTGGTGTAGTTCTCTTTGGATTCCTTTTATATGGGGTTCTGTGCACTTCCTGGACTTGTAAGTCTATTTCTTTCATCAGATGTGGGAAGTTTTCAGTATTTTGCTCTCTCTCTTCTTCTGGCACCCCCACAATTCTGATGTTGGTATGCTTGAAGCTGTCCTAGGGGCTCCTTACATTATCTTCACATTTTTGGATTCTTTTCTCTTCTTTTCCAGTTGAGTGTTTTCTGATTCTTTACATTTCAAAATTTTGACTTGATTCTTGCCTTCCTCTTGTTGCTGTTAGGTCTCTGTATACTATGTTTTATTTCAGTCAGTGTATGTTTAATTTCTAGTTGGTCCTTTTTCATCTCTATTTGGAACTTTTCCATCTCTAGTTGGTGTTTTTTCATCTATAGTTGGTCCTTTTTCATCTCCTCTTGGGTCTCGCTAACTTTATCCAACTTTTCTAGGATATTCTTGAAAAACCTTATAAGTGTGGTTTTGAACTCTATATCCAGTTGTTTCTTTTCCTCCATTTCTTTTGTTTGTGATCTCTTTCCTTGTCTTGGCATTTTCACTATGCCAGGAGAACTTCTGTGTTGAATTCAGCCTTATGATACCAGACTTGAAAAATTGCAAAAGCCTCTCTGTTGAGCTTGGGATGGGCCTTCCAGTCGGCCCCGCCCTCCACAGCCCGAGTCTCACGTGACTGGGTAATCGCTGAGCGGTCCCTGTGCACGCACACGCTCTCTCACAGTGCCTCTAGACTGCTGCCCCTCTGGCTACCCTGAGCTCCGGGACCACATGAGTCTGGGTCCCCTGGGTTTTGCCCAAAACTGGGGTTTAGTGGAGTTAGAAGTGGCACAGTTGGGAGGATCTGTCTCCCACCCACTTGTGAAAGCCAGTGGCACAATCAGCAGTCGATCCTCTGTGCGCAGTGCCGTGCGCACCAGCAGCCTTTTGATCTTTTGTGACTCCCCTAAATGTCCATGCACTTTTCCCTTTTCACAGTCCAAACTCCCCCCATATGAGTTTTGGCTGGATCTGGGGTTTAGTGTTGTAGGATAAGGAGTTCAATGCCTTTGAGAGTCTCCATCTCCCTCCTGCCAGAGAAAGCTAGCCAGGTTCTCAGGCACCCACTCTCTCCACGCGCACATTTCCGTACCTCAGCTTTTTGCAGCTCCTCTGGGTCTCTGTGAGCCCTTCTCTTTCCTTCTAATTGTAGAATTTTCACTCAGCCAGCTTTCCTGTGGTTCTGGATGATGTCTGTTCTATCTTTTAGTTGTAGTTTTGAAATTGTTGTGCGAGGCAGCAGTGTAGATGTTTACCTATGCTGCCATCTTGGATTCTCCTATACATTTTTTTTATGGATGCCCTTATGATGTGTCTTGGTGTGTTCCTCTTTGGATTTCTTTTTTTTTTGGATTCTGTGCACTTCCTGGACTTGTAAGTCTATTTTTTTCATCAGGTGGGGCAAGTTTTCATTCATTATTTCTTTAAATAGGTTTTCAGTATCTTGCTCTCTCTCTTCTTCTGCCACCCCCATAATTCTGATGTTGGTATGCTTGAAGTTGTTCCAGAAGCTGCTTACACTACCTTCACATTTTTATAACCTTTTTGCTTTTTGCTTTCCCAGTGGAGTGTTTTCTGCTTCTTTGTATTTCAAATCTTTGACTTGATTCTTGCGTTCCTCTAGTCTGCTGTTAGGTCTCTGTATAATATTTTTTATTTTAGCCAGTGTATGTTTAATTTCTAGTTGGTCCTTTTTCCTCTCCTCTTGGGTCTCGCTAAATTTATCCATCTTTTCTAAGATATTCTTGAAAAATCTTATAACTGTGGTTTTAAATTCTATATACAGTCATTTGTTTTCCTCCATTTCTTTTGTTTGTGATCTGTTTCTTTGTCTCTGCATTTTCGCTGCTTACCTGCATTGGTAGAGTAGCTTTGTGTGCTAGTTGTCCTATATTGCCTCCCCAGTTACCTGAATTTGACTCTCTTGGTGCACCCCTTTGTGGACTGTGTGCACAGCGTTATTGTTGTTAAATCTTAATTGTTGTTGGTATCGGTGAGGGGAATTGACCTCCAAACCAATTGGTTGAGAGGATCAGCTGTGTCTATGCCAGGAGAACTTCTGGGCTGGAGTCAGCCTTATAATGCAAGACTTGCACAATTGCAAAAGCCTCTGTTCCCGGCTTGAATGGGATGGAGTCTCAGGGCTAGCAGACAGCCTTAGCTTCCCATCAGCCTTGCCCTACGCTGCCCCTCAGTCCTCTCTGTGCATAGTCACATTTGTGCGCCTCCAGACCTTGCCTTTCCAGCTCCGCTGAGTTTCTGTGCGCTCTGGGGAACTGTATGAGTCTGTGTACTCAGGGTCTTGTCTGAAAGTGGGGTTCAGTGCAGTCTGACCTGGATTTCAGTGCAGTTGGGAGGTTCTGTCTTCCTCCCCCTAGAGAAAAACATGCACCTCCACACTTCTGTCTTTCACGGCTTCCCTAAGTTTCCCTGCACTCCTCCCTTTTTACAACAGTCCAAACTCCCTCTATATGATTCTTGCCCAGAATTGGGATTCAGTGTAATTGGAAGTGGGGTTCAGTGCAGTCAGGAATTTCCATCTCCCTCCTGCTAGAGGAAGCCAGCCAGGCACTCCACCACCCATCCTCTGTAGGCACGTGTCTCTATACCTCAGCTTTTTGCAGCTCCTCTGAGTCTCCTTGAGCCCCTCTCTTTCCTTCTAGTTGTAGAATTTCCACTCAGCCAGCCTTCCTGTGGTTCTGGATGATGTCTGTTCTGTCTTTTAGTTGTAGTTTTTGAAATTTTTGTGCGAGGCAGCTGTTAGGTGTTCACTTATGCCCCATCTTGGTTTCAGTATGTTGAATTTCATAACAGTTTTTTCATGCTTAGAATTTTTTTGCCTTGAGTAAATTTGGCCTGCATTTTTTTTTTCATATTGTCCTCATTAGGTTTTGATGTAAAGGTTAGTGTTATTCTTATAAAACAAGTCAGAAAATGTTCCCTCTTTTTCTCTTCTCTTAGAAAGTTTGTGAAATATTGAAATCATACCAGTTTAAAGGAAGGATTTAATTTAGGAAAGTGTGTAAACAGTATTAGAGAACTGAAAAGGAACTGCAGTAACACAGAGATAGAAAATCTAGGAAGTAGATACTATCCTGGTGATAAACATACAAAGGAAAGAGGTTGGATTATTGAAAACTATGGACTTGGAGAAGGGACCTATGGGAGCTGGAACACAGACAACACAGACCAGCTGTGCAGGTTTCTTAGGAATCACATAAAAGACTTAGTCCTCAGTCCTTGAAAAAGTTGTTTTACTTCAAGTTTTCTGTTACAGAAAGCAATTCCTCTTTCCTTAAGGAATTTTACTTCTATTTATCGGGAAATTGTCATAGTGTACTAAATTTGACAGTATGGCAGTGAAAAGACACTTCAGTACCATATATAAACCTACGGTGTCCACAATGGGTATGGCACTCTGCATGTGGCATGGGGGTGAGGGGCCCCACTGGGTATCTCTTTTGCCTTCTAAAAATTTGTTGAATTCTTTCATTTCTTTATCTATCCTTTCTAATTTTTTTTATCTTTTTTATTCCTTTCTATAATTTTAATGCGATTTTGAGTTTCATGTGATGCATATAATCAATACATCATCCTTAACCATTAATCATAGATAAATTAATTTATAAGTTATAAATATATTGTTTTATATTTATTAAATTACTCATTATACTTTATAAAGTATATTACAATTAATTTGTAATTTTGACAATTTTATAACATCTCTTTTAATATCAGCATTTATTTTCTAGGTTCAAAGGAAAACATTAAACATCAAAATTAAAAATGAGTTACAACCTTATATTGGTATAAGCAAATAAGATCTTTGGAAAGGAGACTATTTCAGAAGAAGTAGAGGATATCACTAGTCTATTCAAGAAAGAATCAGAGTTGATGGAGAAGCCTGGATTTATTATAAAGAAACATCAGATTTATTAAAGGAAGCTTCTGATGGGAAACCTTCAAACCAGATTTATAAAACACATCCTGGAATGGCTACATTAGGTACACATAATGATACAGCAACATCCTCCTTTGAAAGTAAGCTTAAGAGTAATGAAGAAGATCCATCATTATCAATAACTGAGATGACTGCTCAATATCGGGCTTCTGTTGACTTCCTATATCATGAAAAATTAGGAAAAATTAGCCCACAGTTCTCTGAAGAATATCAGAAAGGACTTGACGTAAAGTCAGGTAACTTAACTCTTAACCTCAAGGCCAAGGGTTTACAAGAATTCCCTAAGGGCATTTTAAAAACAAAATATGTAAAATATCTATATTTAGACCAGAACAAAATCAAAGGATTTAAAAGAGCAGACTTAGCTGATCTGCGAGGACTTGAAATTCTATCCTTGCAAGACAATGGGTTATCATCATTTCCATCTGAAATTCAGTTACTTCACAATTTAAGGATATTAAATGTCAGTCACAACCAAATATCATATATTCCTAAAGAAATATCAGAGCTTGAGAATATCAGGCAACTCTTTTTAAATAACAATTGCATCGAGAATTTTCCTTCTGGCTTAGAAAGTCTTAGAAACTTGGAAATTTTAAGTTTGGCTAATAATAACTTAAAATATATACCAGATACCTTGTCTAGTTTTAAAAACTTGAGTGTTCTCAATTTGGAATACAACCAGTTAACAATATTTCCTAAAGTTTTGTGCTTACTTTCAAAGTTAATTTCACTAAAACTTACTGGAAACCTGATAAGCAGTTTGCCAAAAGAAATTAGGGACCTTAAAAATTTAGAAAAACTTTTACTGGATCACAATAAACTTACATTTTTGTCAGTGGAAATTTTTCAATTGCTCAAAATGCAAGAACTACAACTGACTGACAATAAATTAGAATTTATTTCACACAGAATTGAAAATTTTAGGAAACTTAGAATTCTGATACTGGATAAAAATTTATTGAAAGAAATACCAGAGAATATTTCCCACTGTATAATGTTGGAATGCCTTAGCCTCAGCGATAATCAATTAACAAAACTTCCCAAGAACATCCACAAGCTTAAAAATTTAAGAAAATTCAATTTAAACAGAAATAGTATAATGAAAATACCCGAAGATATCTCACATCTTAATAATATACTTAGCCTAGGATTGTCAGGAAATAAAATTATAGATGTTCCCATTGAAATAAAAAACTGTAAGAAAATAACTAAAGTTGAGTTGAGTTATAATAAAATAACATATTTTCCAGTAGGTTTGTGTGCTTTAGAGTACCTTTATTATTTGATTATTAATGGAAATTATATTTCAGAAATACCTGTGGATATATCTTTCAGTATACAATTGCTTCACTTAGAGTTTAATGAAAACAAACTCCTCACATTTTCTGAGCACTTATGTTCTCTTATTAATCTTCAATACCTGGATCTTAGTAAAAACCAAATAAGTAAAATTCCATCATCTATTTCCAATATGGCATCACTCCATGTTCTTATTTTATGCTGTAATAAATTTGAAACTTTCCCTATACAAGTGTGTACTTTAGCAAATTTGCAAGTACTTGATATTTCAGAAAACCAAATACAGAAAATCCCCTCAGAGATCTGTAACTTAAAAGGAATTCAGAAATTAAATATCTCAAGCAATAAATTTATGTATTTTCCTGTTGAACTGTGTCAACTACAATCACTGAAAGAGCTGAATGTGAGTCAGAAAAATGGGAGAAAGGTAAGAGACTGCTATTTTGGAATTTGGAGGAAGGGGGAACTGGAGGGAATCAGAATCTATGATGTAGTATATGTATGTGTATGTGTGTTTTAAATTTAATTGGACTATTTTATTTTTAAAGGATAGGCTTTTTATTACCTCAAACATGGCTTACAAATACATTTCTCAACACAAAGTTTTATAGGAAAACTAGAGGCCGAGTACATGAAATTCATGCATGGGAGGGAGAGACCCCTCAGCCTAGCCTGCACCCCTCTCCAATCTGGGACCTGTCAGGGCTGTCCAACTGCCGGGGTAGGCTCAATCCCTGGGATCGGCAGTAGGACATCCCTATCACAATACTGGACCACTGGCTTCTAACTGCTCACCTGCCTGCCTGCCTGATCACCCCTAACTGCCTCCCCCCTAGCTAACCTGGTCTCTCTTAACCACCTCTGTCTGCCAGCCTGACCACCCCTCACTGCCCCCCTCCTGCCAGCCTGGTCACCCCTAACTGCTTCTGCCTGCTGGCCTGATTGCCCCCAACTGGCCCCGCCCCCTGCTGGCTGGGTCATCCCACACAGTCTGCTCCTCAGTTGTTTGGTTGCCCTTCACTAACCCCCCTGCCAGCCTGGTTGCCCCATGCAGCCTGTTTGGTCGTCCATTTGGTTGCGATGGTCACTTAGGCTTTTATATAGATAGATATTTCAAATCATATAGAATTGGTAGCATGGGTCAGTATTTGGATATCACACAATACATGGTGGGTTTTAACAAAGAAGTCACAAGAATCTGTGAGATATAAAAATAACTGCTTTTTAGACAAAAAATTTCATCCATTTGATTTTAGAAGTTTTAGTCAGAAATATTTATTAAAAATATAATTGTTTAATCTTTGTACAGTTATCAAGACTTCCACAAGAACTGTCTAAAATGTCTCAACTTAAAGGACTTGATATCTCAAATAATGCAATCAGAGAACTCCCAAGAAATATAGGGGAAATGAGAAGCTTGGTCAGTTTATATGCATACAACAATCAAATAAGATATCTGCCTCCATCTATTCTATCTTTAAATCAACTCCAGAAACTAAACTTGAGTGGTGAGTATCAAGCATAATCAGTAAGTAGAGTATTAGTGTTTAGGTTGCAAATTTTACTAACAAGACACAACAGCAAACTGTAAGATAATATATTAGGTGCCCAGTGGAAGGAAATAGCTGTCATAGGTACAAAAAATGTGGGCAGAACATAAGGCTCAGTTCCTTCCCTAATCCAGCTGGGGAACCTGAACACTTTTTCATTCTGTCTTTCCTGACTATACCCTTTCTTCTCTTTCTGAATGTGATTTCTTCCCTTCCTGTACACACACTTACCTACCCAACCTTAGGTCAGTGTTTTCTGTTTTCCTTTCTCTGCTGGCTCCCTTGACTCCACTCCTTACCCTGTTATATTTTAACTAGAGGCCCAGTGCACGAAGTTCATATATGGGCCTGGCCAGTGATCAGGACTGATCGGGGCCTTCTGGCTGCTGGCCAGGGCCTTCCTTCCCCAGCTCCTAGCCAAGGCCTTCCTTCATTCCATGCTGCGCCCTGGTGGTCAGCACATGTGATAGTGATCAATCAAACTCCTGCTCTCCCAGTTGAACTCCTGAGGGGACACTTTGCATATTAGCCTTTTATATATATAGATACCTTACAGTCTTTTATCAAGTAAATCACAAACATAAAGTAAATCATTCACTCTAAATATTTCCCAAAGCACAGAAAATACTAGGTTGGTATCCTATATAATCCTAAATAATAGAAGGCTAATATGCAAATGGTCATTATGCCCTCACATGTAACAACCAATCAGCTGGAGGCTGCATAAGCAGCAGGTATAAGCAGGTGGGCGGGGCTGTATGGCGAGGTGTGTGCAAGTGGGCATGGCTGCATGCACAACCAGTCACCAGAAGATGCTTAGAGCACCGCTTGGTCCTTCACCCTTAGCTCTTGTGGGCGGCAGCGGCAGCTCGCTCCCGACTCCCACAGAAGTGGCGTGTGACCCACTGCATGTGATTTTGCATCTTGGGCCATTAGTTTTAAAAAATAACTTACAGGAAATAATAAGTACCTATGTATCTGTTCCCTGATATAAATAATGCTGATTTTGTGATATTTACTTGAGATATGATAATGATCAGGCACTTCACCCCTGTGATATTATTTCCAAAAATCTATAACCTTAGTCTAATCATGAGAAAATATACCAGATAAATGCAAGCTTGGGAATATTCTACAAAACACCTAACTAGTGCAACTCAAACTGTCAAGGTCATGGAGAACAAGGAAAGACTGAGAAACTGCCACAGACTAGAGGGACTAAGAAGACCTAACTGTATGCAATATGCTATCCTGGAATGGATTCCGGAATAGGAAAGGACACTGATGGAAAATCTGATGAAATCCAAAAAGAGTCCAAAGTTTATTTAATAGTAACATGCTAAAGTTAGTTTCTTAGATTTGACAAATGTAACACTGTAACATGAGATGATAACATCAGGAGAAACTTAAACTAGTTGAATACACAGGAACCCTCTACAATTTCTGCAAATTTTTTGTACACCTGAAATTATTCCAAACGAAAAATGTACTTTAAAAAATTACCATCACACCTACTCCATTAGAGAAAAGCCTCCCTTTCTCACTTTGCCATCCTCTACGAGAGAAAGGAGATACTGACATTTCTATGCTTCCTTCTTTTCAACCCTAGCAAGTGGACAATAGTAAGAACTTATGACTCATGATTTGCCAGCATTTTGAGGGTTCTCTGGTATTTGCCATTGAGACACAATAAATGCCCTAGAGATAGTTATCTCCATAGTTGTTGTTTTTTTACAGAAAGGTACAATTCAATTATATATTTTTTTCTATTAGGAAATAATCTTACAGCTCTGCCTAGTGGTATCCACAATCTTTTCTCACTGAAGGACATAAATTTTGATGGTAACCCTTTGCTGAGACCTCCAATGGAAATCTGTAAAGGAAAACAGTTGTACACCATTGCATGCTATCTACAGAGGGCAGAGGAAAGAGATGGTAGGTGACAAGTAAGTGACTAGCTTATGAGTTATTTCCTAGTATCTGTAAATTAAAAGATAGTTTGCTTCCCTGTGGGTGTGGCTCAATGGTTGAGCATCAACCTATGAACCAGGAGTTCATGGTTATATTCCCATCAGGGCATATGCCTGGCTTTCCGGCTTGATCCCAGTAGGGGGCATGCAGGATGCATCTGATCAATGATTCTCTCATCATTGATGTTTTTAGCTCTCCCTCTTCCTTCTCTCTGAAATCAGTAGGAACATATTAAAATTTTTTTTAAGAGATAGTTTGCTTTAATTGGAGGCTTTCAATCTGGCAGAAACATTAAAATATCTCTCATCTTCCCTCTTCAGAAGGTTGAGTTTATTTTGGTAATTCAGATCCAATAAAATTGAATGATCAAAAAACAGTGGTCTTTGGTCTCAATGCCATTCAATAGGTTTTTCATCATAGTTTGTGATCAGACTCAGAAAATCCATACCCATATTTCTCCATCGCTTTTGGTCTATATCACCATAGATAGTTGTTCTAAAAGTCATATTTGGCTTTGAAGGAAGTTCATAGATCTTTTCCACTTATGCCAGTCAGTTTTTGGCCACTATGATCACCTGTCTGTAAACCTTGGGCAGTATTCATTTCTTCTGTCCTTATGATTGCCCTGATAATTGCACAGAGCAGGTCCATTTTCTTTAAATGTTCTTCCATTGGACCAGAAGGAGACTGGTTTCTTCACGTCTTCTGGAATGTAGTTTCACTGTCCAATTCTTTCTATGGGGCTGGGTTCTTAACAACTAAGCTTTTTCCCATGACTAGGACTTTGCCATTCTATTATCAATCCTCAGAATGAATCCAGATTTAGCTCCTCCATTTTAATGTTAGGAAGTATTAAATTTAATATTGTTCCAGATTTGGGGAAATCTGTATATACAAAATCTGAATATACAAAACCATCCTCTAAAATTATTCTACTACTTACCCTTGTCTTATATAATCAAAAGGTTACATCAGCATAATCTTAAAATCTAGTGAGACAATCACTAAAATGTACAGTCCTCTTGTAAGCCACATCCTTATACATGGCTACCATTCAGAAGCTTTTGCAGGATTTGAGCCTCATTGATGGAAAAATGCCAAGAAATAAAATTAAAAGTAACAGTCGCTGTTTTCTCTAACTTGCTAACCAAGTCAGTTTTGCTAATTATGATAATAAAAAAGGAACATTTTGTGGTAACTTTATTTTTGCAAAATAAAGATTTTAGGGGTTTCCAAGGAACCATATATAATTCCTGTTAGGTAACAGTACTTTAAAGAAGTCTGTAAACTTCATGACTGAAACTTCTTGCTGAAATTCTGTTATCCCAGTTCTTGAGGAAGGATTCATGTGGTTCTAGCCTCTATGGCAAAAGTACAATGGGCAATGGCAACAGATCAAAGTCAGTAAAAATAAGAGAACCCTCGCCATTCCTTTCTTCATGGCCAAAGGGCCTTTATACTGCAGCCTAGGCACCCAGAAAGTGTAAAGAGAATGTAATCATGGAAGATGTATTTATTGTTCAATTAACAAAGAACATGGGGTCTCTTCCTAAAAATTTTTCTTAGAAGATTGGATTTTTGTTTATACCATTAGCATACAATTTAGCTTGAAGGATTAATGGTATGAATAAAAAACAAACACCAGAAAGCATAGAACATATCTGAGATGATTACAGAGGGGTGAGAAATTGCTAGTTTTTAAAAATTTCCAAAGTATGTTAGGTCAACAACAACAACAACAAAAAGAGTACTGTTCAAATTAATTAGAAGCTTAAAAAAAAATAAGAACTCTCTATATCTAAGTCAACCTTCATTAAGGGATTGGAATACAAAATATGCATATATACACCATATATTTAAATTTAAAAATTTTATTTATTGATTTGAGAGAGAGGAAGGGAGAGAGATATCGATTTGTTACACAGTTCCACTTATTTTTGCATTTTTTTGGTTGTTTGTGTTAATCCTCACCTGAGGATATTTTGTCTATTGATTTTTTTTAGATAGAGTGGAAGGGAGCGGGTAGGGGGAAAGAGAGAGAGGAAAGAGAGACTGAAAGAGAGAGAGAGAGAGAGAGAGAGAGAGAGAGACAGAGAGACAGAGAGACAGAGAGACAGAGAGACAGAGAGAGACAGAGACATTGGTGTGAGAAAGACACACTGATTGCCTCTTACACATGTCCTGACTAGGAGTAGGGATGGAACCTGCAACCTAGGTACTTGGGCCTTGATTGGAACTGAAACTGAAACCGAAACCATTTGGTATGTGGACAGATGCTCTAACCACTGAGAAATAGGGGCCAGGGTCATTGGTTGCTTCTTGTATGTGCTCTGACTGAAGATAGAATCCACAACTTTAGTGTATTGGAACAATGCTCTAACCAATTGAGCTACCCAGCCAAGGGCCTAAACCATATTTATAGATGTGAACTTGGCTTCTCAAGATAGTACATAAAGAAGCACATTAAAAAGCCAGTTTGTATATCAGGTCTACATTTTACTTTTCAATTGACTTGACATATACACTTGGAAGGAGCCAAGTAGAAACCTAGATATAATATTAGCTCAAAATACTGTGTGTTTCAAAAGTAACAGCCTAAATTTTCTTTTATGTTTAAATGTAGAGAGAATCTTAGAGAAGATCTTGAAAATAGTTGCCAACAACATCACTGAAACATATTTCCAATTTTTGTGTCAAAAATTAAAACTGGTAACCTCAGAAATAGACACACCTATAAAAAGGTATGTATGCATGACAATATGTGATATAAAGCTTATTCTTATGACTTATATTAATACTAGAGAACTGGAAATTTAGGATGCATGGTAGGGTCCCTCAGCCTGGCCTGTGCCCCCTCGAAATCTGGGACCCCTTGGGGGATGTCAGATCAGGCCGAAACCAGGAGTCAGACATCCCCTAAGCCTGTTCTCAACCTTCCTAATGCCGCAACCCTTAAATACAGTTCTTTACGTTGTGGTGATCCCCAAGCATAAAATTATTTTTGTCGCTACTTCATAACTGTAATTTGCTACTGTTATGAATGTTAACATAAATATTTGTGTTTTCTGATGGTCTTAGGGGACCCTGCTAGCTGTTTGCAACCCACAGGTTGAGAACCGCTGCCCTAAGGGGTGTAGTAGTGGGTGAAAGGCAGGCAGCTAGGGAAGAGCCCAAGCCTGGGTGGGGTGCTGTGCAGCTCCCACTTATCCCGGCCCCCCGCTGTGCCTGCCTCTGTCACCAGATGGTAGTGCAGAGGTGGGAGAGGCTTGCGCTGCTGCAGCAGTGCTCAACACTGTGAGCCTGGTGCCACTTGATGGTCAGCTAAGCAGCGGCACTCCCATTGTGGGAGTACACTGACCACCAGGGGCCAGCTCCTGCATTGACTGTCTGTCCCCTGGTGGTCAGTGTGCATCATAGCGACTGGTTGTTATATAATTTTATATGGACTGGTTGGTCCGTTGTTTGGTCACTTACGCTTTTATATATATAGATTACATGATTGTGAGACAATCATATTAACACAAACTCTAATTTGCTATAAAACACTCATTTTATTGTACTTGAGATCCCTGTGGATATAGATAATAGTTAAGAACAAGGGCTCTGAGGACTGACTGCTTAGTTTTAAATCCCAACCAATTTTGTGAGCTTATATAATCCCCTTACCTTTTCTGTGCCTTAGTTTTTTCACTCGTAAAATGAATATACTTTGCTAAGAGAGTTGTCATGAAATCAAGTTCCATAGCATGTGGAACTGTAGCAGTAGTGTACTGGTTTATAGTAAATAATCCACAATTATTGTTTGGAGGTCTTGAGTAAATCAGAATTGAATGTTAATTGAATAGTCGATTTTTTACAAGGAAGCAAGGGGTGGCATGGGGTTAACATTTATTTCTACTAAATTCTTATATGGACTATCTTTCCAATTAATGTAATGCTCACTTCAATCTGGTAAGTTAAGTTTTAAAACCTAGACATATAATATTTAAGTAGTTTTAAAACAATGTTATTTACACAATTATTATTTAAAAACTTTTTCAGCACTGTTCCACTAAGAGAGAGAGTCCAGCGAGCACTTAATAAGTGGAAAATGGACAATAGCAACTTGTCCACTGCTGCTTTAAGAGACCAACTAACTCGGGTGCTAACTATGATAGGAGCATATGATATTATGGACAAAATAACAGCTTTCCAACTTTTTGCAAGCACAATTAAATTCTGAACAGTCTATCTATAATAAAAACTGAAAACTTAGGATGCACTTATATAATTAAAACTGGATATAAGAGAATTACGTGTCATTTCTCTTACCACACATTTCTAAGATGATGACAATTTATGTTAAAATAAAATATTAGACACTGTTTTGTGTATTTGTTCTATTGCTCTAGAATTATGATAAGGAATTTTAAAAATAATTCCATTGAGCATCTTTGTTATATAATGCCTTTATGCAACCCCAGATTTATAGGTAATATGGTCATTAGTAACTTCTATTGGAATTAGAAAGCAGAGTAGTTTCTTTTTAGATCAGTGGTTCTCAACCTTCCTAATGCCGCGACCCTTTAAAACAGCTCCTCATGTTGTGGTGACCCCCAACCATAAAATTATTTCCGTTGCTACTTTATAACTGTAATTTTGCTACTGTTATGAACTGTAATGTAAATATCTGATATGCAGAATGTATTTTCATTGTTACAAATTGAACATAATTAAAGCATAGTGATTAATCAGAAAACAATATGTAATTATATATTGTGAAATATTTATTTCTAATTACAAATAAATGAAATTTTGTCTTGAATCATGGTGTAGCATGGGTAACAGTCTTCATATGACAACAGTAAACTACATTGCTACACTTTGCTACACCGAGGAGCGATGTGTTGGTTTCTAAGACCATGGGAATTATGTGTTTTCCGATGGTCTTAGGCGACCCACAGGTTGAGAACCGCTGTTTTAGATGGTGGCTTAGAAACGGAAATCAATTGTATTACAGGAATGGGAGAGCTGTGAAATATAAACCAAGTCCTGGGTCAGTAATCCTCTAGCTAAGTGTCCAGACAGGACTGGTGGAGTGCATCTTGCCTGTCATGCATGCTTCTCTCCTTCTTCAATCAGAAACATTTTTTCATATGGGGAAGCCATTAAATATATTTTAGTTGGCAATGAACCAGCTCTTGTCATATGCAATCCTCTTTCCCCACTCCTGAAGCTACTAATACCAAGGTCTTCTACCCATCTAACTGCAGTGAATGACTCAGGGAAAGCCATTTGACTCAAGCCAGGCCATTAAGAATTTCCCCTGGGCCTTTCTGCACAGCTATCAGGGAAGATGCAATCTTTCTGCAGATGTATTAGGAGTCTTGGAGCCTGAGTCTATCATGTTCAGCTTGTGGCAGTCAGTTTGAGAGCTGGATAGGGAGAGGGAGATGGAATCCAGCTGTATCACTCAAGGTTCTCCAGAGAAGCAGAACCAACAAGATATGTGTGTGTACATGTGTCTTTATTAGATGTAGGCTGTGTATTTCAAATCCAGGATTTCCTGGATCCAGGACCCATAGTTGTCTCTCTGACAGAAACGTGGCTTCTAAAACATAAGCATTGCAACAAATGGTGCCAGGACAACTGAATGGCCATATACAAAAGAATGGACCCCTATCTTATGTGATATAAAAACATTAATTCAACATGGATTGGTCTAGAATTTTTAGAAGAAAAAAAAACAAACAAAAACAAAAAAACAGGCATAATTCTTCATGACCCTGGCAATGGTTTCTGGATATGACACCAAAGGAAAGTAACAAAGGAAAAATAGTGATTACTTGCTGTGACCTATTATTGTAAAGATACAATTTCAAAGCTACTGCCAAGATCTTTTGTGTCACTGAAAAGTATCCATCTGCAGTAAATAGTCCTATTATTTCAAGTGCTCTAGTTGGCATGGTTTGAAACCCAGAGGATGCACAATGGGAAACCACTTCTCTCTGCATAGTCATGTACAGTGCCACCTCGGTTAAGAGCAGGGAGATCTGTATGAATTTAGCTGCTTTTAGGAAAATGTTTCTCTTCTTTTACTTGGCCCCGAGCTGAGAAAATGTTTGTCGTGTGTGTGTGTGTGTGTGTGTGTGTGTGTGTGTGTGTGTGTATGTATGTATGGTCCAATAAGTTACCAGAAAACTACAGAAATGAAGATGTATATTTCATTTCACACTGGGATAGAGACTTGAGGGGTCTACACTTGGGGTGTCAAATGGGACAGTTTTGCTTAACTGCCTCTTACTGAAACTCAAGAGAAATGTTTTGCATAATTGTGTCCTGTCCACTGCCCTCCTGAGGTTTGGGTGTAGGTGGGCTATGGATCCTAGGGGGAAATAATCTCTGTGGGAGGGATTAGAGTTCTCCTAAATGGAGGTTTTTACAGTAGGAAGGAAAGAAAGCCCCTTCACTGAAGTGCAGTGAAGTAAGTCTCTCACTGACAGAAGTAAATTTCAGGCAGTACAATCAGGTACTGCTATGTCCACGAAGAAAACTTCCAGTCCCCATGAACTGTTGAACATTTTGTTCTTTTCCTTTGACTTTAGAGATAGTCTTATTTAGCATCTGATTTCTGTTTTTCTCTTGGTTTCTAAAATTTTATTATCTACAGTCCTTCAGTAAAACTGTAAAGGTAAATTCACGTGTAGGCATAGTGTAGTTTTGGGAATTTCAGTCAAGAGTAGCATCTTATTGAGGAATTATAAGTGAGCAGAGCCTCAAGGCCGAGCTGAGATGGAAGAGCTCTCTGGTTGCAATTTGTACTGATTCAGGAGTCACAGAATATAATCCTCTCCTCCCCACCAAAATATGTCAGAAGGTAACAGAGAGAAAAACAAACTCGAAAGAAATTATCAAAGCCAATTTTCAATTGTCTCATTGTTTAAGTAAACAGTTAAAAATATTCACACAAACTTTGGCTTTGGTCATAGATGCTTTGTTGATCAATTACCCAATATTTCAGTCCACTCTTAGTTCACAACAAGGAATTAAGTTTAATTTCAATAATATTAAAAGAGTGGTCTGATGAGAAGTATGGGCAGGTGGGAAAAAGTTGAATTACTGTATTCCACTAATAAAACGGTAATAGGGTAAAATCCATAGTGTCTCAATAATCTTCCTTTTCATTGTATGATGTGCTTCTGAAACATCACCTTGAAAAACTCGTATTAAAATAACAAAAGATACAGTTATGTAATAACGAGAACTACATATAGGAGATGTTTTAATAAATAAAAGATCTGGCTTTAAAATGATTTCAAGGTAGTACTGGTGATATGCAGCTTGGTTCCACAAAGAAGAAATATTGAAAACTCTATAAATCGCATTTTGGGTCAGCAGTTCTCAGACTTTTTGTCTCAGGATTCCCTCACAATCTTACAAGTTATTAATAATCCTCTCAAATTTTTAAAATGTTAATCTATATCTTAAATATTATATATCTATATATATTTGCAATATTACAAATTAAGTGAAGAAATAAAAATGTTTACTTATTAAAAATAGCAACACTGCACCCTAGCTGAATTGGCTCAGTGGATAGAGCATCAGCCTGTGGACTGAAGGGTCCCAGGTTCAGTTCTGGTCAGGGGCACATGCCAGGTTGCAGGCTTGATGCCCAGTAGGGGTATGCAGAAGGCAGCCAATGGGTGATTCTCTCATCATTGATGTTTCTATCTCCCTCTCCCTTCCTCTCTGAAATCAATAAAATATATTTAAAAATAATAGCAATGCCATGTTAATATATATAATGTTTTTATGAAAAATAAAATAAATAGTGAGAAAGGTGACATTGTTTTAGATTTTTGCAAATCTCTTAATGCTTGGCTTAATGGAAGATATATGAATTCTCGTGTGCTTTTGTATTCAATCTATTGTACGATCTATATTGTTTTGGTTAAAGTATATTAAGAAAACAGCTTCACACTGATGCATAGTTGGAAAAGAGAAATTTTTAATAACTTTTTAATATTATTATAGGTATATTTCTTCACAGTTGCAAAGTAAAATCAGAAACTATATCAATGAACTTTTTGTATGCTGCAAAAATCTTTCTGTCCAACATATATCTTAAATGGATGTCACTCCTGTGACTCCTGCGTTAGTCATTTGAAAATACTGGTTCACTGACTTATGCAAAGATTCAATTATCTTGACGCATTTTATTATAGAAAATGCATCCACTTGTTACTAAATTTCCCTCTGTAGAAAAGTCTCAAAAATTGTAAGCTCTCCAGTTCATAGTGGTAGATAGGTTTTCTAAAATCTTAAATTTTTATTTAAAAGGTTTAATTTTATCAGGACAGCAAATACTGCCGGTGGTTTTCCTTGAAAGGATCGGCTTACTTCCTTTTTCAGAAATGTCTCTCAAATACTCAAATTGGAATGACCTACGTCTGCCGGTCGTTCTGTCAAGCAAAACATACATGGAGTCATCCAACTTTAATAAAATTAACGTTCACAATTTCACCAAGGACATAGGTAAAACAGGCCATTTTTCCCCCCCTTATTCCACGGTATGGCAGTGAAGAATAATGACTACTAGACGTTTTACTTCCTATTGACTTTTCAGCGCAGTTTCCAGTAGTCAAAAGGCAAATAACAGTATTTTCATAAAGAGCTCGGACGTTGCAGATGCTAGGAAAGGGTCCTGGGGGTCCCCAAAGGGCCACGGACCACACTTTGGTGGTGGCAGGTACGAGGATAAACAATGTAAAAACCAATGATCCCTCCTCCCAAGCTCATCTTCCAACAGAGGAAACCTCCGAGATGATGATGATGATGACCCAGCTTTGGGGACACTAGAAGTACCAGCCGTGGGGGGAGGTGGGGACAGTTTGCAGACAAGCACGGAACGTAGCGAGCAGGTAGGATCGTGCTGGAGCCACGAGGGCGCGAAGCAGCGTGTAAAGTGGTGGGAGGACAGCAGGTGGCGCCGGATTGGACGGAGGGGAGGCACGTGGTGTGGGCCGTCTCCAGGGGGCGGGGCAGACGGGGCTGGGAGGAGGTTAAGGAGCGTAGATTGGCGGGGTACCGTGCGGTCCCCGGGAGAGCGTGTCCCGCAGGCACCGGGGTATTCCTGCTCCTTCCCCGAGGGCCTTGCAGGTTGTTCCCTCGCTGCTGCAGCCGCCGAGCCCCGCACAATCCCCAGCTCCCACCCAGGGTTGATGGGATATAACCCCCGCGAGGCTCACACCTGGCCGTCCTTCTGCAGACACGGTCATCTGTGGAGCCACAGGAGCGGAGGAGGAGGTCATGGCTGCACGACTCAGCTCCCGCTCACCGGCCCCGAGAAGCTCGTGGGCTCGGGGGCTCGGCCACGCCGCGGAATGCTCTTTGTCCAACTCGCACTTCAAATGGCTGTCACTCCCGTGCGTGCTTTTGTGTAACACCACGCATGCATTCGTCGGGGGGGAAATACTGGTCCGCCGAGGGACGCCAAGATTCCGTATCTCGACGCCTTTTAGTACCGCGACTGCCTAAGAACGTAAAACTTTATTTGGGAAAAACCCGTTTTCGTGCCACCCGGCATTATCTCGCCACCGAGATTTGCTCCCTTTACGGCAGTTATGCGAACACCTGTCAGCCTGGTTTTTAACTCGGGGGAGACGGCACTGACCTCTTCGTGCCACCCACTCGGCGCGGCTTTCACCATCGGCCTTCACCGTGGGTGTGGGCGGCTCACGGAGTTGCCCAGGACGTGACCGGAGCCGGCGCGGAGGTCGGAGCCCGCGCCCAGGCAGGGGCGGCGCCAAGCCCCCCGCCCCGCTGACGCCAAATAGGCTGAGATCACCTCAGGCGCGCGGTGCAATCGCAGAGCGCGGCGGCGCCGCCTCCGGCCGCCCCAGCGCCTTCCCGGCGCGGAGATCCCTCCGCCCTCGCGCGCAGATCCCTCCGCCCTCGCCCCGCCGCACCCCTGTGTCCCGGGGCCCCGCACCCGGGGCACACAGGTTGGGGTGGCCCGCCACTCCCAGCGGGTCTCCTCTAAGCTCACGGCCGATCCCCGCTCTGTGCCACCGGTGTCGTAGGTGCAGCGCGCTTGCTTGCTCCTTCAGGTCGCCTCTCTAGGCGTAAGGAGACCGCGGCGTTAGAGAGTCCGCGGTGAGGGGCGTGGCCAGCGGGAGGCCCCGCCCCGTTCTGTGACGCACCGGGTGGTGCGCGCGGGAGCCGGGAGTAAGGGGGTGGGGGGTGGGTCCGGGTTTAGTGGAAGATCTTGGCGACCGGGGCCGCCTCCCGACGTCCATCTGCCCGCTTCTCTCGCCCCGTAGATTCGGAGGAGCGGCGGCGACTTCGGTCTGCAGCGTCTCCGGACAACCCAGGCGGCGGCGGCGGCGGCGGCGGCGGCGGGGGCCGGGATGGCGTTGCTGGGCTTACTGCAGGCGGGCGGCTCGGTGCTGGGGCAGGCGATGGAGAAGGTGACGGGCGGCAACCTGCTCTCCATGCTCCTGATCGCCTGCGCCTTCACGCTCAGCCTGGTCTACCTGCTCCGCCTTGCCATCGGCCACCTCGCCCCACTGCCGGCCGGGGCGGTACGTGCCCCCCCAGGAGTCCGGGAGGGGGGCGCGGGGACTGTAAGGTGGCGGAAGGGCTGTAGCGGGGGCGGCGACCTGCGCTCGGCGGGGCGTTGGCGGCGGGCGCGAAGGGGGCCCCCGGGGTGGCCGCCCGCCCGGGCCTCGCTGGCCTGGGTGCTGACGGCCCCGCTCCTGACGCCGGCGGCCACGTGTCTGGCCCCGGCCGGGGTCGTGCTCGCCGCGCTGGTGATCACAGTGATTCTGTGCTCGTCGCGGTACTGGTAGCCCTGATGGCCGAGCCAGCGCTGAAGGCTGGGGCCCTGGCTGGGGGCGCTGAGCGCCCTGGTAGCCGTCCTGGCCACCATAGGGGTATTTGGGGGGTCCGGTGGGGACCCCGATGGCGATGCTTGGGGCAGCCGTGGCCCCGGTGGCCGGCATCCTGGTGACTGTCCTTGTAGTGGTTGTGAGGTTCACTGCCCTGTGCGGGCTGAGGCCGTGGCCCTGATGGCCACTTACTGTTTGCTGAGCACCAGCAGGAAGGAGGCGGGTGCTGGTGTTGGGAGGATGAGAGGGACTGTGAAGTGCTGCTACAGTGCAGGGACCCTCCAATGATGCCGATGAAAGCAGTTTGTCTAATTTCGGGGCTTCATCGACCACTGCTCTATGTGATGAGTGTGCGTCCTTAACCAGCCAGCCACTAGTCGCTGCCCTGTTACTGACATTGGAAGGCACAGATAATTTTACATTTAAAAGTATTTTTACAAATAGTAGTTTTTTACAAATAATTTTTGTTTGAACTGTGACCCGCATGAGGCAGGTAGTATTGTTATTTTTCCTTCACGTGGGATTTTTTTTTTTTTTTTTAGGAAGTGGTATTTGCCTTTGGAAAGATAAGTGGCTTTCGTTTAACTTTACCCACTTAAAGATATATTTCATTGATCCTTTTAGAGAGTGAGCGGGAGTGGGATAGAGAGAGAGAGAGAAACATAGATGAGTTGGATTAGCTGCCTCCTGCACACTCCCCACAGGGGACCGAGCCCCTAATGTGGGCATGTGTCCTGACCTGGAATCTAATTGAACTGGTGGCCTCCTGGTTCCTGGCTCATTGCTCCCGGCTGAGTTACACCAGCTGCACTGTAGCGTGCTGTATAGCTTTAGTATTTAAGATGGTTGTTACTATTATCCAAAGGGTGACTTTGGAGTGTGCCTTGCTATTTGAGACCACCAACTATCTGAGGAATCTTTTTTAAGTTGCAAGTTTGATTTCCAGAAAACTTAATGTTGTAATCTGTAAGTCTCATTTGAGGTCATCTAAAGTACCTTTTATAGTGAACTAGCGGCCGGTGCCCTCTTGTAGTCCAGGACCCCTTGGGGGATGTCCGCTTGCTGGCTTAGGTCCACTCCTTGCCATGAGCTGGCTTCTGGCTGAGCAGAGCTCCCCCTGTGGGAACCCACTGACCACCATGGGGCAGCTCCTGTGATGAGCGTCTGCCCCCTGGTGGTCAGTGAGCGTCATAGCAACTGGTCATTCTGCTGTTCGGTCAGTTAGCGTGGTAAGGTTTTATTATATAGGATGCCCAAGAGTTCCTGCTACAGTGGATCTACTCTCTCTTTTAAAAATCAGTGGATCTAGTTCATTTGCAGCGAAAGAAGCATGAGATGTGTTGTTTACTGATAAATGTCACTTCTTAAACATTTCCTTTATTTCTGTACCTCGAGTTGTCTTTTTCTCTACCTTCTTTAGGCAAGATTCTGGGACTAAAATTCTGAGTGGTCATGGGAGTAAGTGGTGAAGATACTTTTAAGTTTGACTTTTCCAGTTGTATTTTGTTTTCCACTCATGATTAAGAAAGTTGCCTAGAGCCACCAGTGATAGTACTGGACATATTCTGGACAGTGTTCAGCATTTATAATTGCAATGCCTTTATGTTTGTGTAGTGACATAGCTTACGTTATGTGTTGAGTTTCTATTCATTTTACTATGGATATTCCTAAGATATTTACATTTTAGCTGTTCTTTATTACTTTTGATGCTTCATTTTTTGGTAACTTTTAGTATTAATAGCAAATTTCATTTGTTTGGTTATGAAACTGAACTGGAAATGTGAACTGAAAGTTTTTTGTTTCTCTTTGCAGAAAAGTCCACCATACATTTTCTCTCCAATTCCATTCCTTGGGCATGCCATAGCATTTGGGAAAAGTCCAATTGAATTCCTCGAAAATGCATATGAGAAGGTAAGAGTCTTCCAGATGATTAGAGGAAAAGAAATTAGTGTTTTTCAAACTTTTAAATGGTAGAATGTGGCCAAGCTAGGATTTACATGGATTGATTCCCAACTCTATGCTTTTAGTAGTAGAAGTAGTAGTAGTAATAAAGTACTTATATAATGTTTATTATAGCCAAGCTATCCTAATATATTTTTCTCTAATATATAAAATATACATATAACACATACATATGCACATAAATATATGCATATGTATACACACTTTAATTATTAGAGCCTAATATATATAATATTCTCTAAAATATCTATGTTAATTTTTTAATCTTGACAACAGTTCTATGAAGTAGGTGCTATATTCCCATTTTATAGATAAGGGAAGCAGAAGCATGTTGGTCAGATAGTGGTAAAACTACTAAATTTTTTGGCATGTTCATATAGCAAGCACTATAGGAAAAGTCATATCCTTTAGATACTCTTATAAATTTATCTTTAACCAATAGAAGAAAAAAATCTATATTCTCAGATACTCATTGCAGAATTATATATAAGCAAAAAATAGACACATCATCCATGTCTAATAATGAAAGAATAGTTAGTTACTAACATTATATCTGTGTATAAGATAGAAAAATTTTCAATATAAACAGTGAAAAAAAGCAGAATAAAAATTTCATTTCCATTTGCAATTATAAATTTGGACAAAGACTGGGGAAGAATTGCATTAAGGTTTATGAATGATTTTATTTTCAATAGTTACTGTTTTGTGATTTAAGAAATTGGTGTCTTTGTGCTGTATATCTTTTGTAACGTCAATATGGGTGCTTTTTTCTCTTTAGTATGGACCTGTGTTTAGTTTCACAATGGTGGGCAAGACATTCACTTATCTTCTGGGGAGTGATGCTGCTGCACTGCTTTTTAATAGTAAAAACGAAGACCTGAATGCAGAAGATGTCTACAGCCGTCTGACAACACCTGTGTTTGGGAAGGGAGTTGCATATGATGTGCCTAATCCAGTAGGTAACACTATTATCTTCAAGAAAGATAAATCTATACTATAGTAGCTAAAGCTAGTAGTGTAATAGTATATACATTTAAAATTAGAAACAGTTTATTCCTTGATTTAAAAACCTGAGAATCATGAGATTTAACAGAAGGAAAGCCACGAATAACTGACAAACAATGGGTGTTTTGTTTTATAGTGGCTGGCATGGGCCAAGCAGTTTTAAAGGGTGTCCTAGCCCTGGCCGGTTTGGCTCAGTGGATGGAATGTCGGCCTGCGGACTCAAGGGTCCCAGGCTCGATTCAATCAAGGACATGTAGCTTGGTTGTGGGCATATTCCCAGTGAGGGGTGTGCAGGAGGCAGCTGATTGATGTTTCTCTCTCATCGATGTTTCTGGTTCTCTATCCCTCTCCCTTCCTCTATCAATAAAATATATATTTTTTAAAAAAGATGCAATCAATGATGACTTAGCTTATTGGGAGTTGATTTGAGAGGATAACAAGAGAATCCCGTTATTTTTTTTGGAAGGTCTCCTACCTTCTCACTGCTGCCTGAAATTCTAGTAGGAGAGCTCTTTTGATCCTTGACTTTAGAAGTTTGTGTGATTTCTTTCCCCTCCTAAAGTCAAATATTCAAGTGCTGCAACTTGATGTAAAACACAAATGAGAAAATTGGCTTAGTTGCTTGGTGTGGTCTCGGACTGTGAATGTATCACACAACTCAGCACCCTAGTCACTAGTAGTTAAGAGAGTTAACATTAAGTGCTGCTTCTGGGGATGGGGAAGGTTGGAGTATGAATGGCTCTTCGAGGCCAAAAAACAAGATCCCTAGAAAAACACTGGTTAGATATATACATTTTTTTCACACAGCTTATCAGATTCTTTTTTTAAATTTTTTTTTTTATTGATTTTTTACAGAGAGGAAGAGAGAGGGATAGAGAGTTAGAAACATCGATGAGACAGAAACATTGATCAGCTGCCTCCTGCACACCTCCTACCAGGGATGTGCCTGCAACCAAGGTACATGCCCTTGACTGGAATCAAACCTGGGACCTTTCAGTCCGCAGGCTGACGCTCTATCCACTGTGCCAAACCAGACAGGGCGATTATCAGTTTCTTAAAATAGAAATGTCTCAAAGATTTAAAACTATTAGTTTTCCTAGTGTGATTTTATTTTATTAAAACTTTATTATATTTTAATTAAACTTCTGGCAGATAGTATCAGTAGGGAACAGAACAGGAGAATATGTGAAGGAACCTAAAAATACCAAAGCATATTGGACCTTCGGGTGGTTGCGTTGGCATTGGGTTGGGTTGGAAGACTAGAAGATCACAGAATAGGAAAAGGGAACCCAAGAGTTAGCTGTGGGAAAAGAGTATATAGGAATGACAGGAGTTGGGATACCTAACTTATCATTTGGCTAGGGCCTGCATAACAGGTCTTCTAGGTTACTTCAGATGGATGCATAAGTGTTCTAAGTTTCTCATATCTAGTGTGATTTTTAAAAAATCCTTTTACTATTTTTTAAAATTTTCAGAAAGTTATTTTCTTTGAATGTTACAGAGTTATAACCCAAATGGATCTTGTGATAAAACAAAATTGTATTTTAATGCTATATACTTTTAATTTTTTTAAGGTTTTCTTGGAGCAGAAGAAAATGTTAAAAAGTGGCCTTAACATAGCACACTTTAGACAGCATGTTTCTATAATTGAAAATGAAACAAAGGAATACTTTCAAAGTTGGGGAGAAAGTGGAGAAAAAAGTAAGCAAAATGTTTTGGTTTTGCATTTGTCCTAATATATTTTTTTTTCCTATTACCAGGAATGTAAGAATACGTGTGTGTATATAAAAAACAAACTACAACATAATGTAAAACCACCTTAGATTTAATGGAAAGAACATTCTATGATTATCATGGGTTAAACAGCCTGAGAGGAAGTGATTATTGCTGCTCACTAGCAAAACCTTAAAATGGGTTAAGGAACATGTATATCATTCAGTTAATTCATGCAAATAATATAAAAATGGTTCATGATTACATTTTGAAATAAACAATGTAAAACTTTTGTAAATTCATTTTAAGATATATTTTTTTTTACTCCCAATGGGCAAGTAAAAGTCCAAATGACTTAATTATATATTTAATACCTTATTTATTATTGTATGGGAATAATATATTCTATAAAAAATAAATTCAAATACATAAGATTACTTTACCAAAAGTTTGATTTTAGCCCTTTCCAATAGAAATCTTTTAAAATGTATTATATACACCTTTGCATTATGTAATGTACTGAATGGTTTGGATATTTCTGGGAACCCAGTCTTTATATTGGGCTGCAGTGTTCTTCGAGAGACAGTTGTCATAGTCATAGCTGGAAGCAGTGTCTTCCTGTGGAGCAGTAAGATCTCTCTGTAGGTTACCATGTTCTGGGTCTGGTATTCATTTCTTTATAAAAAGTCCAGAAACTTGATTTAAAAAACACACACAAAAAACCTGAAGTTGATGTGATATATTTCCAACCATACAAGAAGCTGATTTATACAAGAATGCTAGCTTAAATACAAGTGAGGCATAATTACAGCTCCAAGAACACCAGAATGTTTCCTGAACTTCTCTTTCTTGGAAAATCTAACTGGAAAGCCAGATGATAATTGGAATTTCATGTGGTGAACATGGAATTAAAGAACATGGCATTGGTTGGATAATTTTTATGACTTATGGGTCATTAAAATAATGCTTGCCTGATGAATCTGTCCTGTGTTGAGCTATATGAATTGATGATTAGTTACAATTTCTCTTATATATGTGGTTAAGACTCCAATGTTTAGTTCTGCTCTTCCCACTTTTGACCTGGGAAATAATTTATACGTCAGTTTTAGGACCACTGTTCTTTGGGAAGCACCTCTTTATTGTTGTCATAGGCACTAAATAATCTTTTTGCTGCTTTTGTTATACTGTGACCTTAAACTAAGACAGCCATATTCAGTTCTGTCTTTTCAAGATGAGGGGCTCATGAGTGAGGTTTAGAGATATGCCTTTGTGGCATTGATTTTGGCTGTCTTGAGGGGTGGGCTGGGGTGCTTTCCATCTTTTGGTTTCTTACCTCTCTTTGTTTTGCTGGTAAGGTAGTCAAAAAGCTGTCTATAAGCTTTTTTGATGGTATGAATAGGACCTTGTTGGTTCTTGAGTTTTTATTCTCACTTTTCCTTCTCTAATAGAACATTTTAAAAGCATTTTTGGCAATATTAATGGGAATGACCTTTTTATTTCAGATTTATTTGAAGCTCTTTCTGAGCTCATAATTTTAACAGCTAGCCATTGTTTACATGGAAAGGAAATCAGAAGTCAACTCAATGAGAAGGTGGCACAGCTGTATGCAGATTTGGATGGAGGATTTAGCCATGCAGCCTGGCTGTTGCCAGGTTGGCTCCCTTTGCCTAGTTTCAGGTATGGATAAAGAAACTACTTCGAGGGATTTAACTTTATATAATTACTGTAGTGTTAACAAAGATAAACATTAAACAAATTGAAGTACAAATTGGCAGTTACAAAATAGTCACAGGATATACAGTACAGCATGGGGAATATAGTCAATAATCTGTATATATAAATGCCTAAGTAATCAGCTGACTGGCCTTTAGCTATGATGTACACTGACCCAGGGGGCAGATACTTAATGCAGGAGTGGAAATTACAGGCATGGAAACATCAAACAGACTGATGAATCTCAGAGGAAGGGGAAAGGGCAGGAAGAGATTAACCAAAGATTTTATATGTATATGCATACTAGAGGCCTGGTGCATGGATTTGTGCACCGGTGAGGTCCCTTGGCTTGGCCAGGCCAAAACAGGCCTGGTGCATGGATTCGTACACTGGTGGGGTCCCTCAGGCTGGCCTGAGGGTATCAGCCCAAAACCAGCTCTCCGACATCCCCTGAGGGATCCTGGATTTCTCGAGGGTGCAGGCCAGGTTGAGGGACCCCACAGGTGCATGAATCCATGCATTGGGCCTCTAGCCTGTATATTATAAAAGCCTAAGTGACCAAATGTCCTGTCGACTGGTCACTCTGATGTGTACTGACCACCAGGGGGCAGATGCTCAATGCAGGAGCTTCTCCCTTGTGGTTAGTGTGCTTCCACAGTGGGAGCACTGCTCAGCTGATCAACGGGTGCCAGAAGCAGGGCTCACAGCTGGCAAGTGCTGCTGCAGCTGCTTAATCCTTTCCCGATTGGGACTGACTGGGTATGAACCATGGCAGGAGCAGTAGGGCTGGGATGAGCAGGAGCAGCAGTTAGCTTTGGACTCACTGATTGGCTGGTGGGTGTAGCAGAGGTATGGTCAATTTGCATATTACTCTTTTATTAGATAGGATTACATTCTTTTTGCCCGGAGGGAACCTAGAAATTCCTAAAATTACATGATTTTCGTGATGTCTTTTTTCCCCCTTGTTTCTGAGTTTTGCCAGATACTTTAGAGTTGTTAAAATTAGTGAAGGTTTCTTTAAGCTAGGTCCTGATTATTTTCAAAAAGAATTTGGTGCCAGAAAGTATTGCTTTATTGTTTGAAATTATTTTCATCTTTGAATTACAGACGCAGAGACAGAGCTCATCGAGAGATCAAGAGTATTTTTTATAAGGCAATCCAGAAACGCAGACAGTCAGAAGAAAAAATTGATGACATTCTCCAAACTTTACTAGATTCTACTTACAAGTAAGAGCTGTTTAGATCATATATTAAGCTGAAGCAGGAGGTTACACATTAAAACATAGTTAAATAATACTATGTCTCCATGATGCTGCCTGACTGATATGGCCTAGTGTTTGAGCATCGACCTATGAACCAGGGCACAGCACATGCCTGAGTTGTGGGAGGTGTGCAGGAGGCAGCCAATCGCTGATTCTCTCTCATCATTGATGTTTCTATCTCTCTCTCCCCGTCCCTTCCTCTGAAATCAGTAAAAATATACATATATATATATATATATATATATATATATATAGTCATGATGCTGCA